>CM031243.1:728469210-729072960 GCA_018340775.1 Taxus wallichiana var. yunnanensis | reverse complement strand
CCACATCCGTGCAATCAAATCTCACAATCAACCTCTCGCTGAAATCCCTGTATGACCGTAGAAGCTCATGACCCTGTGTAACTAACCCATGGTGCCACCAATCATAAGCCACCCCCTCAAGGTGTAATGTAGCGAACTGTATGGCCTCCTGCTCCCTCATGGGTTTGAGGGTAAGATAGGTGTCGAGCTTGTGAATCCAAGCCCTGACACTGATCTTTCCACTACCATCAAAAGTGGAGAGGGTTACCTTATTGGTAACCTGCTGCAAATCCCTATTCTGCTGCACTCTAGGCCTCCTGTCCTGTCCAACCCTCATGCTATCTCTCCTCTGAGCACAATACTGTGGAGGGGAAATACATCCCTCACATGCATGGCAAACTCCTCCACTCATCACTGACTGCCATAATAGTATCCGGAAAAGCTACTTCTTCCGGTCGTCCCTCAATCTCTGGTGGGTCATCTCTAGGCAGGAAGTTAGGCTGCATAGGCCTATCTGCAGTCCGCGTAGGTCTCCTCTCCTCTGTATGAGTATGCCTCCGCTCACGGCGTGGCGATCCCCTAACACTCCCAAGCTCTGAAGGTGATCTGCTATGATCCTTGTAACCACTGGCAACTGATACGGATCTATCCCTCCTGCCGTGCCTCGCTTGTGGCCTATCTAGTGCCAACCTGTCCAAGGTAGTGCCCATGCGCTCCATGGTCTGTAACAACTGCCTCTGAGTGGCTGCCATATCCCGAATGAAATCCCTATCTGGATCTGCATGTTCCTCTCGAGGAGGACTCTCAGGTCTCTCACCCAAATATTCCATTCTGTCACCTCCTGCAATACCAGCTTCGAGTCGTGCTCATCTGCATGGGTGTAGTATCTGTGTGGACCATCCTCTCTGTGTTGCATTCAAAGCTGATTTCTATTTTAATACACTCTCTGCTTCCTTCCCACACAGGCTGGGAGGATACACTGCTCTGATACCACTGAAAGATCCCAAACCCCTTTTTCCCGAATACTTTTTTTTTAAATATATATTGCTCTGGCTCAAATCTAAACTGATAACATCAAAAGGATCCATAGAACACCATACTAAAACTGCATAGATAAATTAAATAAAACAAACCCCGCAAACCGGGTGAATACAGAAAAGGTGCCTAGGGTTTAACAGGCAGATTTCTTCATAAACAATTCAGCCGTGTATTTAATAATGATTTCTGATGCTAAATATTACGGCAATACAATTATAAATCTGCAGATAGATTAATAATAAAGATTGTCCAAAACCCACTGTAAATGATTCAAACCAAATCGATTTGATATATATATCTGATGCTGGGAATTACAATAATTATCTATCATGAAAAATACCTCAGATACTGCATAAAACAACTGTAGAAGAAGTCGCCCCACTCTAGAAGAAGTCTGTATGCCCACTGCTGCAATTTATTTCTCTTTCTAACTGCTGGAATAATAAAAACCTGTGAATACCATGAAGATCCCTGAATGGAAACTTCTCTCACTGCTCCTGGGGTTTCCGTCCGCAAGAGGAATAATCCAGAGGGTTTCCGTCCTTGGATTTTGTCTGCAAAGCTCAGAGCTAACTGCCGGGAGAAAATAATAATAATCTGAATGCCCTTTCCCCAAGTCGCACCTTCCAAAGGAACAAGTCGCACTTTTTTCAAATCCTCATAATTAATTTTTAATTAATTATTTCCTTTTCCAACCAAGTCGCATTTTTGGCTTATTTGACCCTTCCCAAGGCAAGTCACATTTTTGCCTAGGAAGGCACATTAAATAATTTATTAATTTATTTAAATGCACTTTCCTAAGTCAAAGTCACTTAAACAATCTATTAATTAATTATATGTGCTTTAATGATATTTTACTTTATTTTGAGCACAATATAATAAAATTAATAAACCAAAGTCACCCTTGAAAACACCCTTTGGCCGTCGGGTAGACAAAACAAGCCAAAGGTCTTTGACCGAACTATTCAAGAAAGAGGGACATTACGCTTAATGCACAAGAATTTGATAAATGAGAAACATAGTGGAACATTATCAAAACCATGTGGAAGTGACAAGACATTAGCAAAAAGAGCTTTTGGTGTAGGATGGGTTTTGATGTGCGAAAATATATGCACGCGCGTAGAGTTTTCTAATTGGTAAAAGGGAAATATCCGAGAATGCATGATTGATCGACTGGGGCCAAAATTGGAGAACTCATGTGATGATATCAACATAAATTTTGTTTTTAGTTGTCGAGAATGTAAAAGGGAAAGATTTCATTTTTATGGTAGTTGACATATTTTCAAAGATGGTGCATTTTATTACGTGTAGGAAGACGAGTGGTGTGATGACTCATGAGCATTGCCAACTTATTCTTCAAAGGTGATAAGATTGCATGGCTTGGCACACAACATAGTGTTGGACAAGGATGATAAGTTTTTCGCATTGTTGGGTGAATCTTGTGGAAGAAGTTAGGAATGATATTGAATTTCAATTCAACCTATCATCTAAAAATTGGTGGGCAAGTGGAGGTTGTGAATAGAAGTTTGGGAAACTTATTGAGATGTTGGTTGAAGATAAACCAAAGTAGTGTTATGTGATATTAGTTCAAGTTGAATTTGTGTACAACAAATTGGTGAACATAAGTATTGGGAAGATGCCTTTCTAAATTGTTGATGGAATCAGCCCAAGAAGGAGTCACAAAGTTAAGAGAAATTAAAGGAATTGAAGCAAGAAATTTCTAAATGAAAGACCACACTCGAATTTATGTGCAAAGTTCATGAGCACATGCAAAATAAATAAGAGAAAACTAGCTTACAATACAAGGGGCATACAAATGCAAGGCTAGAAACAAGAAATTTGAAGTTGGCAATTTTCTCTTGGTGCATTTTTGCAAGGATTTTTTCAAGGGATGTATACTAGTTGTAAAGAGGACATACGAAGGGAATACAAGGAGTATCTAGTAAAATGGAAGAGTCACATGGTAGAGGACTTACCATGGTTGAATCTTGCGCAGAGGTTGGTCGTTATGCCATACTCTCAAAGACTTCAAATTGTGAGTAGGAGTTCATAATTTATTTCTTACCTTAGGAGTCCAAAGTAAAAGCATCACAGAAAATAGGAAATCTTGCATCAACCAAAAAGAAGCCAACCCTTTGATAAGTCCAACTTTGGAGTCACAGAAAAATGCATGTAGAGAAAGGTTGGACGTCATGTTTTGCAATTTTTCTAAGGCACAAGCGAATGGAACTATTTATGTAGGAATTGATGATGCATGTAAACGAGGGGACCAAACTTTTGTGCAAGAAGTGCATAAAGGGATCAAAGGACTTTTAGGACTAGGAAATGGACTTTCGTGCAAGTGTAGGAACTTGAACACATTTGGAGTAGTTTGTGCAAAGTCAAGGTAAGAAGCTAGTAGACTCTGGAAGCCAAAATGACTAAGAGTTGATTTGCATGCAACACATAAATGGGAAGAATACACATAAGCATGAAAAACAAGAATTGGATTAAAGAATGAGGAATAACCAAATCGTGTAAGGATACAATATATCTCATGATAAATGTACAATGGCTAATAGTTGTGTAGGAGTAGAGACATGAGAGATTTAATTAACTATTTGGACTCTAGAGATCTGCGATGGACTCCAAAAGTTTGTGCAAATAGTGCATAAAGGGATCAAAGGAATTTTAGGACCAGAAATGGATTTGTATGTAAGTGTAGGAACTTGAACACATTTGGAGGCGTTGGAAAGTCGGTGCGTAAGAAGCTAGTAGATTTAGTAAACCAAATATGACTAAGAGTTGGATTAAATAAATGAGAAGAATAGATGCAAGTGTGAAACGTAAGAATTGGATTAAATAATGAGAAATAACCAAACCACACAAGGACATAATATATCTCATGATAAATGCACAAGGGTCAATAGTTGTGTAGGAGCAAGGCCACAAGAGCTTCAATTACCTATTTGGACTCCATAGATCTTGGATGGATTCCGAAGACCTTGGAATTGCCTTGGATTCCATAGGTCTTGAAGATATGCATCGGATTACTATTAGGTTCATGGATCTAAATCGACACGTAACATTCTTTTCGAGACCTTTATAGATTCATGTTCGGAAAGCATTTGGGTATATCCTCGAAGCCTATAGATTTTGAGCTCAATTTTGAAAGTTTGGTTTGGTGGGAATCGAGTGCTAAATTGTCTAGAAGACAACGGCCATGACTTGCTGAAAGTCTTGGCCAAGAGTAGAGATGTGGAGAGAATTTGTAGATCTCAAGGGGAAAGAGAGAGAATTTTGATGTGCTTATGTATACTTTAGCGTGTTTTTCTTTTTTTTGCTGGGTTAAGGCTTTCCTCAAGTGGAAACCCCGTCATGTGATTATGTTAGTAGCTCCTCAAGCCAACTTGTCTCATGCTCACAATTTTTAGGAATGCTTTAAAGAATCTTATTACTAATTTCTAGAGGCTAACAAACAAAGGTCTATCTCGTGTATACCACCTTGCACTATTGGTCCATATTCAAGTGGAAATGCAATTGTGGTATAAATTGACATAATATAATGTATAGTGTTTTATAGAAAAGGCAATTGTTACTTTCAGAGATGATAAGAAAATCCATGAAGAGCCAAATTGTTCTAGAGTAATAAGAATGTTGGCTATTCTTGAAAATTTATAGATGGAAATAACATACAAGGTAGATAAGGCTAAATAAATCTCCCCTTTAGATATTGTTTGAGGAGGCAAAATAGAAGGTTATTATGTCATTGGAGTAGAAAATGCAAGGGTTGGAAATGCTTTTGGAAAGGGAATGACATTAGAATTCCTAAAAAGTAGAAGCAACTAATTTTGGGTTTATCTTATGCCAAGATTACAAGGAAGGTTTTAAGAAGTTCCTCCTTAGTTTCATCAACTCCTCCTCTAATTGTGGCTAGACCATTAGTGTCACTTATTGTGTAATAGATTTTTCCTTGGGCATTGTTTTTGCACAATTTGTTTGAGTGTCCTTGTCTTAGTTCCTTTTCTTTTCACTTTTCCCTTGTGTGTTCATATCTTGGTTCATGTGAGTTATCGCAGAACAATACATGTACTACCAATATTTTCTACAATAGCGGATCCCACTACATGTACAACTATGTTGAGTGTCATAATTACCAAATTGAAATTATTTTCTAACATATAATCCCCATCTAAAATTTGATGTCCATTTAATAGCCGTTGTGCAATCCACTTGACTATCATTTAAAGTTTATTCTTATTTTGTATAGAATTGGATCAAAAATTGTAATTTTTGCCATACAATGGAGTTTTGATCCCTTTTTCCTTGAATTTGGTTTGAGCCCGACATTATAATGTAGCTATATCAAGGCCATATATCACCAATTAGTGCAATGTGGCATGTGACAAATCCAAGATAGGCGCCTTGATATTGATAAATCTCATTGTTTTTTAGATAGATATTTGTATCGGTGATATCGGGTAAAAGAACATTGCCGTGGGTAAAGAAGGAAAGCCGCAGAGAACTTGAGATAGTAAGTAAAGAAGAAAAGCAGCGGAGTACTAGAGAAAGTTGCGGGTAAAGAAGGAGAACTGTGGAAGACCGGAAAAAGCCGCGAGAAATGAAGGAAAGCCACGTATGGCTAGAAAGAGTCGCGGGTGAAGGAGGAAAGCCGCGGAACATACGATAAAGCCACAATACAAATAAGAAAGCCAATAAGAGCCGCGAAATGGTTCATCACGAATAGGACAGTGTTTCGGGAACAAATCGATTAAAAGGATCAAAGGTAGGATATCGCGGATTGTATGTGATGATATGGAATTTGTGCACCATGAATAAGTCAAAACCGATTTTTGAATATCTCTAGATCTAGGTGTCAAAATTTAATGTCCTTGGACTTTTTCAAAAGATGGTTACATTCTCTATGTCTTAAAATAGAAAAATCCTGATTTTAAGGCATAACTGAATATCGAGAGAGATTTGTTTGGATTGTCCTTTTGAACATTTGAAAATCCTAGATTGATGAGAAATTCTTTTGAAATTGTCTCATAACTGCTCTTGCTCCACTAATAACATGTTGGACAATTAATGCACTTAGAAAATAGAAAAATCAAGTGCAAAGAGCAAGGAAAAAAATACTCTCATTTATTTAACATTGATAAGAAGAATTTTGATTGGGCAAGCGATGAAATGAGTGAAGGATATGTGGATGAGTCAAGGGAGTATAATTAAGCCGAGGTGCAGAGACATAAATTGGGACAAGAATGAATCTTCAATGAACTGTGACTAGAAATGAATACAAAGACTCGAATCGATTTAGAAGGATGCATGAAGACTAAGATAGAGCTAGAGAGTGTTTGAAGATAGAGAGTGAGTACTTTATTGAGATCTATGTGTAAAAAAGGAAATCCGTGGAACATAAGATAAAGTCATGATACAAAGAAGAAAGCCAACAAGAGTTGTGAAATGGTTCATCACAGATAGGACAGTGTTTCGGGAACAAATTGATTAAAAGAATCAAAGGTAGGATGTTGCGGACTGTAATGATATGGAATTTGTGCGCCATGAATAAGTCAAAACCGTTTTTTGAATTTCTCTAGATCCAGGTGTCAAAATTTAATGTCCTTGGACTTTTTCAAAAGATGGGTACATTCTCTCGTGTTAAAATAGAAAAATACTAATTTTAAGGAACAACTAAATATCGAGAGAGATTTGTTTGGAACGTCCTTTTGAACACTTGAAAATCCTAGATTGATGAGAAATTCTTTTGAAATTGTCTCATAGCTGTTCCTTACTCCACTAATAATGTGTTGGACAATTAATGCACCTAGAAAATAGAAAAATCAAGTGTGAATAAATGGAAAAAATACTCTCATCTATTTAACATTGATAAGAAGAATTTTGATTGGGCTAATGAAATGAGAGAAGGATATGTGGATGAGTGAAGGAGTATACTTAAGCCGGAGGAGTAGAGATGAAAATTGGGACCGAAATGAATCTTCAATGAACTCGGCATGATCAAAATGAATACAAAGACTCAAAATCAATTCGAAGGATGCATGAAGACTGAGACAAAGCCGAGAGTGTTTGAAGATGGAGAGAGAGTGCTGCAGATCTATGTGTAAAAATAACAATAGAAAGGTGATCATAATCCATTGTGTAAGCAATATTGATACTATATGATCAATTTGTTTTGTAATATATTATTCTAAGTGGAAGCTTAGATTATAGGGGTGGTTGCTCCTTGCAAGTTGCAACTTGCTAAATTTGTTGAGTGGGTGCTTAGTTTTCTTCAAGTGGGTGCTTGGAGAATCTGAAGTGGGTGCTTCATAAGTTGAGTGGGTGCTCAACCGAAACCAAGATCATTGTATTCTTTGGAATTGGTGTTCCTAATAAAGCCTTGGTTTCACAGTGGGTTTTTATCCCTTTAAGGGTTTCCCACATAAATCCTGTGTTACATGTGTTTATCTCTCTGTATGTGTTTGATCAAATGCTCATGGTATATTGCTGCAATTAATTAAGGGACTGTGTATTAGGATTGTTTAAAATTTTAAATCTGCACTGATTCACCTCCCCCTCGCCTTCTTGTGATCTATAACAATTTTAACTATTCAACCCAAGAGAGAAAAAATTTGAATGGTTATCTGTGCTCACACATTTCAGTCTAGGAAAATTAGTTTAGAAGTATTTTCGACTTTTTGATCATGGGAATCCTCATTCATAGCCTTATTGTATAATGTACACATATGTGCCATAAAAATGCATTTGTAATTGAATAGAAGTTCAAAGATTTACTATCTCGTTGCATTTGAATGTGCAATGGTTTGTTGTATTTTCTTTTTACCATTGTATATTTTGTACCTCAATGAGTTACTATCTCTTTGGATTTGAATGTGTAATGGTTTGTTGTATTTTCTTTTTACTATTGTATATTCTATACCTAAGTGAATTACTCTCTTTTGCATTTGAATGTGTAATGGTTTGTTGTATTTTCTTTTTACTATTTTATATTCTTTAACTCAATGATTTACTAGTTAAATTATTGGGTTGCGCCCACACTTCCATCCTAGGCCTTGTGGCTTAGATCATTGGTATTAGAGTAGATATTTTCACATGCCTATAGACATGCGATCACAATAATAGAAATAAGGATGTCATATCATTCGTAAAAATCTTTGGGACCATCACACTGCACCCTTTGGCCAATTTCAGGGACTCACGATGTAACTTGGCCCAAAATTGTTGGATTATTCTTCTCCTCTCGTCAATCCATCATTTTAGTATCAAAACCCTTTCAAGGTTCAAGTCAATCTAGAAATTTCTATGTTCGAAGGAAAAATTGAAATTGTAGACCTAGATAATTGGATTCGACAATTGGAGGTTGACTCCTTAGTTGTTTGCTTCAAGAAAGAGATCATATTCATGGTACTAATGATGTCCATCTCAGTCACACACTAGTGGGTAGCTTATAATGCATATTGTTAACAAGATTATGATCCTCCTAAGACTTGGACCAAGTTTTTAGTTCCATGTAGAGTTAATATTACCCCATCAAACAATAAGGACAAGTACACGAAGTTTTACTAGTAATGCCATCTCAAAGAGCACTCGGTTCAATACTACACAAAGCTCAATGACTATGTTGCGTGCTTGTGTGGAAACTCAATGGAGGTTCTCAAGCACATCAATGCACCCTTGTGTTATTACACAAAGATGGAATTCTTGACATTTGACACATTGGGGCAAGCATACTGCAAAACTGCCAAGATCAAGACTAAGGTCAAAGGATAAGATGAAAAATAAGTTTTCCTCTTCATCAAACTCTACATGCAAGAGCAAGTCTATTCCCAGTACACCAAACTCTTGTGCATAAAAGCTGACATGTTAAGGAGAACATATGAAGCAACCTCCGTGTCACCAAAATGTCACAACATGATTAGCATTAGACAAAGGAAAGAAGAAGAAAAGTAATTGATGGTGCCAATGACACCGTACAAACTCACTCAATGACTCTAAGAGCCACACACAACAATCCTTGATTGTGTAATCTACATCAGGGCCCACAAAAGAAGGAGAAACTAATTTATATGTTTCTAGTTTAAGTGTTAACACCTCTACCTTTCACATTTCGGAGGAATGAGAATTCCTCTTTCATACTAAGTGTTTGGTTAAGGGAAGCCCCTTCATGTCATCATTGATAATGGGAGCCAAAAAATCATTTGCAAGATGTATTCTACCACTTAGGTCATACCACTAGAACACATCCTCTTTCATCCTCTATAGGATGGCAATAACAGGGACTGATATTCAACTTTGGTGCAAATACACTTTTAGTATGGAATCAAGACGACATGTGATTCAAATCACCTTATTCCAACACCTAGGTAATACCAATGGAGCACATGCTCTTCCATACTCGTTGGGATGGCTACAAAAGTGACTAATATTCAAGTTTCATGCAAACACACTTTTGAGTATGGAATAAATTCCATGCGTGATAATTGATTCACTACCTATGATGTTGTGCAAGATGTAATCTAATACCTAGGCCTTACTACTTTGGAGCACATCCTATTCCATACTTTTTGGGATGGATAGAACAAGGAAATGATATTCAAGTTCAAAGCACCAATGCAATTTCGAGTACGGAATCAAGCCCATCCGTGATTCATCGCGTATGTTCTGCAAGATGTAGTCCAACACCTAGGTCCAGTAAGCCCCCAAACGAAACAATGCCAACCACAATGGATTTTTGGGCCAATCCAAACCCTCCCAAAAAGATTATAGAAAATGGAGCAAATATTTTAACTGCAGATCCGACAGGACCCTAAAAATTGCAATTAGGGATGGGTATTAAATCCTTGCAAACAGCAAATTAGTTGTGATCGCCCAATGCAGATTTTTGTAGACAAAATTCACTCCCTAATGACACATTTAACCATGAAAAATCAAATTACTGATCATGAGCAATAATTATAGGAATGGCGACTAGGGTATGGGTGTGAAAACCATACAAAGACCCTCAAATAATTCAATTTTTATGAAAACCCAACTCTGTACTTTTTTAACAGTCAAATTATAGAGAAATCTGAATTTTCCAAGGACTAAATGGATCAAACAGATAAAGAAAAGAAATCTACATCTTTAAATGCCCGGAATTGACACCTTACTAATCTCCAAAATTACCAAACTCTTGTAAGGTAAGTCGCCAAACTCCCTAGGAATGATACAAACATAATATTAGGCCCTTATTTTCCCCTATGCAGCTTCCTAGAGATTACAACAATTATAAGTGCATTCCTCTATTCACTTAATAATTAAGCCAAATAAATTAATTTAAGTTGTTTATTATTTTCCCCTTTGTTATGGGAAATTTTCCCCCTGCTACGGGAACTTTACTCTTTGCTACAGGTACTTTTCCTTTTGCTACGGGCACTTCATAATAATTTATTGTGTGGGTGTCACCCAGATTTCACCTTGAAATCTGCGACTACCCTCTCCGAATTTTTTTCGTACTTTTAAAATAATGGGTCATTTTGTGTTTTTATTTCCGAAAGTTCTTGTATTGCGTCAAGATAATCCCAAAGAGCCATATTAGCCTTTTTTGCCAAATACCCGATGCTCAAAATTGTTTTATTCTCATGCCGTCGGGATTTGTCTCATGGAAATTTGTATTTAATTATTTTGAGCTCCGTATGAGGCTATTTGCGCTCTGTTTAACTCTATTATGAGCGAATATGTCATTATTCTTATGTGCCGAAGAGTTTTAGCTTGTAATAAGTTTTGGGCTTTATTTGTAACTTTTGGCAATTTTCCGTGTTGTTTTTGTGGTGTCCCATTTCGTTTCTGTGAAATTTCTCTAGAACAATTCCTTTGCCGTAAGCCCGATTTTTGGCCTGGAGCAGCTAGAAAACATATACGCACATTATGCCCGGAGGAAGTCGCCATCGGAGGTTTGGATCACTGGGAAAAAGCGAAGTTGTGCATAGAAAAGCCCCTACGGGGATGGGCGCATTTTTGGAAAACAAAGGATTTAAGCTGCAATGGGAAAAATAGAAGCTATAGGCGGGTGGGAATTTTATACCTGCCTGTGACAGGTACTTTTTTCCCGTGTTATAAAAATCACTTACGCTGTAGTGGGAAAAATAGAGGCTGCAGGCAGGTGGGAATTTATTGCCTGCCTTGCAGGGTAAAAATTCCCATGATAAAATAAAAGGAAAGTGACTTAAGTGAAATCATGGGATTTTAGTGCCTGCCTTACAGGGTAAATAATCCCATTGTCAAAGTCAAATCACTTAAGTGGATCATGGGATTTTGGTGTTTGCCTTGCAAGGTAAAGAATCCCATTGTGAAAAATTCTTAAAAATAGAATTACATGTGCAAAAAAGTGCGCCCCCTTTGGTGAGAGAATGGCAGCCTTGAAATTGATTATTTTAATTAATCTATTCTCTCAAAAAGTGCGCCCAAGCTTGGAGGAAGTCAACAAGTCAAAGTTGGAATAAAAGAAAGGAATTAAATGCATTAAATTTAATTTATTTAGTGGCTGCCCTCTTCGTCTCAAAAAATGTGCCCCATTTGGGAATTATTTAATGTTTTTTAAGGCATTAAAACATTAAATTAATTTCTATTTTCAAATTGGCTATGGTCAAAGCACACTTTGAGAAGCTTAAGTGAAGTGATGTGTGAGGGATTAAATTGGATTAATTTAATTTATTGGATGGTTGTCCTTAAACATGCTATTTTTAAAAGAAAAAAGCATGATTTTTAATTAATTAATTGCTTTTAATTGTTAGGGCAATTATTAATTATAGAATTGTGAAGGTTATATAAGCATGGGAAACCATATGGGTGAATTATTTGATTCACGGTAAAGAATTGCAGCCAAGAGATAAAGTGCGCCCCCATTAGAGGAAGGATTTTGCTCAGACAAGGTGACAACAAGGCTAAAAGCTTCCAGATTTGGCGCATGCTTTGGAAGAGGTTGATCTTTGTCTGCATAATTGTTTCCATAGGTGTTACAGAGCTCGGTGTTGATCAAAGGATTCATGCTCTCTTTATGTGAAAATTAAACACCAATTTTTGGGGCAACAGGCTTGAAAAGTATAGATTTTAACAATTTAAATTCACTATTCATGCTCCGGTGGCCATTTTTGTCTGAATAAATTGTAGGAATTCATTACAGGTGCTTTACAAAAGAAAAGGAGTTTTTATCAATGTCCAATACATTGCAAATATCCTCCGAATCTGAAGAATTGTCCAGATCTGCACCAGTATTGAAGAAATCCGGCCAAGTAAGAAGAAAAAGAATTATTCAGACGAAGATAGACAAAGCCATGGTGAAAAGAGATGAAAAAGAAAGCACGATGGAGTCATGCATTGCTTCCAAACTTGCAGACATAGGAGACACAGATCTAGGCCCGGAACCTCTTTCCGATTTGATTGATAGATCTAGAGCGGGAAAGACTTCACTCATGCGTGCGGTTAAAAGCAGTGGAATTATCCGAGCTGCAGCTTTTCCATGCACAGCCCAGTTGCTAGATTTCGTGATTGAGTGTGCTAGATCTTATCATCCTTCATCCAGAATAGTGCGTGATGCTGCAGGAAGGACAATAATTCGTTTGGACGCAGAGTTCATCAATTATTGTTTGAAGATTCCAGTGCGAAAGGTGGTGACTTCCATTAGCATTCAGGATGCTAACAGTAGATGGGAGAAGCATAGAGCTGATTGCGTGAGCATAATGAATAGTCGATACATGAAGAAGCCTAGATTTCCTTCAAAGTTCCCAAGAACTCTTCCGCGATCCAATTTGGTGCAGGAGGTAGATGATGTTGTCAGATTGCTATGCAGGATTAACGACGAAGCGAATGCTTACACTTTCCGTACATGGATGTATGCGTTCATCAGGACCATTGAAATCAACAAGGTTGATTCCATAATCAATTGGTCGAAATTATTAGCAACAACATCGGTGAGCAACTCCGGAACGTGAAGCGTACTTTCAGCTTCAAGATGACTTCATACTTGGTGTATGCTTGCGGCCTTCACAAGGCGTCTTTTCCAAGCTTGGATAGATGTGGTGTTGTTTCCAAGGACCCCATTTTCTAGTGCTACCTACAACTTACTCGCACTGCATGCGAGAAAGACTTCAAAGTGATCAACGATGACTTCTTCTACGATTTCATCTGCAGCTGCTAGACAAAGGATTTGAAGGCCAACAGGGTAAGCAAGGAAGCATGGGAAGTCAGTGTCCAAGATTGGCGCTTATTCATTCAATTTGCAGATTTCACATACCTCGTGGTTACGGGCTTTTCTCGGAGAACCAATAAAGATGCCCAGTATCCGAATGATAGATTGATCACCATGGAGCTCAAGCAGAAACTTGTGGAGTTCCACGACCTTGATCAAATTGACACAAGTCTACGGGCTTCTTCCCAATCACTCTGGGATATTACAGCTACATTATCATTCATAGAGCTCGAGGGATGGAGGCGCAAATGTTATCCGAGTATGAGCAAGAGTTCTTCCCTGCACGGCTAAACTTTGATCCATTTGGAGTAGCCAAGAAGACGATCTCCCAGGAGTATGCACATGTGCCTTCATTAGAAGATTTCTGGATGAAGTGCAAAAGTGAGTACGAGGTTAGAAAGAGAGATTTCAGCAGGCTATCAGCAAAGCAAGTGTTCGACTTTGGACTAGTGCGGATACCTACGGATCTTAAAGATGATGGGAATGTGGTACTTGACACTTACCATCAAATGGGAGGAGATAAAGCTATACTGCAGGACAACATAGGAGGCTGCCATACACTTGAAGAAAGATCTGGAGCTGTGTTGGTGAATACTTCAAACTGGCTGCTGACGAAGGGATATTGTCTTGATGAAGCATTGATGAATCAAATCACGGGAAACTTCGGCGCAGGGGATTCCCTCAAGCGAAAGCATGAAGGAGAAAGTAGCAGAAGGTTCGAGAAGTTGAAAGTACATAGAAGATCTCAAGAAAAAGAGAAGATCACTTCTACGACCGTAGCTTTGACTCCGGCTTCTCCAGCACTCAGTACTTCACCAACTATTGCACCGTAGTAGCAGGACACCTCCATGCCTCCATTGAATCTGGCGACATTCGTCTTCTCTCCTCAGCCACTTCGTTCATCACCCATGCCAGAGGATACGTTGAAGCTACAGATGGCAGAGTTCGAAAGAGCTTTGTCCTTGGATGATTCAGAGGATGGCAGTCATAACACTGTGGCACTTTCTAACGGAGAGGATGCAGAGCGGGAGATGGTAGTGCACTCAGCGACTTCTCACTCTTCGAGAAGTAATTTCTCGGAATGGTTGGCTTCGCAGTTGGTTCCAGAAGCAAGAATGGAGATGAACTTAGAGGAGCACGACTTGCAGCTACTCCAGGATCTGAGCAGGAGAGACAGAAGGCCTAAAGTTGCTAAAGCAACTTCTAGGTTGATCATTGAGGATTCGGGAGAGAAGTTTGCTGAGATATTAGTTCCGGAAGAAAGAAAGATAGAAGAGTAGCTCATGGTGGAAGATGTGACAGTAACCAAAGTACCCCTCGGTCAAGCCACCACTGAAAGATTGAAGTAGGACACGCAGACATTGATAGATGCTTTATTCCTTAGGCTTGACAGTGAGAAGGCGGAGAAAGAAGAGTTGCAGAGGCAAGTATCTCAATTATGTTAGATCATAGCCAAGGTTGCTAAACCTTCCATTCATCCCATTTTAGAGTAGGTGAGTGATCATCTTATGCAAGAAATGGAGGATGCAAGAAATCAAGTAAAGGCTAATTACAAATGGAAGGATTTGATTATTCGTCAAGCTTCGTATACAACTTTGAGAAGTGTCAGCCCGCCTAAAGGTTATGAATGATGCAGCAAATCAACTAAAGCAACTGATGGTAAACATAGAAGGCATGAATACAGTTGCAGAGAGTAACTTGAGTATTTTGGCCGAGATCAACAAGTGCTTACGGAGATGTATTGATTGCGAGAGGAAATCTTACCGAATGGATCGATTGAGAAGGGGAAGCAATAATTTGCAGTATCTTTCCGTTTGAAAATCTGCAGAGTTTTGCTGAAAAGGATGCAGGCACTTGAAAGTAGGACGTCATCCTTACCCGACAGTATCATTTCTTTCACTGAGGAGGATGTGGTCGGAGGCGTTACTTCATACGTGCGGATTGTTTCTAACGAGGTGCCTAATTCCCTGGAAGGGTCTCTCCTGATGGTACAAAAGAGAATTGATAAAGCTACCAAGCCTTTCACAATGAATTCTATCAGAGACCGGGTGGTGCTATAGGCAGACATTGTGAGGTTTGGGCCGAGCTTGGAAGATGTGGAAGCGTGCATCAAAGTATTGAATGAAGGGTTGCTGCAATTCAGGATAGAGAAGGAAGTAGTGGCTAAAACAGATGGAAGGATGCTGAATTATATGTTCGACAAGTATATCAGATATCAAAACAAGAAGAAGATGTAGACATTACAGCTGGCATGACTTCTTCTATTCTTTCTTCTTCTATTTTCTATGTTCCCGGATGAAATTGTAAAACTTCTAAGTTATTGGTTTTGCAACCATTACTTGAAGTCATGTGGAACCATTCTATTAGTTAAGTGATACATGTGTCACTTAAGGAGAAGTTAGTTGAGGATGATTGCCAAATGTCATCTTTACTTGTTGTTCATGCTTTAGTTTAGTTAGACTTCCCATTTGTACTTTCCCTCCTACATTCTATAAGTAGGAGAAGAACCTCCGGGTTAATGATCGATTAGAATTTGTAAGCAACAATCTTGTGTTCTAGACTTTGTGCTGAACCCCTGAGAGCAACTTGGAGCAAAGGAATACAAAGGAGCAGGTTTTCGGAGAACTTTGTGTCACGGTGTACTGTGTTTCTTGCTTTTAAATCTTAGATCTCTTAAGTAAACTTTGTGTTATTTTAGATTTGGATCTAGAGTTGCCTTTGTTTTATAATTCTGTGTGTTCATATCTATTAAGTTTCTTCTATGTGCATGTAATTAGCTCTGCTATCTACTAATTGGGATGCACATCTTCCCCATTTCTTCTCTGTATTTCCTTTACTTCATTCTTCTATAAAATACTTCCTTTCTTAAACAGCTGCTTACTTACTGCAGAACTTCTTAGTTATGGTTCATGAACTAAGTGGTTAAAGTAAAACCCCTGATAGATAATAACACATTTTTGACAAATCTGACATGGGAGCCTCACCGGTTAAATGAGGGAGATTTATCTCATGACTGCCTAGGTTTGATGCTATGCAGAAAATCTAGCCAACATTGTGACTTAAGTCACCCTTGTTTACTTCCCCTAACCGTGGGGTAGAAAAAATGGTCTTCGATCATATTCTTCGAGAAAGAGGGGCATTTCAAGTTCTTACTACTTAAGCATATCCTCTTCCATACTCCTTGGGATGGATAGTACGAGGAATGATATTCTTGGACCAATCCACTTTTGAGTATGGAATCAAGGCCATCCATGTTTCGGTCACCTATGATGTTCTACAGGGATGTAATGCAACACCTAGTGATTTGGTCACTTAAGTACATCCTCTTCCATACTCCTTGGGATAGCTACTGATAGAGGAATGATTTTTAAGTTTGATGCCAATGCACTTTTGAGTACAAAATCAAGCCCATGCATGATTTATTCATTTGTGACATCGCTTAATTTCCATGATGTTATACTTAACAAGCCATATGTGTATAATGTTGCAAGATAATTTCTTATGCATAGAAGTTCATGCTACTCATGGTCCACCTAGAGACACAAAAGTGTCAACCCAAGCATGCACTGAAGCACTCTGTATTGCACCTTCATCACAATAAATTGAGAACTTATAACAACAATATGGGCATGTCTTTTGAAGAATCCAAATGCCTTCACACACATTACATGGTGAAGCATCATATTGATTTGATTCTTGTATCCCTTCTCATGAATAACCTATTGTAGCACAGATCTATTAGGTTATGGAGCATGTTTTCATGTGAGAAAGTGTTGAAGATTGTACACTAAGAGTACTGTACACTTTCCATAGTTGTCTTGCAGGTTTAGTGGCACATCCCCGATTTTTTGCCTTAAAACATGCTTGATATACCAGGAAATGTGCTTTTCTCATATGGGCAAGATTTTTGACCCATAGGTTTATGGGATGGTTTTGGCCCATGGTTTTAATACCCACGGTTTTGTAAAACTGCTTAAGCAGTTGTCTACTTATATGGTTTTATGCATATGGTAGGGATTATGTAACATTGCAGATGTGTTTTGAATTCGGGTGTGAATTCTGTAGAGTTTGTTGAGCATAGCTCCAAGCAAATCTGGTATTGTATTGAGAGAGCGGTGGCTTGTAATAAAATATCAACAATTGATTCTTAGTGGACATAGCCCAAATTGGGTGACCCACTTTAAATCTCTGTCTCTTTGTGTTGTGCTATTTTGTTCGCATTTTTATTTGAGATTTGTAATATTTTCTTCATTGCATATTAGTTTCTCTTTGTTGTGATTCTGTGAGGGATTGTTCCGCATATCTTATCCCTTGTTTCCTAACATCTATCCCTCCACCCATTTCTTCGATAGCTCCTCCTACTATTTTATCCCTTATTTCCTTACAATTGGTATCAAAGCCTGATTTGGTTTGCTGAAGTGTTGAATCCACATGGAAAGTTTTATCTTGAGTGGGAGCTATGACAGATGATGGAAGATCAAGGGTTGATAAATTCAACAGGAAGAATTTAGTCTTTGGAAGATGCAGATGGAAGATTACCTTTATCAGAAGGATCTTTATATTCCGTTGTCTGAGAAGGTGAACAAACCCTCAAGCATGACAGATGAGGAATGGGATTATCTAGATAGGAAGGCACTTGGGACAATCTGACTGTGTCTTGCATCTTCGGTATTATTTAATATTTCAAAGGAAAAGACTTCAAAAAAGCGAGAGATGCATTAGGGAAGTTGTATGAAAAATCCTCCCTCTAATAAGATTTTTTTAATAAAAAATTTGTTTGATATGAATATGTCGAGAATGGTTCAATAGTAGATCATTTAAATGATTTTAATACGGTTGTAAATATGCTAGCTTCGATTCTGATAGAATTTGATGAATAAGTTAGGGCTTTATTAGTTCTTGTACTTTTACCCGAGAGTTGAAATAACATGGTAATGGTGGTAAGCAACTCGGTTCCACTAACTCAAAGTTGAAGTTTGAGGATGTTGTAGGGGTGATTCTAAGTGAGGAAAATGTGAAGAAAAAGCTCTGGGAATCTTCTACTTCAGGGAATGCTTTAACAAAGTGGAAACTAGAGGGAGACAAAAGAATAGAGGTGTAGACACCAAATTTGGGTCTTATGACGCCCTGTGCCCCGCATCTCGTCTCGCAACCTAACCCTACCTCACCACCTAAACCTTACACACTTAATTATTTATTAATTACCTTATAATTAATAAATCCACATCTCCAACCCTGCCACCTCACCTCGCCACCTCACCATGACCTAGCCCTAACCTTAAACTAACCTAATTAAGACCTATAACTTGGTCCAGACCCACACCCATGACTCATCACCCCTCACCCACACCAAAACGAACCTAATAATGACTTGACCAAGCCCACAACTGACCCCTCGGGAGAAAAGGAGGGAAAGTTGGCTATTTTACTAAAAATAGCCAACTTTGACCTAATCGACATCGGTCCCTACTCGACGCGTCGGTTAGGTAACCGCCATCGGTTCCCTGTAAATGACCTCCCCCAACCAAAACCAAAGGATCTGAATTCATTTTGAAAAGACGGACAAGTGAGAGAGAGAGAAGAGGTTGCAGAGAGGAGTATGAGCCCAAGATCGTAATCGAGCAACTAGATCACGGTCACGCTCATCAAAACATTGGGAGAGTTGGAGGATAGTTTCATCGACTCACTTCGATTTCTGGATCATCCCAACCGAGCCTCGCCTTCGCCACCGCATTCCTTGGACTCGCATCCGCATCGAAACTAGTAAGTAGTCTCTTCTATTACCTTGTATGCTTGTAGACACTACTTTGTGAACTTTTGATTCATAGTGATTATAAGCTCACTCTTGGATCTACCATCCGGCAACACCCACGCACCTAACCTTCATTCATCCATCTCTATATTGCCCCAAAGACAAACTTTCTCACTCTTTGAGTCTTCTCTATCACCCTACTACTCCCTCAACTATCTACCAACCTTCTAAACCCCATAACCACCTTACAACCAACCTCCATTTAAAAGCCCTAAATCACTGCCCCTACCGATATCGGTTATCCCCTACCGGTACCGGTTTTATAACCGCGGTCGGTTATCTAGTGACCGGCATCAGTCACTGTGACTTATACCAAAAACCAACCTTTCACCTATTTACCTCCAAACAATCTCATATCCAGCCTTGTCTATCCCTATAACTTGATCTGAACGTATCAATAACCAGTGACCAAACAAACAACATGACATTTTATTATTGGTAGTTTAGTCTCTATTGCTTTTAGTAACGAGGTACCTAAATCGTGATTTCGCAATAGCTTCTTTATTATCATTTGCATTAATTTGTATTAAAAGGGAACTGACCACCTTCGAAAGGAAGTCTAATATTTCCTAGGCCCAAGGCAGTTCCCTCACTTATTGTTTAATGAAAATCGGTGGTCTTGCATTCTTATTTACAGTAGTCCTTCCTGCATAAAGAGGAGCTCTTCACAATCGGTCCGATCTCTCTACGGTATGCGCACACCTTCCGAACACTTAATAGGTATTCCTCCTAGCCCTAACCCTTATCTCTTTCTCAAGAGAATGAAAAGATAGAAATAACTCTATTCGGAACAAAATTTTGTGAGAAACAAGAGGAAGCCATGGAAAGTCAAAGGATCGGGCAAGGTCAAAATCCAAAAGCAAGATAGTATGTTGGCACTGTGGAAAGTTTGGGCATGCAAAGGACTGTTGGGAGCTTTGGGACAAGAAGAAACAATAGGAAGAAAATAAGGAGGTAAATGTGGCAACGGGTAATGTATGTTAGGATGTTTTGATTCTTTCTTTACACAATATTACTAAATCTTGGGTTTTAGATTCGGGGGCTTCTTTCCATGCTACTCCACATAGGCATTATTTTGTTGATTATGTTCAAGGAGATTTTGGGCATGTTTTTCTTGGTGATGATGAGCCTTGCAGCATAGTTGGAAAAGGTTCTGTTTAGGTTAAAATCCAAAATGGGAATACTTGGCTATTGAAGGATGTCAGACATGTGCCTACATTAAGATGCAATTTGATGTCGGCAGGGCAGTTGGGAAGTGATGGTTGTACTGTGATATTTACAACGGACTCTTGGAAGGTTACCAAGGGTGCTCTTGTGGTGGCAAGAGATAAAAAGGTTGGAACCTTGTATTTAACCACTTATAGCACTAATGTTTGTAATCTTGTGGCTTCAGAAGTAGATACAACATTGTGGCACTATAGGCTCGGTCATATGAGCCATAAGGGCATGGAGATCATAAAGAAGGATTTGCTCGGATATATAGAAACATGTTTGGAGTTTTGTGAGGACTGCATATATGGGAAACAGAAGCGAGTAAGGTTTCTCAAGGTTGGACCTACAAAGAAAGAGAGTAAGTTAGAGCTGGTGCACTTTGATGTGTGGGGGCAGCTAAGGTATCATTTCTCGGGGTTGAAATTATTATGTTACTTTTATTGATGATACAACAAGGAAAGTTTGGGTTTATTGTATTAGAAACAAATCTAATGTATTTGACACTTTTGTTAAATGGAAAGCCTTGGTAGAGAATGAAACATGTCTTAAGCTAAAATGTCTTAGGTTAGATAATGGAGGGGAGTATTGCAGCAATGAATTTGATGATTATTGTTCTAAAATGAAATCTGCATGCAAAAGACGGTTCCGAAACTCCGCAATAGAGTGGGGTGTCGAAAAGGATGAATAGAACAAAATAATGGAATGTGCTAGGAGCATGAGGTTACATGCAGGACTACCTCTTTCTTTTTGGGTAGAAGTGGTGAGCATAGTTGTGTACTTGATAAACAGAGGACCCTCAAGTGCCTTGGATGGAGGCATACCCGAGGAGGCTTGGTATGGTAAGAAAGTTGATTATTCATTTCTTAGAGTCTTTGGATGTGAGGTGTTTGTCCATATAGACAAAGATGGTAGGACCAAGCTAGAGGATAAATCAAAAAAATGTACTTTCATTGGTTATGGTGGTGATGACTTTGGATATAAATGTTGGAGTATTAAGGACAAGAAAATCATTCGATCTAGGGATGTGGTCTTTAATGAGAAAGTCATGTATAAGCAGCAGTTTCAGGAAAACAAGGAAGAATCTAAGAAAGAATATGCATCGGTAGAGGATCTTCCTGGATGGGAAAGTGACACATGAATTAGTTCAGGAACCTTCTCAATAGGAGCCCCAAACTCCTATATTGAGGTCTTCTAGGGTAAGAAGAGAACCTAAATGTTTTTCTCCTTCTCTTTATTATTTATTACTCAATGATAGTGGAGAGCCAGAGAGCTTTGATGAAGCAATGCAGGTAGATGCCAGGAAGAAGTGGGAGCAAGCCATGGATGAGGAGCATCAGACTCTCATGAGAACCAGACATGGGATTTGGTGAAGCTACTCAAGGAAAAGAGCATTACATAACAAGTGGGTGTTCAGAGTCAAAGAGGAAGGAGGAAAGAAAAGATATAAGGCCCGGTTGGTGGTCAAGGGGTTTGCACAAAAAAAAAGGTATAGATTTTGATGAGATTTTTTCTCCTGTAGTAAAAATGACTTCTATTAGAACTATTCTAGGAATAGTCATAGTAGAAGACTTGCACTTAGAACAATTTGATGTAAAGACTGCATTTCTCCATGGTGATTTGGAGGAGGAACTATATATGTAGCAACCAGAGGGCTATGAGGTCAAAGGTAAAGAGGAGATGGTGTGCAAACTGAAGAAGAGCTTGAATGGCTTGAAACAATCGCCACATCAATGGTACAAGAAATTTGATAGCTTCATGATGGAGCAAGGTTATATTAGATGTCATTCTGACCATTGTGTGTATATAAAAATTTTTGCGGATGACAGTTATATTATCCTTTGTCTGTATGTGGATGACATGTTGGTTGCAGGTAAAAACATGCAGGAAATAAAAGTACTCAAGAAGCAATAAGTGAATCCTTTGCTATGAGGGATTTGGGGCAGCCAAAAAATCCTTGGTATGAGGATATATCGGGATAGGAAGGAACAAAGATGACTTTATCTCGGGAAGAGTATATTAAGAAGGTCTTGGAGAGGTTTAATATGCGGGATGCTAAACCGGTTGGGACTTCTTTGGCGGGGCATTTCAAGTTATTAAGGGAATTGTATCCCAAGATAGAGCAGAGAGAAACCAGATGTACAAGGTACCTTACTCATCAGTGGTTGGCAGTTTGATGTATGTCATGGTGTGTACTAGGCTTGATATTGCCCATGCAATGGGAGCGGTGAGTAGATTTATGAGTGATCTAGGAAGAGATCATTGACAGGCAATAAAGTGGATCCTTTAGTATTTGAGAGGGACCATGGGGATAGTTTTGTGCTACAATGGATCAGACACCACTTTGTGTTGTTATGTAGATTTAGATATGGCTGGAGATGTAGACAGCATGAGGAGCACGACAAGTTATGTTTATAATGTAGGTGGGACAACAATGAGCTGGATTTCACGACTACAAAAGCTGGTGGCTTTGTCAACTACATAGGATGAGTATGTTGCTGTCACAGAGGCAAGCAAAGAAATGATTTGGTTACAACAATTTCTTGAGTTAGGGCATAAGTAAGAGGAAGGAAAGTTGCATAGTGATAGTCAGAGTGCTATACACCTAGCTAAGAACTCTGTTTTCCACTCTAGGATGAAGCATATACAGTTAAGGTACCATTTCATCAGGAAAACTTTGGAGGAAGAGAAGATGAAGCCGGAGAAGATTCATACCAGTCAGAATCTTGTAGACATGATGACCAAGGTGATCACAAGGGAAAAGCTGAAGTTGTCTTGACTTTGCTCGGTCTTCACGGAAACTAGTGAAGGGTTGAGAAGCTTTCTTAGAGGAAAACTAGTCTCTAAGTGGGAGATTGTTAGGTTGTGGAGCCTATTTTCATGTGAGAAAGTTTTGAAGACTTTACATTTTCCACAGTTGGGAATATTTCTTTTGCCTTAAAACGTGCCCGATATACTGGGAAATGTGTTTTTCTCATATGGGCAGGATTTTTGACCCATAGGTTTATGGAGTTTTGGTCAGTTTTGGCCCATGGTTTTGTAAAACTGCTTAAGTAGTTGTCTATTTATATGGTTTTATGCATATGGTAGGGATTATGTAACATTGCGATGTGTTTTGAATTCGGGTGTGAATTACAGTAGAGTTTGTTGAGCACAACTCCAAATAGATTTGGGTATTGTATTTAGAGAGCGGTGGCTTGTAATAAAATCTAAGCAAGTGATTCTTGGTGGACGTAGTCCAAATTAGGTGAACCACATTAAATACTTCTCTTTGTGTTGTGTAATTTTATTCTCGCACTTTTATTTGAGATCTGTAATATTTTACGCATATTAGTTTCTCTTTATTGCGATTCTGTGAGGGATTATTCCGCATATTTTATCCCTTATTTCCTTATAAGATCCATTTGGGAGAATGATAAAATCCGGTGCTAGATCAAAGAGCTTATTGATTAGGAAGCGATGAAGCTAACCTTTTCTTTTTGTGGTAGCACGATGGTCCTTACACTAAAGGAAGATGGCTCATGGTGCATGTCACAAGCTCTCCTAACGCTCAACAAGATAATGATGAAGAATCAATAGCCATCACTTCATGCATAGAAGACCTTTTGGAGCATCTCCAAGGTGCACAATAATTTACCAGATTGACCTAAAAGAATATTGGAAGACAACATTAAGAAATGGAGGGATTGTATGAAAGGTTGGACACATTCATGCACTTGATGAATGCAATACTTCACAATCTCCTTAGTCATGTTCGACTTGGATGACATCCTCATCTTCAAAAGACATGAGAGGACAAGGCGAACATGTCAATCATGTCCTAGACACATTGTGCCAACAAAAATTGTAAGCCAACTTAAGCAAATGTACGTTCGGTGCTTTGCAGATTTAGTTCTTGGGATAAATTATTGATTGTGTAGGGTTCCAGTAGATCCAAAGAATATCAAAGTGATTCTGATTGGCCAACTACATGCAATATCAAAGAGCTCATAATTTTTCTTGGAATTACAACTCCTATCACGGGTTTTTCCTTGGATTTTCACACATATCTTGGCTACTCCACCAAATCATGTGCCTTAAGGATGCAATTTGTGCTAAAAATGTGAGATTGAAACATGATGCATAAGAGTATGCCCTTGACGCAATACTCACCTAGCATGGAAATTTAGTTGTTGAACACTCGGACATTCAATGACATAATTCAATGCTACTACACCTATGAAAAAAATGAGTTGTAGGCCATTACTCAAGCAATCTAACAATGATGTCACTAAATCTTGGGTAAGGCGAAAATCATTCAATCGATGACAAATTGCTTACCTTATTGCATGCATATAGTAAGTGTGATGTCCCCATTTTTGAAGACCCTTAGCTTATCTTTCCCAAAAATGGGATTTTGGGATGTTATAGGAAAAATTATATTAAATAATTAAATAATATTTCTGAGAGTGATTTTTAATCATTTGACATTATAAAGCAATTTTTATTTAATTATTTAATATTTATGGAGCAAGTAATGTATTTAATTATTTAATTAAATTCTCAAAATGTAAATTAAAAAGGGGAATTAATTAAATAATATTTAGGTGGATTTTAAATTTTAAAAAATCACCCTTTTGAAGGGGACGCCACACCTAGAGACAATAAAAAATGCTTTTATTTAATAATTTCCCTCTTATAGGGATTTTGAATTTTGTGCCTCCTTTCCTATAAAAGGAGGGTTAGGATCATTGTTAGACTTATGTTATGATGAAGTTAATTTAATACTCTATGTTTGGAGTTGGGATGCATGCCCATTGATGTTATTTTCTCTCTTTTTTGCGTGGGAGGTTCTATTGAGTTGGTTGATATTCAATTGAAGTATTGTAATGTGTTTTTACAATTCGATTGGTGTTGTTGGATCTCTACTTGCCTAGCGAACTATCATGGTGCTTTTGTAATCGTTTTGAAGGGCATTCTATATATAAAGTCACTTCCAGCTTTAGCGACTAGCCTTGTGATGTTTAGGGGGCTGAATTAAATACATTTTTCAGTATAAGTCGACTGGCTGAGTGTGTGATTCTATCTTCTAATTACAACGAATTGATTGGGCTGATTTGGTATTAGATTCATGTGCTTAGAAGTCTGGATCTTATCTAATTTGACTGTTGTTCTTTCCTTGCCAGCGATCTCACCTAGAGATTCATATTTATTAATTAATAGATCTATCTCCTTTCCTGAACAGCGACTCCATTTGGGAGTGAAGATTGAATGCTTAATACATATTTGGAATCGTGTTTGTCCAAGCAAACTAATAGCTACAATGACCACACTTGGTATGTTTGGTCTGAGTGTTGGGTTCAAAATATGAGATGTTGTGATTATTCTTTCTTCAAACCCAAATGATTCCATTTGGGGTGATTGTGAGTGTTTAATGCTTGCTTTTGATCCTCCTAAAATCAGCGATCTGGGTGATATCAATTGTTGATAATAAAGCTTGCTTCTAACTAATATTTTGATGTATTTTGGGTTCCATGAGCAGCGATCTGGGTAAAGGTGCTGAGATATCATATTGGGTAACGATTCCATATAATTTGGGTCTCATTTAGAGCTGTTTATATCTGAGGTTGGTGACTGGGTTTGTATGTATGAGTTAAGGATGAATTGAAGCTCAATGAACAACAACTTACCCTGTTTTGTCATTTCTTTTGTGACATTTGTTCGCATCGTGCATGGTAACTCTATTTTGCATGACTTGAAGATCCGGTAACAACAAACTATATAAGGAGGGTAATCTGATCTGTATGCATTCTTTATCACCTATCTTGCATCAGTCCAGGGCATAAAGCATATGATCAGATTGTATAAGTGTTTCAGTAGCTTCCATAGATGCAGTGGTTTGTCTTTGTTTGCATTTAGGAGAATACAGTGATCAGATTTTAATTACAGCAGTATACAATCATGAGATTGTAGAATTTTAGTGGATTAGTTAAGGAAATTAAACCCTTATCCTTGGGTTTATTGAGTCATTTACTCAACCGGTATAAGTAGTTTGCTATATTCCGTTGATTGATGCATTGAAGAGTTGGTTGTTTGCCTAATTTCTATTGATCACGAAGAAGGGTATATTACGGTGGTATCGAGCATGTTCTTACACTTTTTGTGTGGTTTGACATTGCCTATGAATTATGGATTTATATAGTGCATGTAACATAAAGGCAATATTTCAGAAACTTGGTAGAGTACTCAAGCCCCTACATCCATCAAAGGATGAGTTGCTCAAAATTATGGAAGAAGCAGCAAATTGCTTGGCAACAATAGAGTAGGATGATTATGGATCCATGCTTCTTGCAAATGATTCCTTGGTGATGTAGTTGGCTACACATGAGTTGTTGGATCACAAAGATGGGGAAGTCAGAATTATGGTCATCTTCTACATTAGTGAGGTCATGAGGATTGCAGCCCCTAAATTGCCATATAGTGATGCCATCACGGAGGACATATTTGAGGTCATGGTGGGAAGTTTCCAAGGCCTTTAGGACCTTGTAAGCCCTTGCTTTGGCAAGAGGGTTAGTATTTTAAACACTATGGCAAAGGTAAGATCTTGTGTGATAGTGATGGACCTAGAATGTAATGATCTTGTTTCTTACATGTTTGAGGTGTTATGTAATGTTGTACATGGTGATCACATTCAAGAGATATTGGTTCCCATGCAAACCATTATGTCTTTGGTGTTAAATGAATATGAGAGTCCCCACCACGTTTCTATCACTTCTTGAGGAAGGATTGAGTGAAGATGCATCACATGTTGCTTATACACTTGCCAAAGGTGTTCTAGAGAAATGTTCAAGCAAAGTAAAGACTATGATTCTCCAAGGTATGAGCTCTCTTGTTTTTAATGATACATTGAAGTATCCCTTGAAAATCCGACCCTGTTTTGGTGATTTGAGCTCCAAGGAATATTGTCAAACACTTGGCTTGCAAGTCTGTACTTGCTGTTGTAGTTTCTTCATTTGGTGTTTTGGTTTGTTTTGATGATTGCAAAGGACTTGCAAGAAGTAATTTAAATGACTGAAATAAAGGGAACACAATGCTACAGCTATATGCAATCAATATATGACTGAAATGACATGAGAAATGCACCTACAGCTTAGTGGACATTATTACAAACATTTTCCATGTAAACTATTGATTGAATATGAACTGAAATAAGTAACTACAACAATGACATATTGACAAACATTTGTTGTGCAACCTTATTTCTCCTTTATTGAATGCATAGACTTATTTCAATCTTATCAAATGTTGTTTACAATCTGAGTGCAATGCCAAGACTCTTGGCTTACATCGAATCATGAATGAATGCCGCTACAATGTCCTATACCAAATATTCATGCAACTACAACAACTAATACAATGCAATGTAGCCTATAAAAATGATATGAAATAGAAGAACCTGATATGCAACAAATGATCGACCTCCTCTTAGCTGATAGACCTGCTTGGGTGCCACGATTTTGAGATGATGCTGCACAGATTTCCTTCTGTTTATTGCTCACACACTCTGATCATCAGATCGTCCCCCATGACTAAATTGATACTCAATATTGCCCACAAAAACAACTGAAAATATCTTCAATACTTCCTTCGATTGAATCACAACAATACATCAGCTGCCGTGCCAAAAGAAATGATATTTGCAACAATACCTCAGCTGTTGCAACTCAACAATCTTCTCAATAAGATGCAATAATACATCAGCTATTGCACCCAATTAGCTAGCTCTCAGAATTGCAATAATACAACAGCTATTGCAATTGATTGAATCCTTCAATGAAGCACAAATGGAAATCCTGAATGAATCTCCCACAATATGAATTGGGTTTTCGTCCAATCCACAATCCTCCAAGGGGTTTCGTCCTCGGAAAATAATAAGCATGAGCTGCTCTGAAATTGTCTTTGAAAATGATAGATGATCCTCCCAAATGAAAGAATGAACCCTTTTTATAAAAACCCAAACCCTGGAATCCAAACCACCTTTAATTTTATTTTATTTGCCTTTCAATTCCAAAGGGAATTATACTAATTCCACTTTATAAAAATAAAATTCCACTTAACGTCATAATTAAATATTATAAAGTCACTTTTTCTCGACTTAATAATATGACGTTATAAAGTAACTTTGTAACCCCACTTAATAAAGTCACTTTAATTAAAATAATATAATTTGCTCATTAAATAAACCATTTTGGTGCCCGACTCAAGTGCGGAAAAACATCTCATGCCACGGGAATCATCTCCTATCCACTGAATTTACCTACGGAGATGGATAATAGGAAAATCTCATCATCTGAGTGATCGACTAGGAAAGTGGGGACATTACATACATTATTGGCATCTAATGATTACATGGGTTTGAATATGTGCCAGAAGAAATCAGATTTAACTCAAGAGGAGGTGAAGGAAGAAGATCCATTAGATGGATGTAAAGACTCATTGTTGATGGGAGAGGTTTCTTTGCTTTCATTTGATTACATGCATGTTGATAAAATGGTTATAGGAAAGGAGTCCAAGGAAAGAAAGAAATCTGATTTGCAAGCTTGCATGGACAAGCAAAATGAAGGCAGCCAAGAGGTAATCCATGGTCATTCTTTTGATGTTTCTAATGCTATTTGGGTTGGTAATGGATGCAAGGATGTAAGGATGTATGATGGGCAAAAAGAAGAAGCATTTTTGGGCACTTTAGGCCATCCTCAGCTCGCTGGTCTGCACATAACAGCAGTCATTAGAGAGCATATATATGACTTCATCCACCCAAAAATGAAGCCTAAAGAGGCCTCACACCAAGTACAAGCAAGGATGCATGATTCCAAGGTAGAAGAAGATGTTTGGGTTGAAAATCCCAAGGAATATGAGGGTACTACATGGCACAAAGGTATGATGGGCAGCCCCAAGCATTTTGTTTCAGTTATGATGCTTCTTTACATAAGGAAAATCCATGAGCTCAATGAATGGTACAATTTTCCTTGCATTTTTGATTTTTCTTTTCCATATGTGAATGATGAGGTGGAGATAAGGTGGTGTAATCATGCACATGATATCATATGGTATAAAGATGTAAGTAACCAATTGTTTGCATTGGCTAGTGCTCATGAGATGATTAAGATGGACATTCTATTGCTCTCATATCTTGATAAAATTCAGTTTTTGATTGTTGAGATCATAAGAGGAAGGTATGAGCATCATCTATTCATGTTTGAGTTTGCAACCAAGAGGAAAATATGTATGCTTAATGTTTCCATAGCCATTTACACTTTGTCCTGCACATTTTCAGATTGTTTGGAGTTATGTTAGCATGCCTACATAAGGGTTTAGTCACATGGTATGATAATTTTCAGTTTGGAGCATCATTGGTACATGTTGCAGGTTCTCTTTTTGACCATTCAACACTTCTTTTACATTGGGAACAACAAAGAGAAATGTATGATATTGAATTTTTATACTATGTTTTGGGTACATATGATGCATATTCAGCCATGGAAGGAAGAGGTGCAATTTTTGTCATGATATTCACTTTGGATCAACTCTATAACATACATATGAATGTGTTTCAGCATGTGTCCTCATGGGAACAATGCATTTGGGGTTGTGTGAGTAAAGTGTTGGCCTTACTAAGGGTGAGTTGGGATGTTTTGAGATCAAATACTTTTGTTTACACTGCTGCAATTTATTTCAGCAGTCTTCTTATGACTTGTAGAGCCATCAAGCATGGAAATAAGGGACACCTCTCCATTGGTACTCTCACACTTGGGTCAAATGATGAAGAATGGATCACATGGGCTTCACATGGCATGGTAAGAGTCTCATTTCCAGCTGTGCATATGGATGATTTTCAGATTTTTATGGGGAGTGAAATTTCAGTTGCATGGGGGCCTATTGCATTTACTAGATGGTTGCTCATTGATGTGGGAAATGTTTTTGGAAACATGATAGCTGCTGTCCTCTAATGTCTATGGATGATATCACCTCCATAATTCAGATTTTTCACATGCATTCGATGACATGGGTGATGGTACTTGATGTTGACTCATGGATGATTGTTTGGGGGTGGAAATCAACCACTCCAATTCTAATTTTTGAAGACTACAACAATATTTTGGGCCACATGATAGAGTTTGGGGGCAGCCCATATATAGATGAGACTTGCACACCTTAGAGACACCTTGAAAGGGTGTTCTTCAACCCTTGTTTTTCTAACTTGTTTGCTTCTTGTGCAGATTTGAAAGAAAAATTACAGCGGAAGACACTCCTAGTTTTTAGGAGAAAGAAGCATCCTAAGTTATTACAAATGCTACACCATTTGAGTGGCATGGGAGCTCGGTTTTTGAGTGCTTCACTTTTGGACCCGGATGTATGAGCTTGCTATTGCTTGAGGGAAAACAATCTTGGGAAGGGAGGACTGTAATGTCCCCATTTTTGAAGACCCTTAGCCTATCTTGTGGGAAAACGTCACGAGGTATTTGAATGACCCGAGGTTTAGTATCCAAGAAGAGTTGAGCATGACATGGATACAAATGGTAGAAGAAGCATATCAACTAGTGCTTAAGTCTAAGGAGAAGTTGGTGTGAAAGAGTAGTACCGTGTGAGAATATGAATATTTATACATGGTATTGGAATGAGTACGATAAATTTTTGTTTGAAATGGATTGCTTATCCCAACCTGTAGAAGGTGTTGTGGCTATAGAACGACCATCAAATCTTAGTAAATGAACAAAACATGGTGAAATTTTAAATAGGTGCATACCAGATGAGGTGTTGAGTGATATTATGTTGATGGTGGTTTGTCATCTTTTTGGGAAGACCTTGGCAATACGATCATAAGGTTATGCATGATGGAAGGGATAACATTATTCATGTGGACAAAGAACCAAAAAAAGTGCACAATGGAGTGTTCACGTGAGTGTTGATGGTTATTGAGAAGAAGATTTTGTCGAGCTTACATACGAAAGGGATTCTAAGGATGAGACTCGAGCAAGATGCACAAACTATTTAGCGAGTTTATAGAGATAGTTTTAGAGGATTTACTTGAAGGTTCACCACCCACACATAGTATCATTCATTATATTGACTTGATACCTAGATCAAACTTACCAAATAAGGCACCATACGAGATGACCCTTTAAGAGAAGGAAGAACTGCAGTGGAAAGTGTAGGAGTTATTGGACAATGGACTCATTTGGGAGAGTTTGAGCTGTCTGCAATACCCACGATACTAACAACCAAAAAGGGAGGATAATGGTGCATGTTCCTATTTGAGAGATATCGATAAAATAATGATCAAGTATAGGTTCATGTTAACAAGGATGGATGACTTGATGGATTTCTTAAGTGGAGAACAATATTTCTTAAAGAATGAGTATTACCAGATTTGTATCGAGAGGGGGTGAATGGAAGACCACCTTTAAGACAAATGAAGGACTATATGAAAGGATAGTCATTCAATTTGTTTTAACCAATGCACCAACACATTCATGTGACTTATGAGCGGGTATTGGAACCAATCCTAGGAAAATTCATCACGGTCTAGTTGGATGATATTTTGGTGTTTAGTAAGATCGAGGAGAAACACTTGGACCACTTGTGTAAGGTTTTGAGACATTTATAGGAGAAGTGCTAATCAATCTAAAGAAATTTAGTTTCATTTGCAATGAGTTAGTATTCTTGGATTTTAATATCCCAAAAAGGATTGAGGATGGATCCAAAAAAGGTATAAACAATAATAGAGTGGTTGTCACCCAAGAATGTAACCAAAGCACTATATTTTCATATACTTACAATTTTTACCAAAAATTGTTTAGGATTTCACCAACATTTATTTGGTGATCACAAAGTTTATGCACATAGATTGCAAAGATTTGTAATGAACCAACGAGGAAATTATTTGTTGCCCAAATAATTTATATTCTACATAGATAATCATGTGCTACAATTCATCAACACTAAGGAAAGCTAATCCAAATACATTGAAGTGGATACAATTCATACATAGCTACTCATTTGTGTTGAAGAACTAAAGCGAGAAATTGATAAAGGTTGTGCATTTCTTGAGTTGAAAGAATCTCTTACTAAAAAATGAGGTTCGAGGTCATGGGTTTTGACATGGTATGAAGGAGTTGCACATGAATGAAGAGGACTTAAAAGATGCATGGAAGGCATGCATGGAGCCAATGAGTGCATATAGAATGTAGTTCTTTAGATTATTTTATATAAGAAAGAATTTGTTCAAGGGAGGAAGTTTGCATACCAAAGGGATCTATGCATGACAAATTAATAAAGGAAAATCATAATGGAGGTTTGTGAGGTCTCTCTGGTGAGGAAAATACATTGGAAAAAATAGAAAAATGATATTTCTTGCCAAAAGGGTGATTTATTCACAGGTATTTGAAGGAGTGAGTTTATCAAAAGTGCAGGGATAAAGTAGATTACTTGGTTGTATCAATTGCTAAGAATACTAGAAAGACTTGTGGATGGCATTGATATGGACTTTGTGTTAGGACTACCAAGGACACAAGGAAAATAATTCAATATTTGTGGCACTAGACAATTTTTTAAAATGACACATTTCATTACGTGCAAAAATATGACCGATGCTAAAAAAAAAATCACAAATTTATTCTTGAAAGAGGTGGTGAGATTACATGGGTTCTTGTAGAGCATAGTCTCGAATAGGGGCATTATTTTTTTATAGAATTTTCGGCAAATTTTGTACAAAATGTTGGGACCAATATTAAAATACAACGCAACATATCACCTACAAATAGATGGCCAAATAGAGGTGGTAAATATGAGTTTAATCAATCATTGTAATTCTTGATAGGAAATAAGTCGAAACAATGGGACCTAATACTAACACAAGTAGAGTTCACTTTTAATAACTCAGTCAATAGGAGAATTGAGAAGACACCTTTCATGTTCATTTACGTAAGAAGCTGTGAGGAGTCCTAGAGTTATGAAGATAGAGATTGGAAGAAAAAGTATAGAGGGAAATTATTATGCAAAATAGATGTGTGAAATGTAGGAAGATGTGTGTAATTGGCTTGAGTGAAGTAGTTGAAAATGCAAGAAACATGTTGATATGAGGTGTAAGCGTAAGGAATTCAACATTAGAGACCAATTGTTAGCATATTTATGGTAAGAACATACAACAAATTGAAATGGAAGAAGGCCGTGTCATGCGAGGTTTTGTGCAAGTTTTTAGCAAATGGATATGAAATCGGACTACTTGAAGGGCTGGATATATTGCATGTTTTCAATATAGTTGATTTATATGAGTATCGTAAGCGAATATGGAGGTGAATTTGAGGCATCCTTACCTGATTGGAGAAGACAAGTGCCAAAATATGAGAGAGGAAGTAGAGGCCATTTTGGACTCTATGGTTGTATAGAAGACATACAAAAAGGATTGTAAGGAATTCTTGGTAAAATAGAGGAATCACATAGTTGAAGATGCATCATGGATAGTTCCCACGGAACTTGGAAACTATGGCCATACTCTTGAAGAATTCTAGTGAGTAGGAGCATCCCAAGAAAATATGGATTCCTACACCAAACCAAAAAGAAGCCAAACCTTTGAATAATGACCAACTATTGGAATGTGTTGAGATTATGTGCAAAAGTTAAAATTTTACAATTATGAATGGGCACGATGCACAAGGATCTAAGTAAGACTTGAGACCAGATTGGTAAGAGCGAGTGCATCAGACCACATCATGTAAGATAGGAGTTAAAGAAAGGCACAATACGTGTGCACAACCTTTGTGAACAACAAACACACAAGGGTTTGAGCAAGACTCGAGACAAAATTGGGAAGAGCGGTGCATGAAACCACATCATGCAAGATAGGAATTAAAACAAGGCATGATAAGTGCGCACAACCTTTGTGAACAAAGAGAAATTTTTCAATGAGTCAATGGGAAGAATACCAAGAGTTAATCGATTGAATTAATTAACAGGGGACAAGTGGTAGGAGGATATCAATTGCAGGGAACATTCCAAATCAATCAATCATGGCGTATAGTGTTGAGTGTTGAGGATTTATTAGGATGTTGTGCATTAACTAACCTTATATTTTTAGGCTTATGTGGTGAAAAACTATGTGATGGGTGGAACATTTAAGGAAGCTAGTTCCAAAGCTAGAAATTTTGAGAGATCCCAAAGATAATATACTTGAGAGGTCACGGGAAAGATCTATGAGTCAAATACAATCCTAAGGTGAGAAATGTTGAGCATAAGAACCTATAGAAGGAAAAATATGAGAAGGTCTAACGAGAGAAGAGAGATAGTGTGTAAAGAGAATATGTTGTTGAAGATTCATCATTGTACCCGATAAGTTAGTAATTTTATCTTGGTCATATCGATTAATCTTGCACATTGTAATCGTTCCCGATATAATATAATCTTTCATGTTTTATCGTAGTGTGCATGTGTGTATGTGTGCATGCATGTATGTAAATGTGTGGGTTTGCAAGTTGGTGGGTGTGTGTGTGCGCGTACGTGTGTGCGTGCATGTGTCGTGCGTGCGGGTGTGGGGTGTGCGTCACGCAGTGCGTGTGTGTGTACGGGTGTGTGTATGTGCACGGGGTGTGGGGGTGTACGTACACAGGTGTCTCGCGCGGTGTGTGTGGGTGTGCATGCGAGTGTGAGTGCGTGTGGGTGTGCATGCACGTGCGTCGTGTGTGTGGGTGTGTGCACATGTGTGTTTGCATGTGTGCGTGGGTGCGTGGGTAAGTGTACGCAAATGTGAACGCATGTATGCGTGTGTGTGTGCGTGTGCGTGTGTCTGTAAGCTTATTTTATTAAGTAGAGGTTGTATTTATGGGATTCTCTTCACCAATACCGAAGAAATGACTGTATCGAGACAAGATCAAGGTCATAATAATTGAAAAAGAAAGCATTCGATCATCATTTGTATTTCATAAAAATGAACCGATAAATGACTTTGGGGTTTGAAGAAACATAAGATAGAAAGTGTAATTAAAATCATACATGGAAAAGCTCCTATGATTCGATACTTGTCCTAAAACTAACATGAATAATAGACTTAGAAGTGAGAAATCTATTTACCTTATGAACCTTCTAGATGGTTAGTTTAGACTATTGAAGTGATGCATAAAAATGGGTACCTAATGATTGCGGAGTTACATTTTAGATTTTTGTGGTGTTCATATGGAAATGTTTTTGATCACATACTAGGAAACAATACTTTTCTTGTTGTTTCATGTGATATTCAAATTGTTTTCCAATAATTGATTGAAATCCAAGGTCCATATTTTCCCAATTATTACCATGTTTGATAGTTTGGGTGTGGGGATTATGTATGATGGTTAAGTGTGTATTACCCTAGGTTCGGCGTGGCTTGTGTATGACCATATAAAAACCTTAAAATTCTAGCCAAATTATCGAATAAACATAATATACATATAATAAACTAATGTAACCTCAAAACACTATTGATAATTCAATGCCAAATGTCATGATAAATGAAAATGGTTAATAGTCTAGCTTAGACTAATAGTATATGATCAAATTACGTAGTGCACACCTAGAGTCAAAACAAATTGTCATATTGTTATTCATTAAGAGCATTGACATCATCATTTAGCTCATTAGAACCACAAGTAATAGCATTGGTAGTGTCATTCCTAGTAGCTTTGTTATGTGGGTCTTGGAAAGGAGTATCATTCCTCTATTCATTTATGTCGACTAATGAAAGATGAGCATTGTGCATATTCAAGTCAAAATGCTCGCTCAACATTTGAAGGCTCAATTGCCCCTTTTGTATTCAAGTTGTGTGGTTAATAGAAGGTGCAAGTTAGAATGCACACGAGACCAATTCCTTTTCCTTTTCATCATCGTCAACTAGTTGCACTTAGTTAAGTGGATAAATGAATATGCACTCCAATTCCACTTAGTTGAAGAGGAACATGCAACTCAGTGAGGAAAATTCCACACAAAACTATTATTTTTAAATCATTTATAAAAGTAGATAAATAATTAAAAGTAAACACAAAAAATTAAAACAAGCTAGTGAGTAAAACCATTGTTCAAAACCCCATAGTCCAAATTTTTTTCTTGGACTTACGACTCAACAAAACTCATTTTTTTGGGAGTTAATATCTATAAATCCAATAAATTGAAATAACGTGTAAAAAACGTTTTTAAAAATTGAGAAATGGTTGTAGAGAACAAAAAGGTATGTTTTCTATTAGTTTTAGACCCAAAAGAGTATAATGCTAATCGATCGATGCACTATAATATCACATGACGATTGATCATCATCATATAAAATTAAATATCCATATATTTTTAACAAATTTCCATGTTCCTTTAATGCCTCATACTCAATACTTTCACCCTAGATGTGGAAAGTAAAAATTTCTCCTCTAGATTTTTTTTTTTAGAAACATATCATCCTCACCAATCCTTCCTAATGTTTCCACTTGCACTTGTGCCTCTATTGGTTTTTCCCCTTATGTTGTTTCCTTCTCAAAATATGTGATCTCCTCGCCTATACAAATGAGATCCACATTCTTAGTGATTCGGTCTGAGTATGGATTGATATCATTCAAGTTAATCACATCACGAATCTCTTGTCCCTCCACATGTTTCATGTGAAGATAAAGATTGCATTTCAAAAAATAAGGTCATTGAGGTGTTATGTTGTCAATTTATTGTAATTCTTTGTGTGAATGGCTTAAAACATGCTCCAATTATGTTCATCCTTAGAAGAACTACATGGTTGACACAAACAACGAATGAATATCCTATGAAGATCTGGTGTTTCTTACCTTAATTTTGTCATCACAAATATGCAAATAAGATATTTATAATCGTGTATGTAAACTAGGCTTGCCTTTTTAAGTAGTCTATATAAGTAAGGAAACTACAATCAAATTACTCAATTTATTTTACCTAGATGTTGGGTCATTCTCCTTTAAATGCATAAAGCCAAAGAAAAGAGCCTCTCTTTTGTATTCTTGTAAATTTATAACTCATCAAGAATTGTGTTTTTAAGGCCTTCGTTAGGCATCATCCTCTATGTACATGTTGAGGCCATTCATTACCTCATTATCTATAAATGAATATGAGAAGAAAATTGGGGGTTCATGCAATAGGCCACCTGCATGTATACATTGGTGGAGCTGCTTATTCTATTTCCAATAATTATGTGCCAATTGGATTCACACTTTCTTTTATTTTTCCCAATAATGCGTTAAGGCCTCCATGGATCTAACAAATAGCTTGTTGGGGTTTTCTCACCATCCAAGAAGGGTATAACTCTAACCAAAGGCTTTGATACCCAAAAGAAAATAACTTGAAATTTTAAATTAAAATTAATAGAAATTCAAAACAAAAAATTAAGAGAAATCAATGATAAATATAAAATAGTTAAGTTTAAATTTACCATAGAGATCTCCTCTATACTCTTGAAAAACATATCATGAAAATGGCCTTCACAAACCTTTCCGATCAACCTTCCTATAATAGGGAGACTCCGACAATTATATTTTCTAATATTTATGGGTTCTTCAACTAGCTTTTTCACCCATGTAATTTTTTATATGTCCTCAATTAGGAGATCAATGTAATGGATTGCACAAAGGGCTCAAAAAGGTGTAGGGTGCTTGTAATGTCCCCATTTTTGAAGACCCTTAGCCTATCATTCCCCGTGGGCTTTTGAATTATTACGAGGAAAAATTATATTAAATAATTAGATAATATTGTCTGCGGAGAGTGATTTAATCATTTGACATTATAAAGTAATATTTATTTAATTATTTAATATTTATGGAGCAAGTAATGTATTTAATTATTTAATTAAATTCCCAAAATGCAAATTAAAAAGGGGAATTAATTAAATAATATTTAAGGCGGATTTTAAATATTAAAATCACCCTTTGAAAAGGGACACCACACCTAGGGAAAATAAACTGCTTTTATTTAATAATTTTCCTCTCCTAGGATTTCGAATTTTGTATTTTCTAATATTTCGGTTCTTCACTAGCTTTTTCACCCATGTAATTTTTCATATGTCCTCAATTAGGAGATCAATGTAATGGATTGCACAAAAGGCTCAAAAAGGCATAGGGTGCATGTAATGTCCCCATTTTTGAAGACCCTTAGCCTATCATTCCCATGGGCTTTTGAATTATTGAAAGGGAAAATTATATTAAATAATTAGATAATATTGTCTGGAGAGTGATTTTAATCATTTGACATTATAAAGCAATATTTATTTAATTATTTAATATTTATGGAGCAAGTAATGTATTTAATTATTTAATTAAATTCCCAAAATGCAAATTAAAAAGGGGAATTAATTAAATAATATTTAGGTGGCTTTTAAATATTAAAATCACCATTTGAAAAGGGACACCACACCTAGGAAAAGTAAACTGCTTTTATTTAATAATTTCCTCTCTAGGGATTTTGAATTTTGTGCCTCCTTGCTTATAAAAGGAGTGCTAGGATCATTGTTAGACTAATGTTACGATGAAAATTATTTGACACTCCATGCTTGGAGTTGGGATGCATGCCCATTGATGTTCCCTTCCTCTCTCTTCCATTGGAACCAATTTGCAGCTGGGTTTGATAATTCAATTAAGTATTTTCATGTGCTTTGCAAATCGATTTAGTGGTGTGATCTCTATTGGTTTTGACGGATCTGTTTAATGGTGTTTACGGTCTGTTTGCATACATCTTTTGGGTAAAGAGTGATCAGATTTAGCATGTGTTTTCATATCCTTTATGGCAGCAACAAAATAAGACAAAATAATACATCCTGTTTTGTGCCACATTATTTTCTCGATCGCTCATCATGACTCTGCATATTTTTTTCCTCCAACCATGTGCCACTCAAATCAAGAGTAAATGCCTTAAATAACTTCCTGAAAATGGTCATTGTAATCGCCAACGTCTCCCAAGAAATGCTTCTAGAACACTAAATGACATGTTGTTATAATACCAAAAATTTGCAGAAGCCATCCTCACTTCATTATGATTTTCTTGTTTATCATTAGTCTCTTCAAACAAAGTTTATGCAACAAGTGTTTTCTAAGGAATAAATAAACTTTGTGAAGCCAAATGAATTTGGCTTGAACCTTGTTCAATCAACGAGTCCCATATCCAAATCCATGGGCCAACAAAAGAGCCTAGTAACTCATGAAAATTAATTGGGGAATTCACAACAACCGTAGATGGTGCGATTATCCTCTTTTCCCCCTCACAGTAAAGAAGAGAAAACATATTTCTTGTAACTTCAAGCTCTACTTGGTCCCACAATCACACATCTTGGGTTGGGATTTTTGCAAGGTGAACTTTGAGGGGATTTATGCCTCCGCTCATCGTAAAAACTAAATAATTATACGCCTTTTACATTTTCATCATGCTTACAAGAAGGGTCACTTTACTTCTTAGTCCTACTACAACTACTTGAAGTACATGTCGTTATTGTATATAACTAAGCACGATTGTATCAATCTTTTCCTATTCTAGAGACGCCTTGGGGAGACATAAGTATGGATTTTGTGTCGGTTATTCCTAGGAAAAAGAGGTATTGATTCCATATTTATAGTTGTGGATAGATTTTAAAATATTGAACATTTCATTGCTTACGGGAATACTAGTGATGCAAGACACATTACAAATATTTTCTTTAGGGAGATTGTAATACTACATGGATTACCATGCATTATAATGTTTGACAAAAATATAAAGTTTTTAGGTCATTTTTGGTGAACATTTTAGAGAAAATTGGATATTGAGCTACAATTATGTTTAACATACCATCCACAAACTAATGGAGAGACATAAGTTGTGAACATAAGTCTTAGATATGTGCTTTGATGTTTGGTCGAGATAAACCAAGAACTTCGATTCAACCCTAGTGTAGACAAATTTACTTATAATAATTTGGTAAACATGAGTATAGGAAAGACACCATTTAAATCATGCATGGAAATAGCCCAAAAGGAGTTGTAGAATAATGATACTCACCGCACGTGTGAAGAAAAGAGTGTTGAGGAAGGATATTTTGTGAAACACATGAAGGCTACACCAAGTGCACAACTAATTAGAGAACATGAATGCACAATACAAGAAACACAGAGACAAAAAGTGAAGATAAATTGAGTATGACATTAGAGACATAGTCCTTGCATGTATGTTGAAGGAAAGATGTTGTCGAAAATAACACCCCATGCTATTCTGAACAACTCATCCAAGTTTCGAGACTTAGGCGGCTTTGCGTTAAAGATTTGCGAGAATGAAGGGGTTGAAGACATAGTCTTCTGCGGCATTGATGAAAAGCTCGGTGCTTCATGACATGGGAAATACAATGTTACGTGGAATTGAAAAATATAGAATTCTACGAGTTAGTTAATTCCGCACAACAAGGCATGTAGTCTGCTCAGGAGAAGCCACAATGCAAGGAAGAAATGTTGCGGGACACCCCGTGGCAAAAAACAAGTTTGAATGCGACTAAAGATGGAAGCCACATGACAAAGAACTATGCGTTCCGTGGGTTCCCAAGTGTAGTGTTTCATGGATTTCAAAATTCCGTGAAGGGCGTAAACTCTGCCAACCAAATAACAAAGGGCCACAAGTGGTACAATGCATTGTGGATTGTGTCTTGCTCGCAGGTGGTATAAAACATGGTGGAGGTTGTAAACAAAGCCGTGAATCAAAGTAGAATCATCTAAATTCTACGAGTCATAAAAAAACGAACCCAATTTGATCCAGACACTCAACCACTCCACCAACCTGAATTTAATTTTGAGCGGTGTCGTCCTCCTACACTCGGCCGTTTGATGGCGTTTGATTGGAGTAATGTCAAACACTTACACATGACTTGCAAAATCTATGGCATTTGGTCCTTGGTGCTTTGGAAGGTGGTTGATTTCATTAATCACTAGATGTGATCGACCTCTTCCTCCCTCTCTTTCAAATTCTATAAATGTAAGTGCTTTGGCACATAATACGATTTGATTTTTGTAAGTCTAGAGCTATGCCTTTGAGTTGAAAACTCTTTGCTCGTGACCTCTGTAACTCATATGTGGAACTTTCTTACCTCGGCTCTGTTTCCGTAAATGGTCAAAATTTGATATTAATGCAAGTGTGGCTTCATTCCTCTAAATGCTCGTGTTTAATGTGAATATCTTTGTCCTCTTGCACACCTTCATTATTTTCCACTTATTTTCCTTAAAAGATGCGTGTATCTCTTATATCTTCATTTTTCGGATTCACATTTGTGTCTTTTGGAGCTAGTATCGATCTAGTTTCCAGCTTTTGCATCAACTCCCCTTTATTTTCAGCTTTATCCCTCTCTCAACCTTGTCTCTTTGGAGTTTCTTAGTTTAGGTTTAGATAGTGTTAGAGTAGAAGCTGGTTAGTGTAGTTGCAACGAACTAGGATGAGAGGAACCAACCCTTTCATCTAAGATTTGATCTTGATTTCTCCCCACACTTTCAAGATCATACATGTTTTCATTGAATTGCTGAACTCCTGATTCAATAAGGGTGTAAATTTCAGCGAAAACAATTTTGGCACACTGGTGGGACTAGATTGACAAGCTTTACACCATCTCCACTAAGATTGGTGTGTGTCTTAGTGGATTTCAGCCTTTGGAGGCATATTTGAACACATCGGCAAATCCCAAGTTTTAAATCTCTAGTTTTAGCTAGTCCAAAGGCCCACTTTCATGAGAAGAATACTAATAAGGCACAACATAGTAAAAGGTGAACCTTTTGAGCACTTGCAACTCTCACCAAAAAGAAGAGGAAGAAGAAAAATATCATTGCAGAGATCTGCATCAAATTCAAACATAAGTCTTTCTACTCTTCTTGGTAGACCCTTCTCTTTCTCCATCAAAACTTAAGGCCTATTCCTTTCATGATGCATTAGAGAAATATCCCCTTTGTAAGTTTTAATGGTGGTAGTCCCTTGGCTCTAAATGCCCAACATGATATACTAGTGTTTGCTTTGAAAAGTATTCCTTTATTCACTGGTGAAAACCTTACAACCCCTACAGATCATATCCATGATGTTGCAAATGTGTGTTTAGTTCATCTTATTATGAAGATGATGTTGCAATTAGGCTTCTTACTTCTTCACTAAAAGGAAAAACACTTCAATGGTACCGAAGTTTGATACCTACTTCCTTTCGCACATGGGAAGAGCTTGAATAACCCTTTGCCAACAATTCAATGAGAAATAAAACAACATATCTCTGTTAGAACAAATAACAACCATTAAGAGGGCCCCAATGAACTCATGGAAAATTTTAACTTCAAATTTCAAGACTTGGGACAAATTCTAGTTCTTTTGAGACTAACTCCCAAGGTGCTTTCCTATATTTTTAAGAGCTTTGAATTCCGATAGTGCAGTAATGATACAATCTATGGGTGTTATCAAATTACTTGATGCATATGCAACAAACATCGGGCTTAAAATTGTTTGATTCAAGCTAAAAATAGCCCCTAGATTGTTTATGCTCCTATTTCCTAAATTGCCTCTAAATGCTCAACCCTATCTCTCTCCCATTCTTGAGCCAAATGTTTCATCTTCCGCTTCCACTTCCTATTCTTCCCGAAAAAGAGTGATGATGATGACCTTAAAACCTTAGTTAAAAACTTGTAATGAAATTTTCTATTTGAAGAGACAACAAGCTCAATCATTTAGAAATTACCCAAGTTTTAACCAGGGGCAATCTTTAGGCCAAACTTTTAATCAAGGTTATTAGTCGTAGAGAGCCTAATATCCAAATAAGAGATTATAAGGCTTAAACCCACATCTACCTCTTCAAACAATTTCTCTTGCACAATTGCTTCCTACCGCTAACTCAAGCAAAGCATTTATTCCAATGCACAATAATGTAATAAAAGAAGTTGAATGGTGTTTTCCATGCAATCAACCACATAATTAGAATACTTGGTTAAAATGGCATCAAGTCTAGAATCTCATGGTGTAAAATTCTTTCAATCAACAAGAATCTTTAATGGAAATGCCCTGTACTTTCACTTTGAAGTAGCACAAGAGGCCGCCTTGAGCCTTATTTCACTTTTTTTGGGATCGATGATTTTTACGCGGTTAACCAAGCTATAGACATATTTAACATGCCACAACTTCATGTGGTGGATCACACATGGTTAAAGTGGAGGCGAATTGAAATGGTTATCCATCCACTTCATTACAAAATCCCCATTTCAAAGGTAAGCAATCCGCGACTTTGGCGAAATATAGATTCATTCAAAGGTGACTCTGCTTTGAAAGAAAATTTGCGAGAATGAAAAAAATCTGCAAAGCACTACGGATCCACGGAACACAAAAACTCTGCCGACCAAAGAACTTCCGTGGATGGAACAAACAAGAAGGAAAATCCCATGCCTATGTTACATAAGTCCACAGGTATCCCCTTGAACATTGTAGAGAAAATGAGAAACACAAATTTGAATGTGATAATGTGGGATGCCCTATCTGTCCCATTTCAAAGAGATCTTGTACAAGAGGCCACGAAGAAACTTCCCCAATGTAAACCAGCTGCTAAGGAAGTGAATTCCGCTGTCCACATATGCCCTCCAAGGAGGAAAAAGTAACGATGATTAAGAAGCATCCACCCTTTTACATGTCTCTAATTGTAGTAAGCACCTAGTGCATAATTGTATGATTGATTCAGGTGCTAACACCTTTGTAATGCCCAAGAAAATTGCTGATGTTTTAGGCATTGAATATAATCCAGTTTCTAAAGGTGTCCTACAACTTGATGGCTCAACTGTAAACATTTTAGGAGTGATCAAAGATCTTGAGTTAACCCTCCATGCTTGTCCAAGCTTTGACCATAACCCAAGATATCTCAGTTATTGACTTGCCTCCTTTGTTTTCCATTTGTCTATCAAGAGATTTTACAACCAAGGTGGGTGGATATTTGTCTTTTGATTGGTCTCACATGCTCCTAAGAACTAGATATGGTACAAGATTTACCATCAAAGTCTACCCAATATCTTTTTTTATTATGTTGAATCCTATGACCCTACTCCTCTCCGTCTAATTGAATGATACATGAAGATGAAGACCATGAATTGATCTAGTACAACAACCTACTCCTCCTAGCTTAGTATCCGACCTCTTGTTAGATGAATGGGCCAAGGAACATTATGAATTTGATCCTTATGACATAATTGTGAGACTGGTCAAGGAACTAACTCGTATTCATGAATGAGAATTCATAGCCCCATGCCACACAAAGAAGGTAATGATGCTTCTGGTTTATTGAAGATATTTTTGATAATTCAAGGAGTAGAAATAGAGTTAGGGCGGGTGTATTTTTGGTCTCTCCAGCGGGTACGAAATTATTCTTTTCCCATAGGTTGCAGTTTGCTTGTTCAAACAATGTGGCGGAATACGAGGCATTGATCCATGGATTACTTTTAGCAGAGAAAAGGAAAATTAAGACCTCACATGTTTTTGGGGTATTGAAGTGGTCATTCACTAGGTTAGAAGAAAATGTGTAGCCAAGAATATGCTTTTATAAGCTTATAGACACAGAGTTTGGGACCTATTGCAAAGTTTTGATGTTGTTAACTTACAAGTGGTGCTTAGGAAACTCAACAAAGAAGCATATTGGATGACAATTATTGGATCACGATTCTCCCAACTAAAGACCTCATCCAAGGTAATGAGCATCATGTTAGAATGGTTGTGAGACCATCAATCCTAGATAATGAAATCAACTGACAGATCTTTGATAATGATGAAAAAATTGTTTAGTTCATCTAAAATGAAGTGAGTTCTCCTTAATATTGCAATCTAATTTGCATGATGGTTATGGTAATCAGATCCAGCTAAGAACTAATAAATTGCCAAAGGACTGGTCACTCTTGAAGAAATATTTAGTGCTGATGATGAATACAAAGGGGAAAGAAAGAATATAACAATAAAATAAGAATACTAGCTATCAATCACCATTGTACAAGACAAGGAGTTATTGCTTATGAGGGTATGTGAGGAAGTTGAAAAGCAATCTTTTATCTCCTTATGCGAAAATATATTGACATCTTCTCATGGTGCTATGAAGATCTAGAGGCTTTGACCCAAATGCTTGCTCAACATACCATAGACCTTGATCCTAGTTCCAAGCTAACCAGACAAAAAAAGACCAGTCAATTCTAAAATATAGCCCCTCATGATAAAAGAACCATCCAAACTCATTGAGGCCAAAATTATATTCTCCATCAAGTACTCCTCTTGGGTGGCTAACTTGGTCCCTGTTAGGAAGAAGAATGGAGAAATCAGGTTGTGTGTGGATTTTAGAGACTTGAATAAGGCCTCCTTAAAGGATCATTATCCTCTATCCTCTAGGAAACAAATTTTGTGCATATTGGCAGGAGCTAAAAGGTTTTCTATACTTGATGGTTAATCAGGTTTTAATCAGATCAGGGTTAAAGAAGAGGATCAACATAAGACTGTGTTTTTACGACCAAATGAGGGACATATGCATATGCAAAGATGCCCTTCGGTTTTTCAAATACATGTGCCACACTAAAGACCATATCAATCATCTCAAGAAGTTTTTGTGTGGTGCAGAGAATTTGGGGTGTCTCTTAACCCCAAGAGGTGCACTTTTACAATTATTTGGTCTCTTAATGTGTCATTTGTGAATCGAGCTTTTTCATTTTTTTACTGTAATTGTTTTTCTTCCCAATTATGGATAGATTTTACTTGTTCTTACCATGATATTTTGACAACTTAAATTGTGTGTTTCATGTTGTGATAGATCCTCAACTTCATAAAGGAATATGCTTGCTACATAATTATTTTTAGAATTTTCATTTCAAGCTAAAAATAGTTGTAAACAACATGTCATCCAAATGTAAAAATCAAAATGTTGCAGCTTCACATATATTATCAGATATTGCTAGCTTGTAAATTACTCAGTTTCAATAAACTTTTTGTTTACATTGTAATATCATTTGAGTTTATTGGTTCATTTCCTTTGTCTCGGTTCATGCTTACATAGCACATTAAGTTTCTGCAATTTATTTTGTTATCTACTAGATTGATAACTACATCTGAATCAAGCATGTTCCAGTACCATAATTAATCTAGCTAAGATTATAAAAATGAGTAGCAGATGGAAGCAGATTGTCTTATTATGCCCATTAGTAAGTGCTTATCCTTTGTGTTCTTTAAAACAATTTGCGGAAATTGGTAATGCATATTTTTTTATTGTTTACAACATCAGAAGGGATTGTTGTTTTTATTGAATATTCCAACATCAATCACAGTGGTCACTGTCATCCAATAGGCATTCACTTCCTATCAGATAGCTGAGATGTTACATTCTGTATGTCTACATTACTATTTTGCAGAGTAAGGGTGTGAGAAAATGTGCTAGAGAAATAGTTGCACAGATGCTGTTATCTTTTGGCGCTGTTATATTCCAGCATATATTTATTGATTAAACATTTCTTGCTAACATTGCAAACTTTTTTCTGTCTGGACTCCTTTGTTTAGTGGTTTACTAGTAAGTTTAATTTCCCAATAGAACAATTTTTAACTGCATTTAATTCTTTTCTTTAGAAAAATAATAGAAGATACAAATCAATCATACAGACCCATAGAAAAACAGAGGTTGGGCACAAAGATACTTATTCTGAAACCAAAACCTGGACCATTTTTGACATCAAAAACATCAAATAGTAAATCTGCTCATATTAAAGAATGAAGTCAACTCTCGTGTTGACGTTTCTAATACTATTTTTTCAACATAGAAAAGCACTGATGGAACTGTCTTGTTACATTAGTTGTCTACAACACTTCACTTGCATCTACGAAACTACTTTTTTCCTTCTTGTTTTGGGTTCTTTGATATAGATACACCACATCTTGTTACATTAGAGTTCTATGGAAACACTCTACTTGAATATGCGGAACTGCTCTTTTCTTTTTTCTTGTTTTTGGTATTTTAATACATATCCACCACATCTTGTTACATTAGAGGTCTATGACAACACTCTACTTGCATCTACAGAATTGTTTTTTTCTTGCTCTGGTTTCTTTAATACAGATTTACCACATCTTGAAATTTTGAGAGGTCACTCTCTTTCATTCCTTAATCATTTATATTTCTAGACTATGTTACTAGGGTTTGCCCCCACCCTCCTATACCCCTTGGATACGTGCACTGTAAGGATACGTCCCGGCATGCGTTTTGATGTATCACGGACGTGCCCAGGACATACCTGAAACCTATTAGTATCGTTGTTTCAGGTGGGGGGCTCTAAATTTATTTTATTTTATTTTGACTCAAACAAACTTCAGTTTTATTGAGGACTAGACTAGGAGGGCATGGCAACCACAAGGAAACCTATAGATTTTTAAAAATCCCTTAGTTTATTGAAGAGAAAATATTCAAAGGATATCAAGAACGTTTGAGGTAATTATTTGGGATCATCGCAATTGGCCAAGGAAAGAAGCTATTCATAGAAATTTGGACATATATCTGAGCCTCCATACAAGTTATTTATGAGATCAAATCTCAGGTGATCTTCAATACTAATAGAAAAATTTGGAACCGCAAATTGCATAGCTTAAAGTTTAAAAGAGCATCCTTTCCTAGAAACTATTAAGGCACAACATTGACTCCTTCCCGCATCCTTAAGGAGGATTAGAAGGTGATTTTGGATAATATGAATGCAAGAACCAACCATTGGATTGACCTCTTTAGTTATCATTGGCAGGTTAGAGTCAACCTAATTAAATAGGTCCTTCAGAGCTCCTTATATACATCTTTTATGGCCACCATCACAACACAAAAATTAATCTCAAAGGAAATGGATGAAACACAAAGGAATACAATATTCATATATCATAGAAAATGTAAAATCTTAAGTATATTGAATGTTTTGAACATTGATCGTACTATATTTTTCAAGTTTTGTATTTCTTATGGACTAAAAAATGAGTATATATATATAATTTTTTTAATATATATGTACAGATGTATCCAAGACATATCGTACCCAAGGGTTTTTTAAAATTGATGTATCCGCGTATCGAACTCGTACCTGTATCTTCGCAACATAGTTTCTGGATTTGACACTCTTGGATTTGACTTTTGTTTGAAGGTATGCAACAATTTTTGTATCTTTTTTTGGAGGAATTTCTACTTCAGTTGGTATGGATTTGAGCAAAACTTCTCGCTTCCTCGGTGGCAACTTCCTTAGGTAAACCTCCATCGACTTATTAGTCTTATCAAATTTATGTGACGAAGTATAAGAATTGCAAACTGAGCGTGGCCCCTGAATAGCTTTCTTTCATGAATGCCACAAGAACTCTATTGTACATTGAGCAATGTGCCCATCTCTATGTACGCAATAAGAAATATTTGATACCTAGTATATCGGCAGCAGATCTTTCCTTCCGCACAAAGTATTTGGGTGATTCTTAATACTATTGCTACCTCAGCAGTGGAGATGTTCTAATATTTGATACCAAGTGTATTTGCAGCAGATCTTCCCTTTCGTAAAAAAGTTTGTGTGATTTTTAATGATATTACTACCTCAGCAGTGGAGAGGTTCTAATATTGAATGGATCTTATCTTCCTTGACCGTTGCTTGTGGCTAACAAGATTTTAAGATTTTCTAGGTGATTTTTTCTGGTGTTCCTGGCAGTTTTCAGGATTTTTTTACGAAGTTGCTGACTGTCTTCTTGTTTTTGGGTCATCTTAACTTGTCAAAATGTTTGGTTCTTCTACAATTGGTTTTGTGATTCCTCAATGTTGGAGGTAGGTCTGTTCATAACAGTTTGGTTGTAACTTTTGTGCCAAATGTATGTAGTGCATTTTGTATAAGGTGACTTATACCCTAATGAATGGTGCATAAGGAGACCATTTGGTCCATTATAGGGATGTTTCATTTATTATTCTTTAGTAGCAGATCACTTTTTCCAATTTCCAATATTTTCAATATTTTCATTAATTTGACTCTTAAACACAAGGGAGCCAATCGGAGTTGATTCTGCCACAAAGGTATGGATATTCTACGATTTTCTATCTCACTTGTCCATCATCTTAATATTGAATAGGGCTTCCTATCACATGGTCATTACATCTATTGTGGAGGCAAAGGGGAAGAACTGGTCATTAAATGATGTTTGGGACATGCTACATTGTCAATTTGAAACTTCACCTTTGATTGCTTGTTCCAGTTGGTTTCATTTTGATATTTTTATGCTTCATATTTGTCAATTTGATTTGCTGTCTAGTGTATTGCTGAGACTTAGAGTAATCACAAAGGCCAATTATAGACATACTAAGTTTAGGTAAACACACTCTGTTTCACAATTTCAAAGAAAATGTATTTTGCTTGTCATTTCCATTAATAATTGCTACATATAGCGAAGCAAGATTAAAGGCTAATGCTTCAACTATCAAAATATGAACTAAAGCCCTAAATTTTCATTTGGTATTGATTGGATGACAATCATAATGTGACATCAATTAACTTGGGTAGGATTGAGATCCTTGGTAACCTGGTTTTGCACTTCTACAAAATTTGGTGTGACAACCTCTTATATTGAAGCCATAGTGTAATCTCAACCGAGGTTGTTCAACCCTCTAGAATGGAGCTACATAAAAACTCTTACATGAACTTATGTTTTGCATCCTCTCACTAGAAAATGATTTGGATGCTTTTCAAAGTCATTTGTATTGGACTCAAAGCAATGACTTGGCAAAGTCAAAGAGTAAGATTATGACTTGTACTTGACATAACCTTTTATATTGAAGTTATAGTGTTTTCTCAACCTAGGTTGTGTAGCCATTTAGACTGGAGATACATATAAAACTCTTAACCAAATTTATATATAGTTACCTCTCACTAGAAAATGATGTGGATGCTTTTCAAAGTCACTTGTATGGAACTTGGAAATGACTTGGCAAAGCCAAAGAGTAAGATTATGACTTGTACTCATCATGAATGCGACAAATTAAAAATCCAAAAAGATTTGGAAATCCCCCAAGATATGGTTTTATTTGATTTCATTACAAAGTCTCTCAATGGATATCAAAATAAACAAAAAGGAATGTATTAAATAGGAAAACATAATTTTTAATTGCAAAGGAATGCTCGCCATCGATAGAAAGGAACTCTTCTATTTTATGCACCCTTGTATGTTATTTTAAGCCTATCAAGCATAGTCATGTAGTGTATCTTTTTGGATTTTAATCTGTCAAGTTTATGTTAAGTACAAGTCATAGTCATGTAGTGCTTGGACTTCGGAACGACTTGACACATTCATGAGAGTAGAATTAGCTCAAACAAAAAGACAATACTTTGTCTTAGATTTGACTCTGGATGTTTTCCTAGAGCATAGGGTCAAACTTAGGAGTATTATTCTTGAGCCCAGGGTGATCTGTGGGAGAACACACTAAAACACAACATCATTGTATTATGAGTTTAAATGGTCTATAAAGCATCAAGTAAAAGATTAAAACAAAGTGTAATAACAAAGAGAATGTAGAAAAGAGAGAAAATACTGAACACCATGCTAGAACCAGAACGGAATATTGCAATGGCTCCAAAACCGCATGTTTTTTTACAACAATTCAAGAGCTCAGAGGTGAATCAACCAAAACCGAACTAGTAGAAGGTTTCATCGAGCAATAGCTAATATACATAGCTATATAAGTGTGTGAGATGAAGAGTTGTCTTAGCAGTTACAAGTAGAACAAATGCTCACCTTCTACTGATTCATATTCCATGTTATGCCGGTTGCTCAAAATACGGAACAGAGTTGACACTGCCACGACTATTTGGTATCGTATATGACAAATTAGGCTCTGTGGTTCTGACCATGTGTTTCTAAGATCATGACAAATCCCACGGTGAAGACTAAATTTGATTTGGTGTACTGTCATGGTACCTCAGGACTGCCAAAGTTCCATATCCTCTTGGTACGAGTCTAGTGACTATATTGCTTTCCTGTTCAATTGCATTTTACCTTATCATACGTTGTTTAACCAAACACTCATATGCATATCTTCTGCTCAGCCTATCAATGGTTATTTAAAACAAAACATTGGGAAAGAAACATCCATGAGAGAAGACTAATAGGAACAAATTCAAAATGATATCGCTTGTTTGAGTATTTCTTAACTACGCAAATGAATTGCTTTTTGTATTGTTTTTGTGTTAATCGTATGTTATGGATCAGGAACATAGGCAGTACTAGTAATAATAAGGTGTTCATTAGACTGTTGAGATACACAAATCAAAATGACCTCTAAGGTTGGGTTGTTTGAAGGAAACCTATATTTTAAGGTTGATTGGGATATTGACATGATAGCTAGCAGAAACTTTAATTGTTGTTTTCTTATATGCTATTGCTAGCTTATCTCAACATATTTGGACTCGGCCCCAGGTATGCATTATGATATATTATCTTATTATTGCTATCTTACATTCCTTTGCCTATTTGTTATCTTTTAAGGCAGCTTCCTTAGGAAACTTCTACCTTCATCAAATGGATATTGACATGATAGCGGAGAGAAGATTTTACAATCAATTGGAAATATTCTCCAGATCCTTTATGCTGACAAAATATGTCTGACTTAATTAGGTAGTTGAGATTACACAAATCCCAACACTCCCCTTAATCTTAACTACCATGCAACTACACCTAGACATTCTCTAAGATACACAAAAGTATCCTTTGGTAAAGGCTTCAAAATGTCGGCAAAATAGTCTTCAGACCTGCAAAAAGTCCAAATATATCTCACCATTGTTGACAAGCTCCCTGATGAAGTGATATTTGGTGTCGATGTGCTTGCTCCACTTGTGGAACACATGATTCTTTGACAATGCAATTGCTGAATTGTTGTCACAGAAGATCTGTGTTGCTTCTTCTTGATAGTGTTCCAAATCTGCTAGAACTCTCCTCATCCATACTTCTTGATAGGTATTGTTGTGGCTGCTACATACTCTACTTCTGCGGACGAGAGAGTGACAATGGGCTGCTTCTTGGATGCCCATGAGACTACACCTAAACCAAAATGAAATACATAGCCAACGTGCTTTTCCTATCATCAATGCTACTGCACAGTCATTATCCATGTATCCGATTAATTTGAAATCATCAGATGGTGCATACCAAATTCCATAATCTATAGTACCGAAAACATATCTTAGTATCCTCTTTCCTACAAGCTAGTGTGATTCTTTGGGAGTCTCCATGAACCTTGAGATGAGACTGACTCCATACATGATGTCTGGCCTTGTTTTGTCGTCAAGTACATCAGACTTCCAACAAGTCTTTTGTACAATGTTGGATCAACATTGGATCCCTTATCCTCTTTGCTTAATTTGAGACCCATAACAATTGGTGTTGTTGTTGGATTGTTTTTCAACATATTGAATCTCTTCAACACATCATTTGCATACTTGGACTGACATATGAATATGCCTTCTTCAAATTGAGTCACTTCTATGCCTAAAAGTATTTCATCAACCCTAGATCTGTCATTTTGAATTCCTTCTTCATGGTTGACTTAAACAAGTCAATAGACAGATTTCCAGTGAATATGAGGTCATCAACATACAAACAAACTATTAGAATTTGACCTCTATTGTTCATCTTGATGTATAGGGTTGGCTCATTGTTACTTTTTTTGAATCCATTTTGTAAAAAATATGAATCTATTCTATTGTACCAAGCTCTTGGATTTCGCTTTTAGGCTTAGCTTTTTAGGCCATAAAGATAGAAACAAACCTTTTTATCTATAGACTTTATGCTTCTTCATTTATGACTCCAATATTTCTAGTGATATCCGGGTGGATTTATAGGGCTATTGAGCTTTTTTTTTGTTGAATCCATTTTGTAGAAAATATGAATCTATTCTGTTGTACCAAGCTCTTGAGCTTGCTTTAGGCCATACAATGCCTTTTTCAATCTACAAACTTTATGCTCTTGTCCATATATTTCATATCCAGTGGTTGTTGAACATAAACTTCTTCTTCTAGAAAACCATTCAAGAATGTTGACTTGACATCCATTTGGTATACTTTCCAGTTGTTTTGAGTTGTTATGGCTAAGACAGTTCTAACTATGTCAAGTCTAGCCACCGGTGCAAAGGTTTCATTGTAATCAATTCTAGGTTGTTGTGAGAACCCTTTGCTAACCTTGCCTTGTGCTTTTCCACATTACCATCTGCATTGAATTTGGTCTTATAGACCCACTTAACACCAATAACATCCTTGCCTTCTGCAGCATTTGATTGACTAAGTCCCAAGTTTGATTCTTCTCAATAGAATCCATTTCTTCATCCATAGCTTCTATCCATTCTTCATTTTCTACAACATCTTCAAAATAAATAGGATCATCTTGTGAAAATAATGCAAAATTAAAGTATAACTCTTCATCTTGCTCAACTTGATCATATATCTCCCTCAAACTTCTTGTCTTCTTGGAAGCATTTCTAAAATGAGATCTGAGTTTTGCCAATGTTGGGTTGATGAATCACTATTATGTGGACTTGTAGTTCCTACATGCCCTGAGGCTTCACCAGGCTGAGAGTTTGTTCTAGGTCTCCATATTGCTATGGAGTAGGTGTCCTGAAATTGTCTCTTGAGTGAGTTCTTTGAGGGCTATGTAGTTATCGGTGCATTTTGAGGAGTTACTATTGCACTTTGTTGACCAAGCAGGGCTGCAAACTGGAGTTGTTGTTGGAGCAAGCCCTTGTGGAGCTAGTTGATTGTCTTGTGCACCATTTATGCATTTTCTTCAACTTCATACTCTTCATGAGATACCTCTACAAAGATACCTAGCTCTTTATCAATACTTCCATCCCAGGCTTCATTCTCTATAAAATCAACATCTCTGTTGATAATAGCCTTCTTGGTGATGGGATTATACAACTTATAGGCCTTTGAATACTCACTTGTAACCCACAAAAATGCATTTTTCACCTCTATCATCTAGTTTCTTTCTCAATTCTTTAGGCACTAGTGCATACACAACACATCCAAACACTCTTAAGTGTGCAACACTTTGTGCTTTTTCCTCTCCATGCTTCTTGAGGAACCTTGTCCTTGACACTTTTTTGGGCACTTATTTGATAGGTAGGCTGCACATGCAACCACTTCTGCCCAATACTCATTTGGCAAAGTGTTTTTCCTTCAGTAGACTCCTGGCCATGTCCATGAGAGTCCTATTTTTCTTTCTTACACCATTCTACTGTTGAGGTGTATACCTAGTTGTCAACTGCTTGTGTATTCCATTTTCCTTGAGAAAATTTAAAAATTCATTTGAGATATACTCACCACCTCTGTCTTGATCTCAACACCTTGATAAAATGACCACTCTGCTTCTCTACGAGGGCCTTGAATTCCTTAAAAATCTCAAAAACATCTTATTTGTGCTTTAGGAAGTATACCCATGTCTTCCTACTTGAAGTCATCGATGAAGGTCAAAAATACATGCTTCTTGCCTATTGAGGGTGTCTGCATAGGTCCACATAGGTCTGTGTGGATGATTTCAAGGGAGGCTCTGAGCTCTATATGCCTTTCCAACTGGAAATATTTCCTATGCTTCTTTGCAAGAATGCAACTTTGGCATGGCATTTCAGGTGGATCGATCAATGGTATTCCATTCACCATGTTCTTCTTGTGGAGAAAATTTATGCCATTAAAATGTAAGTGTCCAAGCCTTAAATGCCAAAGCCAAGCCTGATTTTCTTTATTGACTTGGAGTGCATATGGAGATGTCATGCTTGGAAATCCTCTTTCAATGAGGTCTTGACATTCCATAGGTGATTTAGAGTTAGCACCCACTAGGCTTAAAAATCCTTCTTGAAAATATTTTTCTTCACCCATAGGTGGTTGAGAGCTAGCACCCGCTAGGCTCAAACCTTCTTGAGAAAATTTTTTTTTCACCCTTCTTTGAAAAATTCCTAGCGCCCGCTAGGCTTGAAAGAATTCCTTGAGAAATTTTTGTACATCTTTGCTTGGAAGAACCTTAGCACCTACTTTGAGAACACCCTTGAGGAAATTTTTGTTCTTGGATCTTTACTTGGAAGAACCTTAGCACCCACTAGGGTTGAGGAACCTCCTTGAGAAAATTTTTCTTCTTCTTTGTTTGGAAGAACCTTAGTGCCCGCTAGGGTTGAGGAACCTCCTTGAGAAAATTTTTTTCTTTTTGCTTGGAAGAACCTTAGCGCCCACTAGGCTTGAGGAACCTCCTTGAGAAAAAAATTTTTCCACTCCATATTTTTTTAGAGCTAGCGACCACTAAGCTCTGAAGAGATACTCCTTCGGTGAGATCTCCATGACCCATACAAGAATAAGAGCTAGCACCCACTAAGCTCAACTCACTTTGTATTTTCAATGGGAACATTTTGTTTCTTGTCATTTCCACCTTGGCTATCAACTTATTGCTTGGATTTCGATCCAAAATAATACATTCTCCTTCCTCAAAATACACTTTGTAGCCTTTCTGTATCAACTGACCTATGCTCATGAGGTTGTGTTTCAACCCAGGGACATAATAAACATCAGAATGAACTTCTTTTCTCCTTGTTTTGTCTTAATATTTATGGTCCCTTTTCCAATTACTAAACTTTGTTGTCATTACCCAGTTTTACCTCTAGATTGGACAGATTCGTCCATGCTAGAAAACAATTCTTTTGAACCTGTCATGTGGTTACTACAACCAAAATCCAAGAACCATACATCTTTTGTGCTCTCTTGAGCAACATGACAAGTTATAAACATAGAATCATGATTTGAACTTCCAGAATTACATTCTTTTGAAAAAATTTGCACTTTGTTTGCTTAAATCATACTATTTTTTTTCACATTCAGTAGCATAATGCCCATACTTTTTGCAATAATGACATTGTATATTAGATTTGTCATACCTTTCTTCCTGCGACTAGTTATGATAATGATTGTGAGAGGAGCTTTACCTTTTCCTCTCTTGAAAACCCACTTGAGATGGATCTGGAGTTGTCTTGATCACTTGAATGTGGAGATCTACCTCCTCTTGCATGAAATCTTCCTCTTCTCTTCTTTCAAAATCTTCCTCTACCTCTCTGCTAACTAAAACTTGGCTCTTAAAGGCATGTTCTAAAGAGGAACTTCCAATCTATGTTAAGTCTTTGTTCATGGGATAACAGATCCCATTAGCTCATCTACAGAGAGCTGAGTCAAATCCTTAGACTCTTCAATGGCAACAACAATGGAGTCAACTTGGTTGGTAGACTCCTAAGGATTTTTTCTATGATCCTCTGGTCTTCTAAGGTCTCTCCATGGGACCTAATCTGATTTACTACACCCATCACATGGGTAAAAATGAATCAACACTATCAGACTCTCTCATCTGAATATTCTCAAAATCTCTCCTCAACATTTGTAGTTTGACAAGTTTTACCTTATTGGTGCCTTGATAGGTAGTTTCTAGGATATCCCATGCTTGCTTAGACCTACTGGTTGCGGCTACTCTAGAGAATATAGACATGTCCAGACCTTGTTGTATAAAAACTAGAGCTTTTGCATCCCTTTTCCTATTTTCCTTAAGCAGATCCTTGTCTTCTTGTGACAAAGCATTATATGTTGCTTGATCTTGTGGTTCTGGGAAGCCATTTTCGACAAGCTCCTAGGTATCTTGACTGCAGAAAAGGGTTTTCATTCTAATAGCCCAATAATCATAGTTTTTTCCATTAAAAATAGGGATTTGGGGCTGGAGTAGACTGTTGCTAGTGCCAGCCATGGCTAAATAAAACACATATTTAAACAAGAAAAATCACACAAAATTTTAAAAGGGAAAAACTTGTGTAACCTGTAAGAAAACGTGAACAACACCTTGCGTTGGTCTGAAATCAGCACGCCCAGACTGAGGATTTTCTCTGATACCAGATGAAGGAAGTAGGATGCAAGCAGATAAGGTAAAACAAGAAGAGATACAGAAAAAATAATATGCAAAACAAACTTGCTTCTATTAAAATTTTGCCAGAGCTTTGCTCAATTTTTGGATTTTCTCTCTTACAAAATGCATACAAATGCCTCAAATATATAGAGGACTTTCAAAGAGATAACTTCTTGAGCAAGCTAGAAAGATTTTACAATCAATTAGAAATAGTAAACATTAAATGTGCATTTTGAAACTTATAAAGTCATTTTTGATAGATTGAAATTGGTTGAGAGGAGGCAGAACCAACAAGAACATAGGAGCCATCCTCGGCACTAGAAAAAGCAAGGATGAACATTAGTTACCCTGAGGGTTGAGGGCTAACATAAATTTTTCATATTCATTATACATCTAATATGGTCTCCTTCCCTTTTGCACGATCTAATATTTACTTTTATTTCTCTTTTTACATAGATCTCGATGTTCTTTACAAATATGCTCACTGAGTAGGATTCTTACAATCGCTTGGAGGATATTGGCGTATCTACTGAACCCTTAACCAAATGTCTTGTAAAACATATTTTGAACATCTTACCATTGAATAGTTTTCAAACATCCATTTGCACAAATATTTTACTTCATCCCATCCACAACACGAGTCTATATGAGTGTATGTATCATTTTCTTTCAGCGTGCACAAATATGATATTCTCAATTTATTATGAAGTCTTGGAGATTATATCTCATTCCCTTTCTAATCATGTTCAAACAAGAGGCACTTAGGTTGGGGTTAGAGATGGGCTAAATTGCTTAAAAAAGAAGACCCTTAATATCACAATAAAATTTAAATGTCATATGATACTTGAAAAAAATCATGGCGAATCACTTCTCTATTTCGGGCATTCTACATATAGTCACTACACCGTGTACATAGAAGAGTGAAAATTGAGTTGACACTCAATGAGACTTGGCACAAATTAGACAAATTAAAAATTCATAAAATTTTGGAAGCATTACGAAATTAAGCATGCTTTTAGAATGCAACAAATTAACTTAAAGGTGTTAAAATTAATAAGGAAAAAAAAAACCAATGTTGAATTGAGTAATACATATATGAAACTTTGGAGAAAAATAGATCTCTAGTTTAAAATCAAAATACTTCAGTTTTACCATAAAATATGAGGGATAAGTCTACCAAAATGGATTTTTCCCAATAAAAAATAGTTGTAAGGAGTGAAAACTCATTCTTGAAGGACATTAGACTGAAATGAAACAATAATGAAATGTTTTTAATGTTTAATAATTTAGACTTTGGCAAATCACTTTTGGAATCACCACAACATACTCGCTAAGTTTTGATTAGGCTCTATTAAGTATGTATAGGTGATGGAGGAGCATCCTAGGGAATAAACAATCTATCAACTAAAAAGATGCTAACCCTTTGAATATGTCAAATTGTGGGATTGCACAAGAGTGCTTGTGCAATAAGGTCGAAGGTCATGTTTTGGCATAGCTATGTGAGGAATTGAAGCCGCATACAAGTGCATGGATCACAAAGGTTGTGTAGATAGTGCATAAAGGGACTGAAGGAATTCGAGGAGCAAGATACAGATTTGCATGCAAGCACACAAACTTGAACGCATTTAGAGGATTTTGCGAAGGGTAGGGAGAGGGGAGAGAGGAAAGGGAGAGGGGGAGGGGGAAGGTGGGGGTTGGAGCATGAGGGAGGGGTGAGATGGAGAAGAGGGAGCATGTGGGAGTGGGAGAAGGAGAGGTGGCAAAGGGAGGGGGAAAGTGGGGGTGGAGCATGAGGGAGGGGTGAGATGGAGAAGAGGGAACATGAGGGAGTGGGAGAAGGAGAGGAGGTGAAGGGGGGGAGAAGGAGAGGTAGTGAAGGGTAAGGAGAGGGGGTGGGAGAAGGAGAGGCGATGAAGGGAGGGGAAGGAGGAGAGGTGGTGAAGGGTAGAGTGAGGGGAGGAGGAAGGAGAGAGTGAGGGATGGTGAAGGAGTGGGGGCAAAGGAGGGGGGGGGGCAAGAAGAATAGGGTTAGGGGGAGGGTGGTGAGGAGAGGGGGAGATGGGGGATTGAGGAAGGGAAGGAGATAGAGAGAAAGAGGAGGGGGTGTGGGAGGCGAAGAGGGAGGAAAGGGGTGGGAGTGACATAGGGGAGATAGGGATAAACGAAGAAGGTATGGATAGGGAGAGGGAGTAAAGAGGTTGAGATAAAGAGGGAGGAGGGAGAGAGAGTGGGAGGGAGGGGGAGGTGGAAGAGAGAGGGAGAGGTGGCGAGGGATAGTGTGAGGGAGAGGGGGAGAGAGGGGGAGGGATGGAGAGAGAGGGAAAAAGGGAGTGAGAGGGAGGGAAGAGGAAGTGATCCAAAGTGAGAGAGATGGAGGGGAGAGAGGGAGAGGGGGAAAGGATGAGATGGAATGAGAGGGAGAGGGAGAGGGAGAGTAGGAGGGTGCGAGATATAATAGAAGTAGAGCCAAATAGAGAGAGAGAGGAATATGTAGAAAAAGGTAGTGGGAGAGAGGAGAGAGAGAGAGAGAGGGGAGGCATGGAAAGCGAGAGAGGGAGAGGGGGAGAGGGAGGGAAGAGGAAGATAAATAGAGTGAGAGAGAGGGAGGGAGAGAGGGAGGGAAGAGGAAGATGTCTAGAGTTAGAGAGGAGGGGAGAGGGGGAGGGAAAGGTTGAGAGGGAGAGTGCAAGGGCGAGGAGAATGAGAGAGGGAGTGAATCACGATGGCTAGTGGGAGAGGGAGAGAGATAGTAGACATAGAGTGAGAGAGAGGGAGGGAGGGAGAGAAAGGAAAGGAGAGAGAGGGGAGGTAGGGAGAGGGAGAGAGAGAGGGAGTGAGTGATAAGGGGAGGTGGAGGGGACAGAGACAAGGAGAGAAATAAATAGGGAGAGGGAGGGAGGGGGATATAATGAGAGAGAGGCAAAAGAGATGAAGAGAGGGTGGGAAAGTGTGAGGGAGAGAGGTCGATAGGGGGGAAGTGAGAGAGACCGAGGGAGGTAGCAGAGACAAATTAAGAGGGAGAGATAAAGAGAGAGGGAGAGAGGGAGGGAGAGGGGGAAAGAGGGATAAAGGGAGGAGGGATAGATATATAGAGATAGTGAGAGAGCGAGAGAGGCAGGGTAGGTGAAGGAAAGAGGGGGAGAGTGAGAGGGAGTTGGAGGGAGAGGGAGGGGGAGATGAAGAGATTGAGAGCAAGTGGGAGAGGGAGAGAGAGAGAGAAGAGATGAGAAAAGAGTCGAGAGAGAGTCGAGAGAGGGATAAGAAGAGGGAAGGAGTGAAAGAGTCGGGAGGGAGAGGGAGATGGAGAAAGGGAGGTTGAGGCAGAGGGAGAGGAAGAGAGAACTTGAGGGAGCGAGTGGGAGTGTGAGAGTGAGAACATGATAAGGAGATGAAGAGAGGGAAAGGGGGAGGGAGAGAAAAAGAGAGGGGGAGGGGAGTGCGAGGTGGAGGGGCAATAAAGGGGGAGGGATTGGGAGAGGTAAAGAGGGAGAGGGAGAGAGGGAGAGGGAGAGGGAGATATATTTGAAGATATTGATAAGATCTTTGCATATAATAAATGCATAATTTGAATAATATGTAGATCATAACACAACACAAGAGATATTGTTGGGCCAAAATTCCCAAATATTCGATAAATACCCTCAAGGTAGGGTAACACCATACAATGTTCTTTAAGGAAGGAGTAACTCCACAATCTCCCAATATGGGAATTCCATTTCTAAGGGGAGACCTCTAATACACCTCTATTAAGTAGAAGACTCCATGTGTACATGGCATCTCCTAATGATACCCATATCCTTTATATAGGAATATATTACTCTTAATGGATGGGTAATACCTAATCCCAATGTAGATCGATTCATTACCCAATATAATTAATTCTTATGTGGCCTTATACATTATAAACATATAACTCAAGAGGATGTATGCCACATGTCGGATTCTGCATCAACCAATATACATTTAAGGTACATAACATGCCCTTATTCTTTCACATGTTTCATCTTTGAAACATGAGAAAAAACCATATAGTGAGTGTGTTTCAAACCTTTGCACACTTGTAGCCATGCTCGATCATCCAACCACCCTTATGAGATCTAATTGGGTGATACAACTTGAAACCTGGTTCCATAATCCGTTGCTCTATTTTGATTCCATCCATGTCCACATTTTTTCTTCATTAATTATATGTCATATAATTGTCACTTCATTGATTTCATACATAGCCATAGTGTTGTTCCTCCAATTCCCTATATATCCATATAGATTTCTTTCTTCATGTGCCCTAACATGCCTCCATGAATGTTTCCTCTCACTATGATGTGGACGTCTATATGCTTCAACCTTATCAACCTTTTCCTCAACTTTCTTATCCTCTTCCACATTTTGTTTGGTATTTATTTTTTCTCTTGAGTAGATGAATTATTTTCCTTTTTTTTTCTTTATGTTCTTCATGCTCTCCTTCTAAATCATCGTTATTCCCTTGTTCACCATCTTCATGCTCCATATCGACAATACTTTTTCCTTGCTAAGTGTGATAACTTCCTAGGTAATCTTATTTCTCTTGTACCATATTTTCATGAATTTCTTTTACACATTAATACTAATTGTTCTCAAGGTTTATAACAAAGGATATCCAAGAACAATATCGACACCATCCATATCTAAAGTATAAAAATATGAACGTGAAACATATTTATCCATAGAGAGATTTAAAGCTTCAAAATTGTAATCTACTTACCATCAACTTGAGCTTCTTTGATATTCTTTTCCTTAACATGTAGATGTTGAGCTACATCCATTTTGATGACATTGTACTTGTTGTTAGGGTTTATGGAAATAATTACCTTTTTCCTTTGATAGTACCCTTCAAATTGAAATATTGAAGCTTCCTTAATCGGAGATGCATTATCTAAAATCTTATCTCGATTTGTTTCTTCTTCTAAATCATGTGTAGTCTCTTTGTCATCAACAATATCTTTTTCATCTTCTTCATCTTTATCAACATCATCATCATCATCTTCTTCTTCTTTTACCTTTATTTTTGCATCATTTGTAGCTTTGTTGTCATCATCATTGTATTCGGATTCATCTTCTCATGCATCATAAATTTCCCTCTTCTTCCACACCATTCTCTTTTTTCCACCCAAAACTGATTCCATTTCTTTTCTATTGACTTCTCCTTATTATTACGCTGAAAGGAGTTACTAAATGGGATTGAGGGTTCTCGTCGACACATGTCGATACAAATGGATGGTGGTGAATGGGTGATATTAGGCATCGACACACAACATATTTTGAATTGTTAGATTTAGAAATTGGTGTCGCGTCATTCATGTTGGATGCCATGCAACACCAAATGGTTTTTCTTTTCCATTACCCTCATCACCGACATCAGGAAAAAAAAAACCTTGGCCACAACCCGTATCTTCTTTGCAAGCTTATTTGCATCACCAGGCTCAACTCCTTGATGAGGTACACCAAACATTGTGGCATGTTAATGTTATCCAAGTGGGTCGATGACATGGTAGTCCAATGCCAACAAAGGGTTAGTAAAGGCTATAATGAGGTCACCGCCTAATATTTGTTATGGATGCCCTTTAAAATTGATAGGCGTGAGATCCGATTGTCTTGTCAGTTGTAGGAATTTTTTTAAAGGAAAAATGTTTGAGTCCTCGCCTAATGCAACCACGAATTCCACGTGGAAAGTATAATAGGTGGCTTGTTTCACATTCTTTTTGTCTTACTTGTAGACATTATCTCAAAGATGATGTCATCATCAAAGCCAATGATGTGTAATGTCCATGTCACTATTGATGCGACCTTCTACAATTTCTCGTTGCAAAAGCTCATGTCTCTCCCTTTCGCCAAAAATGATCCCTTGTTTTAAGAGAATACAATTTGATGTATTTTTACTTTGTCTATCCTTATAATGCTATTATTTTTAAGAACAAAATTCATGTTTTGTTTGTAAAGAGTTTAAATTTATTTAAATAATGATTATTATCAAAATTCTCTATTTTCCCTTTTTTAGTCTTAGGGATAAGTGTCCAGAGATAATATCAAAATAATTTCTCTTGCATCTTTATGTATACGACCTTTAATTTATTAATAATGGAATAACAATTATTGAATTTATGCTGACATTTATTTTTAATATAGTGTGTTCTTTTCTTTTAAAGTATTTTTTGCTAGATTGGTTCAACACTTATGTTATTGAAATACATAATTACGCCAAAAGTTGTTTCCAAACATGAGTGAAGGTTGTTGTGGTGACAGTGTCAAAAGATGGGTGGTGAGGATTTCGCGAGGACATACGTTGACACACATGTGATTTAAGATCATTGTTCTCATTTCAAACCCTATATCTGTCATTGTCAGTGTTTTTCATTACGTTTCCAATAGATTAAATCATGAGCAAGAGTAATAGTGAGGAAGCCATGGTGAGGATGAAGCAAACAAAAATAATTCAATAGGAGGGATGGCACCCTCGCAAGCAATTGACAACGAAGGCTTCTTACAAGTCAGTTTCTACTACGGTAGAGTGAAGAAGTCACTCGAGTTTAGGCCCCACCATTTCTCTGCAAGAGATTCAAATGTACTAGAAGAGTATCGAGTTGTTGATAAGGAAGTTTCCTTAAAGTGCTTCGTGAGGAAAATAACATAGGATTTTAAGACTTATTCAATGTTCCAGAGCTCTTTCGTAAGAACCTTCCAAGAGGCTTAGCAGACATATTTGGTGTGGAATTTCGAGGACAAAACTTTGTGCGCCATTCATGCCAAGCAGGTTACTATTATGCCTGATGACATTGAGCTTGCCTAACAAATCCAAGGCGAAAGGGCCTAATTGCTTTTAATTTCATTGAAACTTTTATTTTGTGAGCTATGTTTGCACAAAAACAAGGCACTCTAATGTCTTTATTCCCAAAAATACCAGCCCTTGTGATTAATGTGATAAAATAGCTTATGTTTTTAACTTTCCTTTGATATAGTTTTGAGACTTTGGATATTGACTGTGGCTTCCTGTTCTATGTCAAGTAAGTCTAATCTTCCCGTGATGATCTCATCATTTTTGTTGTGCACAATATCAATTTCTATAAAATCCCTAGATCAAAATTTTCACATGGTTAATTCAAAATAAAAAACCCCTAATTAATACAAAGGATTTAGGTAATTGAACTCGATATTTGTTATCTTTGGATCAATTTATCATTTTTCTCGATCAACAATGTAAACACCCCAATAATTTTAAGGTCGAGGAAGGCTTTGTGAATACAAAAATGAATAATGCAAGCACTACTCAACGCTCAAGCATCGGCATGAGCATATTGTCATTTTTATCCCATGTTTGTTTTTTTTCATTTTTATAATTTAATTATATTGTATTTTGTTCTTGAAAGTATTAGGGCATGCATATGATTACCATTACTGAAATATTTCCAAATGTTGTCCTCCATAAAGAATCTGATGGCATTTGACTCAATATTTATAAACTATTATGTTACTCGAAAGAAATACACCATGACATCTATCGATTTGGTGACACATCATATTATTTATGATGATTAAGAAGATCTACAAAATATTTAATATTGGAGGAGAATTTTATATAAAAATTGAACCTTTTGGTGGATTGACTTAATTATTCAATCAAATTATATTCAACTTATGGGTTTTTTTATCTATGCGGAGTAGTTTTAATCAAATGGTGATATTCACAAGTTTACTCTTTCTTACTTACAAACTGTGTATCATGTCACCTAAAATTATCTCGTATCAAAATTAATTGAAAATATATAATAAACATTGAAGTTTGGGATATATTATTTTGGTTTTGTTTGTGTTGATCTAGGAATATTTGTTTTTTCTATTGTGGGGTATTTATAGATATATTGCAAAAGAAATTCCAAACTCAAGTTCTTGATTTTGGAAGAAATGGTATTTAGAGGAGCAAACACGATAACAATGCTGATAAAGAAAGTGGGCCATGGTGGAAATGGCGTTGAAGCCCGAAGCACAAAGGAAGGTGCAAGACAATAAGCAAGATTAGAAGTGTGAGTGATTCAAACATATGCAAGCTTCCCTATTTGGAGGCTATGAAATGGTCAAGGAGTCTCATGAATACTTCCTCTCCATGCAGAAAATTGACATGTTTGATGGGAATTTTTTTGTCGGCCATCCACAAATCTTGCACAATCAAGAAGATTTGTGGTTTTGGATTCCTCTAAGTGATTTCGACTAGAAAGGAAGATTTTGGACATCATAGGCAATAATGCTATAGAATTTTTGGGTGTCTTGTGAGATGCCATTTCCATTTCATGTTGTTTGCCTCAAAAGAAAGGCACTCTACACTATCCTCTGGTTTTAAATTTTTGTTAGTCCGAGGGAATAATATATCACATTAATGTTTATGGGGTGGTGAAGATGTCTACACTTGGTTTTCCTTTGAGAAACACTGAAATTTCAAATTTGTAAATATTAATCCAACATTTTCATTACAAGCTTGTATCCCACTTATATTTTATCAATAATATATGAAGTTATCGAATTTGTTTCAACATTACAACGTTTCGAAAATTTATTCTTAATATACGATGTTTTTTGTTTTCAAGAATTTTCTATTTTCATCGAGTTAACATATTTACATTGATTTAATATTATAAGAACACATAATAATGAAATCCAATAATCTTAACAAGTTACAAAACCATTAAAACACAATTTTTTGGGTTTGTGACTATTAAGACATTTAATATTCTACAAACATTGTTTTGATAATCTCGCTTGCTTTCACCTATTTGATAACATTCGAACCTACTTGCTTTTGTGTTTCTATGGGGCTTCATTAGAACATAAGTGTTTTTGATAGAAAAAAAGATACTTTCATAAATTTACAAATTCTATTTGTTAATGAAATGTAAAAAGCTTTGATCTTCCCACCTCCTTTCTGTATGCTTTCTTATTACTATTTCTCTTTTGAAATTTCTTTTTTTCATGGTTTTCCTTTGCATTATCTATCCCAACATACTTTCCCCAATATTCTTGCATTACCTCCATTATTTGTCCCCCTACCCCCTTCGCATGCTATGTGATGTGTTGGCTAGATTTTTGCATAGCATAAAACCTAGGCGATCATGAGATAAATCTCCCTCATTTACCGGTGAGGATCCCGTGTTAGATTTGTCAATTAAAGTATGTTAATATCTAAATGGGGTTTTACTTTAACTACTCGGTTCATGAACCATAGTTGAAACAGATTCTGCAATAAGTAAGTAGTTGTTTAAAAGAAACGAAAAGTTTTTTTAATTATTGGTAAATAGTTTTTTGAAAGGGACTATACCCTTTTACAACAGTGCTCAAAAGCAAAATTTAACCCCAGAAAGCCCAACAAAAGAAAACAGCCAAGAACCAGCAAAAACAAAGCAGCTGCTTCAAAAACAGCTAAAAAACAACAACTTAACAGCAACACAACTGCCCAGCAATTGTGCAGTTGGCCATTTTCCCAGATGTAACAATAATAGCACTAACAACGACAAGAATCAAACCTTGTCCTGGAGTGGTGGGGGTTTAGATTTGACATTTCCCTTCTTCTTCCGATCCACCACTGTCCATTCAGGATTTCCTGCATCCAATGCAAACGAAGCATCTGCAATGGATTTGATGTGGATGTGACCCATAGGAAGGGGGGCCGAAACTTCCTTAAACACTGAATCAGCAATCTGCGGAGCATAGTCTGTAGGTAGTTTCTCTATGTTGGCCTGTGAATCAGCCATTACGGGTGAGTCAACTTGCAAGGGGGCACTAGAATCCTCAGCCGGATCTGAGTCAATTGTGAGATGTTCAGGAAGTGAATCGTTCCACCAAGCGCTTTTGGTCTTTTGTTTGGAGTGTTCATAATCGTTTGTAACATGAACAGTTTGGAAGCAACACCGACATCTGAAGGCAAGTCTCTCATAGTCAATCCTCTATATCCAGAGCCTTTCTCCAATCTGAAGATTGATTTCTACTGGTAAGGGTTTGGAGGTATCAATATCAACCAGGATATGAGCAAATGTAGTATGTGTTTGAATGGAGGTCTTACCATCAACTGCCACACATGATCCAAGAGTATCGCCTATAGCAATGAGACAAGATCTGTTCCAAAGTTGTAACGGAAGTCCTGGTAAACGAACCCAAATCGGTAGGTATCAAAAGACTCCTTTAACGGGTCGAAGGACGGATACCATGGTTTGGACATCAGCCCATGTTCCCCCCAAACCCAATGCTAGCTAAAGATTAAATCCCTATCAACAGGGGTTTCAAAGACCGCAATGAAGTAAGCTTTAACATAGGGATAAAGCTCAATCTTACCTTGTATTTTTTCTCTCCATCTCAGTGCTATCCATTCATGGAGCTGAGAAAGCTTAGGCCAAAATTTATGGAATTTGCATATGAGACCCAGCTGGGAGAGATTTTCCTCCTCAAGAATTTTTATAAGTAGATCCTCCCCAATTTTCAGCGTCGGGACCTCCTGGGAGGGTTTCAAGAGCTCATTTCTGGTACTCTCCTTTTGTTTGGAGACCGAAGCATAAGAAGTGGACTTATCTCCACCAGAGGTTCCTGAGCGACCACTTTTCTGAAGCGAGTTGGATCTATCCATGCTCTTGAAAGAAGATCCGTCATTTTTAAATGATTCATTATCATTGTTGAGATTTGTAGGAGAGACCGAGCCAACTTTACCTGTCTCAATGGAGAGACCCTCTACTTTTTGACAGGTCGGAGAAACTCTATCCCGGATTTTCTTTGAAGGGGGGTCTTGATTTGCATCAAAAGCCATGTCAATCCAAGAGATTGGTGCTTTGTATTTTCCATGCCAATTTTACAGGCGCCGCCATCAGTTTTGCACGCAAGGGACAGATTCCCAAAGCCGCCGCCAAGGAGAAGGGCATCCTGTTTAGATTTGCTGTTCGTGTCTCCAATATTCTGTGTTCTAGCCGATCCAAGCATGGTAGAGAGCATGCGGACTGCACGAACATGTAGCAACCATGGTCGCTGCGGCTAGGGCGGCGGCAAAGCGTGACTAGTCAATTACATAAACACATAGAAGAAATGGGGAAGATGTGCATCCCAATCGGTAGATGGCGAGCTGATTGCATGCACATAGAAGAATCCAATAGATATAAACACAAAATTCTAAAACAAAGGTAGCTATAGATCCCGATCTAAAATAACACAAAGTTTATTAAGAATCTAAGATTAAAAGCAAGAAACACAAGATACATCGTGACACAAAGTTCTTCGAAACCTACTCCTTTGTATTCCTTTGCTCCAAGTGGCTCTCGGGGTTCAACACAAAGTCTTGAACATAAGATTGCTGCTTACAAATTCTAATCACTAACACGAAGGTTCTTCCTCTACTTATAGAATGTAGAGGGGCAATTACAAGTTGGAAGCTTTTAGTTGAACTGGCACATGTGGAAGTCGGAGGAAAGAAACAATTGGCAATCTCCATCCTGAATTCCTCTTTGCATGACATGTATGATTTGTAAGTAAAAATAAAACATTCTATTTTGCATGTCCGCCACCTATCTCCAAGTAGTTGACTTCTTCAAGTAATGGCTTTTAAACCAATCACTTAAGTTGTATAATTTAAATGATCACTTAATTACTTTGTCAGAGGAAAGAAGAAGGAAGAGGAAAGCTGCAGTCTTATCCTTTTTCATGTCTGCATGCAGCTGATTCTTTTGCCTTTGATTCTCCCCAAATTGGACTTGGGAGTAGCTGGATCTGGAAACAACAAGTTGGAATTGGAAACGGCTGGATATGAAAACAACAAGCCGGATCTAGAAGCAGCTGGAATTTCGCCTTCACCTTGTCTTCTCTTTTATCCTTGAAGCTTTTATAGTTCTTCTCCTGCACAAGATTCTGGAAGAAATTTTCCATGCACTGACTTCTTCACGGGCTGCATTCGAAACAAGAGGATGAAGCCTTTGTGCTAGAAGCTTTTACAACTATGAAATCTGGATCTGGATCTGCATATGGATTTGCATCTGCATCTAGATATGGATCTGTACTTGTATAACAAACTCGACAACCGGGATGTGGATGAAAAAACTGCAGCTCAAATAATTCCACTTGCTTTTAATCGCACGCATGAGTGAAGTTTTCTGCGCACGCATGAGTGAAGTCTTTCCTGCTCTGGATCTGTTTATCAATTCAGCAAGAGGTTCCGAGCCTAGATCCGTGTCTCCAATATCTACAAATTTAGAAGTGATGCATGACTCTGTTGTGCTTTCTTTTTCATCCCTCTTTGCCATGGCTTTTTCTATCTTTGTCTGAATAATTTTTTTCTTCTTACTTGGCCGGATTTCTTCAAAATCAGTGCGATCTGGATAATTCTTTAGATTGAGAGGATATATTCAATGTATTCGACATTGATTAGAGCTCTGTTTCTTTTGTAAAACACTTGTAATGAATCCTTGCAATTAATTCGACAAAGATGGCCACCAGAGCATGAATAGTGAATTTTAATTATAAAACTCACGCACTTTTCAAGCTTCACCCCAAAAATTGATGTTTTAATTGCATGTAAAAGAGAGCATGAATTTTACCAACATCACCCGAGCACTGTATCACTTCTACAAACAATTATGCGCAGACACAAATCAGCCTTCTTCAAAGCATGCGCCAAAACTAGAAGCTTTTAGCATCAAATCCACTTTCCTCTCGAGCAAAATCTTTCTCCAAATGGGGCACACTTTTCCTCTGGGCTGCACTTCTTCACCTGTGAATTAATTAATTCATCCTTATGGCAGCCCATGCTTATATAGCCCTCATAATTATTTAATTAATAATTGCCCCTTCTATTCCTGACAATTAATTAATTAAAAATCATGTTTTTCTCTTTAATTGATGTGTTAAAATAGCATGTTTAAGGACAACCATCCAATAAATTAAATTTAATCAATTTAATCATCCACTCTTCACTTCACTTAAGCTTCATAGTGTGCTTTGACCATAGCCACTGAAAATAGAATTTAATTTAATCAATTAATACTTTAAAAGTATTATTTCCTTCTCAAAAGGGGTTGCATCAAATAAATTAAATTTATTTAATTTTGGAATTCTATTTTTAAATTCTTTTTGTCCACTTCCTTTTGTTGACTTTTCCACAAGCACGGGTATCAAATTGGGTGAATAAATATTAACAAATATTTATTTAATGCATTATTATTCACCCAAGGTGGGTCGCACTTTTGGAATAATAGAATTCTATTTTTAAAAACACATGGCAATGGGAATTTTTACCCTGCAAGGCAGCCCCAGAAATCTCATGATCCACTTAAGTGATTTGACTTTGACAATGAGATTATTTACCCTGCGTAGCGGTGCAATAAAATCCCATGATTTTACTTAAGTTATTTTTTTATTTCACCATGGAAATTTTTACCTGCAAGGCAAACAATAAATTATCACCCGCCTCCGCCTCTAATTTTCCCACTGCAACTTAAGTGACTTTTCTATCATGGGAAAAAGTACCCTACAAGGCAAGCAATAAAATCCCACATGCCTACCGCTCTGTTTTCCCATGATCCACTTAAATCCTTTGTTTTCCAAAATGCGCCTGACCCCATGCAGGGGCTTTTTAGTGCACGACTTCACCTTTTCCCAGTGAACCGGACCTCGATGGCAACTTCCTTCGCACAACGTAAGTGTGTGATCCCCGATTACTCCAAGACAAAAATTAGGCCAAACACAAAGGAATTGATCCAGAGAAATTTCACGAAAACGAAATGGGAAAACACAAAAACACAAAAAGTTGCCAAAAGTCACAAATAAAGCCTTAACTTATTCCTAGTTAAAACCCTTATGGTATTAGGAATAATGATACGTTCGATCACAATAGGGTTAAATCATAAAGCAAATTGCCTCAAATGGGGCTCAAAATAATTAAATACAAATTTCCCACAAAAAAATCTCGACTGACGAATATAACAATTTTGGGCATCCGTGTATTTGGTGAAAATGGCTAATATGGTTCTTTGGGAATATCTTGAAAAAATACAAGAACTTTCCGCAATAAAAACACCAAATGACCCATTATTTTAAAAGTACGAAATTTTTTCTCGGATAGGGTAGTCGCAGATTTCGGATGAAATCAGGGACACCATGATGTAAGGGCATCAACTCCAACTCACCTATTTATGGGTTCTAAGCATTATTAGAGGTAATGGGAGTTTCATGAGAGATCCATGAGAGATCAAACTATTCTTCACAGGAGTAAGAAAACAATTTTCCCTCCAGAAAGTGATAATTCAAAAAATTGAACTAGTAGTCTATAGCTTGAGGGTTGAAGAGGTATGTGAGGGTAATACGAGGATCTACAGAACTGCAGAGTCTACGGAATCTACGAATCCTTGGACAACAATAGAAAATAAAATGTAGTGGATTTAAATGATGTAAAACAGGGAAAAGGAAAGGAAGCTACAAAAATTTATAACAAAAAATAAGATAAAACACTTGGCTGCAAATAACACAGATCTGGGCTTCAAATTGCTTCCAAAGAATACATATATATTTTCCAACAATGAACAACAGCGACAACTGGAAGCAATACATATATATTTGCCAACAATGAACAACAGCTACAACTGCACACAAAACATTCATTCATACAATAACAACTGAGAAATGAAGTTTTTCTATTAGCAAAAACAGTCCAGACTTGAGCTGGAACTGCGCACTTTTCTCCTTCTCCCAAATCTGGTTTTTCTCCTTCTTCTGTCTTCTTCTTCCTACCTCTTTCTCTTTTTACTCTTCTTTCTATCTACTTCTCCCAATAAAACAAGATGTTATTAATAATAAACACCTACATAGAAAACTTGCCTTACAAGTCAACACAAAATCTCTGACAAGAGATAATTAGGGAGAATAATCAACCAAAAATAAATGTGCAGCAGTCATAATTAAATGCAAATATGATATGTCAAGGAGCTAAATCTGGGAAAGTCAAATATTAGTTGCACAATAAATTTTGATTTGAATTTCCAACACTCCCCCTTAATTATGAACTGTTGCAGATCATTAGAAATATGAATCAAGTTTGTTCAAAACTGTTTAGAGCATTTCCGTAGTTAATCGACAGCTTTTCCGAGCTGCTAACTTGTGCAAAGTCACAAACTCCTAAGCCACTTCGTAAATACTCAAATGTCTCTTTTGCCAATGCTTTTGTAAATATGTCAGCCAATTGATCTTCAGACCTATAAAAATCAAGACAAATTTCTTTGTTGCTTACAAGCTCTTTGATAAAATGTTACCTCGTATCAATATGCTTAGTTCTCTTGTGAAACACATGATTTTTAGATAATGCTATGGTTGAACTATTATCACAGAATACTGTAGTGGCTTCCTTTTGATCATGCATCAAATCTTTCAACATCCTTCGCATCCAAACAGCTTGACACGCAGCACTAGTGGCTGCCACATACTCAACTTTAACTAAAGAGAGAGTCACAATGGGTTGTTTCTTCGATGCCCATGACACAACACCTGTACCAAAGTGAAAAGTATACCTAGAAGTACTTTTCCTATCATCTATGCTGCCTCCACAATCACTATTAGTGTACCCAACAAGACTGAAATCATCTGAAGTGGAATAAAAAATACCAAAATCCTTTGTACCACTTACATACCTCAATATCCTCTTACCAGCCTGCCAATGTGAGTCTTTTGGAGACTCCATAAACCTTGAAATTAGACTTACACCATACATGATATCCGGCCTTGTGGCTGTTAAGTACATAAGGCTTCCAACCAACCTCTTGAACAATGTAGAATCCACACATGCTCCATCATCTTCCTTGCTTAACTTCATCCCTGTCATAACCGGTGTTGGGGATACCTTGCACCTTGCCATATTAAATCTCTTCAAAACTTCATTTGCATATTTAGATTGAGAAATAAATATACCATCATTGGATTGATGGACTTCAATCCCCAAGAAATACCTCATAAGACCCAAATCAGTCATTTCAAATTCATTCTTCATTACTGATTTGAAAGAATCTATGTTTAGATCACCGGTAAAGATTAGATCATCCACATACAAGCAAACAATCAAAATGTTACCTTGCTTGTTGACCTTGATGTACAATGTCGGTTCACAACCGCTCCTTTGGAAACCATTTTGAATGAGATAGGAGTCAATGTGGCTATACCAAGCTCTTGGAGCTTGCTTCAATCCATAGAGTGCCTTCTTTAATCTATACACCTTGTCTTCATGACCCGGTATCTCATAGCCTTGTGGCTATTCCACATACACTTCCTCCTCTAAATAGCCATTTAGAAATGTAGACTTTACATCCATTTGATATACAGGCCACTTGTTGTGGGCAGCAATAGCTAAAACAGTCCTAACTGTATCCAACCGAGCAACCGGAGCAAATGTCTCATTGAAGTCTATACCGGGCTGTTGTGTAAAGCCCCTTGCAACTAGCCTTGCTTTATGCTTTTGCACTTTCCCATCAACATCTTGTTTAGTCTTATAAATCCATTTGACACTAATTACATCTTTTCCTTCCGGCAAATCAATCAACTCCCATGTTTGGCTTTTTTCAATGGATTCAATCTCCTCATCCATGGCTTCTGCCCATATATCACTACTCACAGCCTCTTCAAATGTTAATGGATCATCAATATGAGAAAATAAAGCAAAAGTTGAAAATGAATTAGTTGTGTCAACATTATACAACTCACTCAAACTCCTTGTTTTTCATGGCATCATGCTTGCTAGAGTTGGATCCGGAGATGAAGAACTACTTGGAGTGCTAGATGGTGTTGCTCCAAGGATACCAATTGATGTAGATGCCGATGTAGATGCTTGTGAATTTTGCTGTCCTATTGGTGTGGATAGCAGCCTTGAAGATCTCCTTGGTGTGAATGAAGGTGTAGCTTGAGCTGCAACTTGTGGTACCATCCCAAGATTGGAAGGAGCTGCTGTTTGAGTTATATTTGGTGTTGGAAACACTTCATCTGCCATATTATCATTTGGGACAGCAAATCGCAATTCGGCGATCCTCTTTATGCTTCCATCCCATGCTTCATCCTCCACGAACTGAACATCACAGCTGATTATAACTTTCCTATTGATAGGATCAAACAACTTATATGCTTTTGTTTCCTCTGAGTAACCAACAAATATACATTTTTTTCCTTTATTATCTAACTTCTTTCTCAACTCATCTGGAACATGCGCATATGCAATGCAACCAAATACCTTCATATGAGAAACACTACGTTTCCTTCTTGTCGAAGCCTCTTGAGGGACTTTGTTTCTTACACTCTTTGTTGGGCACCTATTCATGATGTAAACAATAGTTGCCACACCTCTCCCAATATTCATTTGGTAGATGTTTGGCTGCCATCATGCTATGAGCCATCTTCATAATTGTTCGGTTCTTCCTCTCCGCCATACCATTTTGCTTTGAGGTGTATAGCGGGCTGTAGATTTCTTGTGTATGCCATGAGATCTGCAAAAATTATAAATTCACCACCTATATCCTTCCTTAGAACCTTGATATAGTGGCCTCTTTGCTTCTCCACAAGTGCCTTGAATTGTTGAAATAAGCAAATGCATCATATTTGTGTTTCAAGAAATAAACCCAAGTTTTTCTTGTGAAATCATCAATAAAAGTAAGAAAATAAGTGCAGCCTCCTATAGACGGTGTTTGCATTTGCCCACAAATATCTGAATGCACAATCTCAAGTGGAGTCAGTAGCTCTATTTGCCTTGCCAACCGGAAATGACTCTCTATGTTGTTTGCCCATAATACATCCTTCACAAACTCTTTCCGGTTTCTCAATTAATGGCAAACCTTTTACCATATTCTTCATATGTAGTAATTTCAGTGCTCCAAAATATAAATGCCCAAATCTAAAATGCCATAGCCAAGAATCATCCTTTACTACTGATTGAAACGTTGCTTGAGTTTCTATAGAAACATCATTTTCCTCTTTGGAGCTGTTCTAGCCATTTCCGTAGCTGTCTTGGAAATTTCCGTAGATGTCTTGAACATTTCCGTAGCTATCTTGAACCTTTTTGTGGCTGTTTTGAACATTTTCGTAGCTGTCTTGGACATTTCCGTAGCTGTCTTGAACATTTCCGTAGTTGCTGTCTTTGCTACTACTGATTTTGTATCTTCTACCTTAAAAGCTGCTCTAGAATTGACAGTATGTGTCTCATGAACAGCTTGAGTTGTTTTTCCTTTCATAGCCGGCCTTATTTTTAATGGAAACATGCGGTTTACAGTCATTTGTACCTTGGCAATAAGCATATTGCTTGGAAGCTTGTCCAAAATAACACATTCATTATTTTCCATGTACACTCTATGTCCCTTTTGTATCAGCTTTCCAATGCTCATCAAGTTGTGTTTTAGGCCAGCAACATAATATACATCAGGCATAAATTTCGGCTCCCCCTTTTTGGTTAGAATATTAACCGTACCTTTACCCAAAATAGTGACTTTGTTGTTGTTACCAAGTGTAACATTAGTTTGAACTGATTCATCCAAGCTAGAAAACAAATCTTTATTACATGTCATGTGATTACTGCAGCCCGAATCTAAATACCATATGTCACATGGGCTTTCTTGAACAACATTACACTCAACTGGAAAGTTTGTAGGGATTGCTTCAACAATCATCGTGCATGCAATGAACATGCTTGCCCGAGGGAGTCTTTTGACCGATTTTGACCTTGCTTCACGCCGATCATATTGTTTTTTCTTACATTCATGGACATAATGACCAAACTTCTTACAATAGTGACATTGAATGTGTGATTTGTCAAATCTTTGGCCACTTGGGTGACTGAAATTCTGATTTTGACCTCTACCACCAGCATTTGCATAACTGTTACTACGTCCACTTCTAGGAGAACTTCTCCCTCTACCTCTAGGACTGAAACTCCTCCTTCCTCTTCCACAATTTATAGAAATATGAGATGAAAATGCATTTTCTACTGAACTATTTGATCTGTTCAGTCTATATTCATGATTGATAAGAGAGGCATGTAGTTCATCAACACTAAACTGGCTCAAATCTTTGGTTTCCTCTAGAGCCACAACTACAACATCAAATTTAGAAGGGAGACTTCTAAGTACCTTTTCAACAACCTTCCTATCCTCTATGACCTCTCCATGGGACTTGATTTGATTTATCAAACCAACAACATGAGTAAAGAAAGATTCTATTGAATCTGAGTTTCTCATTGATAAATTTTCAAATTCTCTTCTAAGGAGCTGTAATTTAGCAGTTTTAACCTTGTCCATACCTTGATACGCAATCTGAAGTGTGTCCCATGCTTCCTTGGCTTGCTTTGCTACTACAACTCTTGGGAGTATGCTCTCATGCATTGCTTGATGGATATAAAATAATGTTTTCCCATCCTTCTTCCTCTGTTCCTTCAAGACGTCCTTTTGAGCTTGTGTAAGAGCATTGTATGTTGCTGGTCTATTGGTTCCTGGTAACTGTTTTCAACCATTTCCCAAATGTCTTGAGACCGAAACAAAGCTTTCATGGTCAAAGACCAATACTCATAGTTCTTTCCTGTGAAAATTAGAGTTTGCACACTAACCAGCTGATGCACTAGATGTAGAAGCCATTAATGGCTGCCAAAACAAAAAACCCAGAAAAAGAATAGAAGCAAGGTTTAGCCTAGCTCTGATACCAGATGAAGGGAATACGAGGATCTACGAAAACTGTAGAGTCTACGGAATCTACAGAATCCTTGGACAGCAATAGAAAATAAAATGCAGCGGATTTAAATGGTGCAAAACCGGGAAAAGGAAAGGAAGCTACATAAATTTATAACAGCAAAATAAGATAAAACACTTGGCTGCAAATAACACAGATCTGGGCTTCAAATTGCTTCAGCAATACATATATATTTGTCAATAATGAACAGCAGCTACAGCTGCACACAAAACATTCATTCATACAATAACAACTGAGAAATGAAGTTTTTCTATCAAGAAAACAGTCCAGACTTGAGCTGGAACTGCGCACTTTTCTCCTTCTTCTAAATCTGGTTTTTCTCCTTCTTCTGTCTTCTTCTTCCTGCTTCTTTCTCTTCTTACTCTTCTTTCTATCTACTTCTCCTAATAAAACAAGATGCTATTAATAATAAACACCTACATAGAAAACTTGCCACACAAGTCAACACAAAATCTCTGACAAGAGATAATTAGGGAGAATAATCAACAAAAAATAAATGTGCAACAACCATAATTAAATGCAAATCTGATATGTCAAGGAGCTAAATTTGGGAAAGTCAAATATTAGTTGCACGATAAATTCTGATTTGAATTTCCAACAGTATGTAAAATGGAAGTATGATGTGTCAAGGATTTGAATGGTGTGTGAAGAGGTTCAAGAGAAAGTGAGAGTAAGTAAGAGTCTAAACATGTCCTAGGAAGGAAGTATGAATTACAAAATATCTAAAAATGATGTAAAATGTCTTTAAGGGCCATGCCTAAGCATTATGGAGTTGAAAATTTGTTAGGGTTCCTAGGGTGAAGGAATGAGATAAAAGCTTATGAGGAAGTTAGTTTTAGAGGGATCCTCGAGGAAGATGAGTGGAGAATGAAGAAAAGGAGATACATTTTGTAATAAATAAGTTAAAATGTTATGGTAACTATGTTTTGATGGACATTTGTGTTGATTTCTTCTCTTGTAAAGTTTCTTGTCCTCATTATTGTTCTTATCTTCATTATAATGATTGTGCAAAACATGTTTAAGAGGTTAGGAGCTTGTGATAAGGTTGGAAAACCCTCCATGCAGGGCTTTATTATAGGTAAGAATGCTTTATAAATCACTGTGACTATGTTGAGTTAGAAAACTATGTGTAGGTGTAAAAATATTGGTTAAGATCATTGCATGGATGATTTGAGGACACTTTGGGCTCAAAGGAGAATTCATTGGTTATGTACAATCTAATACAAGGTAGAAAGGCCATTCAATCAATTTATTTGTAAAGGATTTTGTAACTTTGTTAATATTATGACCGTAACACTCATCAAGTTAGTAAATGTGGGAATAATGTAAATTCTTGGTTGTAAGTTATCATGCTAGCTCGAGAAAAGAAATATAGATCGTTTTGGACCAATGATAAAGTGGTTTCTCGGTTAATCATCAAGTCTCAATCTTTTTTTTATAGAGAACCTAGTCTACTTGTTCAAAACCCCGCTTCCCAGTCTAAAGACATGAAAAACCGTTATTGAAAGAGTGATTTTTTAATTGGTTAAGGCTCTTTGTCAACCTAGAAAGTGGATAGCATCAAAAAGAGCTACAAGTAGCAATTTCAACTCTTGAGGATAAGTATTAAGAATTTGGTGAAGAAAAATTCCTTCTCGGGTTCACATGAGACCTTTAAAACCCTAGATTAGGGTTTTGGATCCAAAATGGAATTTTCCTCAGTTCTAGCCACCCAAAAAGATGAAATTTGAAGGATATAATCTTGATGTGGTGATCAAACATATTATTGAAGAAACTTGAGTTTAGAGGTGTATTTTGACATTTTTCTAATAGTCTAATGAAAGGTCGCGCACACAGTCATAAAGGGCCTAATTAAGGGCTTATCAAGCAAGGTTGAGCCAAAATTTTCTAAAGAAACCTACTAAGAAACTTTCTACAGAGGAAGGAAACCTAATGGGTATCTAAATATTATTTTATCTTGAAGAATAAAACCTCTTAACAAAAGATACGAAGAAAAATAATACATGCGGACTAGTAGAGTCAATCTAGCATGAAAGGAAGGAAAAAGTTTGAGATAAAAGGACAGGGAGTTGAAGCCTAAAATTTTCACACACACTTTCATGAGCCAAAAGGGTACCTAGAGAAGCTTCTACATCATATTGTGCATGTATATAGTAGTCTAATCATGAAATGACTAAGAACTTTGTTCTTGTGCATCAAAGGAAAGTTTTAACGAAGGAGTGGTAAGTTAAGTGATTTTACTGTCTTGATGGTTTGAATGGATTGTCCTTATGTTATAGGGAGTATTGGAGTCGGGAAAACCTAGTGTCATGGTCAGTTAAAGCATAAAAGGACCAAAAGTTGCTTGAGTCATAGAGAGACTAGTGAATGACAACATTGGCCAATAAGGTGTGAAGTTGAATTTCTTGTTTCCAAACCAACTAATGACTACGATGATATAAAATATACTAATCTAAAAATTTATTGAGCTTAATAAGGCCATATAAGGTTGAAAAAGTCATACCTTGCAAGTTTAAAGCCTTCTAGGCCATTGATAAGATCTTCAATACCTCCAAAACAAGGTAGTCATTTGAATGAAAGTAATCTTATCTTGATTAATGTATGAAACTTGTCTAAGAGATCTGCATCACTATGCCACCTTTCATTGCCTTGGGAGTATGACTCCACATTTTCGGTTTGTCAAGTCAAGTTTTGGGTTGTAATGTGTTGTAAAAGGTCTAGAAGTCATTTAGGGGTCATTTAAGTTCATAATATGTTGTCTAAGTGGAGTCAGGATTTTAAGAATTCAAATAATGTGTTTCCCTCTAAACGAGATATTTTGAATTTTTAGTGTGTCTAAGCCATTGTGGGCTTATTTAAGAAGAGTTAGGGGTCTTGGAGTCTAAAGGGAACATCATAAACATCTCATTATGATCATTAAGAGTCCACTAGGTTGTAAATTGGGAAATGAGTGTAAAAATCCTCAAAATAATTCATGATTTACATATGAGGACCATCTAGAAGTTAAGAAAACATTTAGGTTTTGTTAAGAAATAGACAACATAGGAAGAAACTTGAAAAGGAGGAAAGTTATGGATGGATAGACACGTATGAAAACTCCAAGGAAGGGGATGTAAGAGACTTTTTTGCAATAGAATATGAGCAATGCAAAAATCCTCTGCTTTTTTTATAACAATAGTAATTTTAAGTCTGCAACTTATTAATGTTATGCATATTGGCTCATTCTTCTTTTGGAGATGTTAATACAGGTTTGAATAATAAAGATTGAATGTTGATGGTTTAAACTTGTCTCGGAAATCATACTTGTGCTCTGTTTTGATCAACTTCTTGGAAGACTATTACAAGATCGATCTCTTTGATGAAGGTTTGTGTAATGTGTTTATAAAGTTCATTTTGAGTTCTATTTGTGATTATTTACTTTGATAGTATGAATGAAGACCCAATGAAGTGAATTATCTATGTTTGAGTAAGATCAAGTCACCGTGTTGAACCTTGGAATGTTGCACATGAGAAACTAGTCACCTTCGAGAGCGGGGTAAGGTAATTTTACATAAGTTGTAAATATTTCTTGGCAATTGATTATTTACGATTTCTCAAAATCCCGAGAGAGATCATTACAGCACCTCTGTGAGAATTTTTGGCCTTGAAAATAAGTGTTATGCGTATTATAAAGAAAAGACGCCTCTTGGATATATAGTGAAACCCTCCTAGGGTTTGTAGACTTAAGGCCATTTGAAGGTCTTTCAGCTTAACCTAAAATCTTAAAAATTGTAATAAGTCCTCTAAAAAAGTCTAAAACAAGTTTTAAGTGGAAGGAGACCTAGAGAAAATCATTAATGACAACAAATGTTGATAGTCTCCTAGTAAAAACTTTAGATGAGATTTGGAAGCTAAATTTTCTAAGATAGATAAAAGGGAAGAGATTTGGGGTTGGATTAAGAATATGAAACTTTGTATTAATCATCTTGAGAGGGTATCCAACAAGATCCAAGGGGAAGGACATCATTAAAAGTTGTAAATGAATGGGAAAATCGATAGTCTCATTCCAAGACTTGTAGCACAGTTCTTGGTGACCTAATCAAAGGAGAAAGTAGTGGTTAAGGAGAAAATGATAGTGTGAAGGTTCATTCAAATCATCTTAGGAGTGAGAGAAGTTAGAATTTATAGGTCAGAAAAACTTGAGATTGCCATGATAGGTGGAAATTGTGAAGTCTTATATCAAGTCTGTGAGAGCTAGAAAGGAGGTTTTGACTTTAAACTTGAAATTTAGGCCTTTATACTTTGAATTGAGCATTGAAAGTTTATACCTATCATTTATGAAGAGTAAGGAGTGGGGTTTTGAAGGTTTAAGAGTTTGAAGTTGTCCAAAGAGACCACATTTTGTATTAGTATTGTGATAGGCATGTGAATGATGATTGTGAGGCTAAGGGGATAAATATGCATGAGTGATTGGAGGGTTTAGGAAATGTGTGGGTCCCTCAAACTTTGTGAATATATTATTGAGTGAAAAGGGTATTCTAATCATTCATTCGTTTATGACTATTTGTGCTACATTTAGGTAAGTCACATCCTTGGAAGCCAAAAAGCTTAACGAGACCTAATTGGGAAGGATAAGCTTGAGAAAAGGAGGTCTAGGAGTTGAATTACCAATTGAAACTTTGTACACAATACTAAAGGCCAAATCGGTATCCTAGAATGTGCTCGGTTTGAGAAATGAGCCTATCTATCAAATGTTGGGTCATAAAAATAAGAAAAGAAGGGCTACTAAAAGGCGAATTAGGCCTAATAGGAGTTAGAGTGAAAAGGACATCTAGAAAAGAAGCTGGATTATGAAACTTACCACACACCATAAGGAGGCAAATGTGTAGCTAAAAATGTCTTCATCTTGTTTTGGGTTTTAGTACATCATTCCATACATGAACCTAGCGAGAGACATTGCCTTAAGAAGTCATAAAGGGTAGTTTTGTGAGAAATAGGTTAAATTGAAGTTCTTGGTTGATTTGAATGAGTTTTTCAATTGATTTTGCATGGTGTAGACCTAAAACAAAGGATGTATTAATTACATGAGCCAATTTGGGCGTTAAATCCTAAATTTTGCATGATTTGAGGTGGTTCTTAACTACTACAAGTAAGCTATTTTGCAAGATTGAAGCAATTTGAGTTATTTGAATCAATCTAACTTAGTGGATGAGTTGTTTTGCATGGTGATATACATCACCGTATCATACACATGGCTTCACACATGTGTGATACTTAGGGTCTAATGCGTGACACTTAGAGGCTAAGAGAAAATCACATCATGGTTATTTACAATGACATAAAAGGTTGCAAAATGTCATCTTATTTCCACATGGTACCATTCATTATGCACAGACCATCCAATGGTTCTGTCAATCCCAATATTTTTATCCGTACTCGGTTTGTACTCAAGATAGTTTTAGAGACGGTAATTGTAAATCATTTCTAGCTTGTACAATCCTATTATACTGCTATATCGACCTTTTGAGACTATAATTAGCCAAGTCACTCTCTTTCTGGTGTTTTCACTTTACTAATAATTGATTCAAATATTCTATCTCTTAAATTGCTAATAATAGTATATTTTGATATGCACATTGATATTTTATTAAATTTTGAATACACTAACCTTTTTCTAACCCTTACTCCTATAACTAAATAAGACCATCTTAATAAAACTTTTTTTGGGGGAATCAATATTCAAGAAAATTTAATTAAGAGGCATATGAAGTGGGTAGGGAATCTGTAGAGATACTCGATTGTGTTGAAGGATTGAAATGAGAAATCGAACAAGGTTGTAAATGTGTTGAGTGGAATGATTCTCTTGTTGAATGAGATGAGAGTTAAAGTCATGGGTTTTGAAATGATGATGATGTATGCAAAATGTGAATATTTTTGGGATGCTCGGAATGCATGTGCATAACTAACATGTGTAGATAGGACACCATGATTATAGTATTTTGTGGGAGACAAAATACTATTCAAGGGAACAAAATTATGTATACTTAGAAGGTCAATGTGTAATAATTTGATAAATTAAAAGCATGGTGGAAGATTAGCAAGACACTTTGGATGTGATGAGAAATTGGTGAAAGATCTATTTTTGGTTGAGGGTGGTGCAAATGTGTGCAACTATATGCACGACTTTAGATTTTCCTATTGCTAAAAGGGACAAATCAAGAATGCATGATTGTATCAACCATGGCCAATCTTTGGAGAAGTTGTGGGATTATATCAACATAGATTTTATGTTAGGGTTTTCAAGAAAGTGTAAGAGAAATGGTTTCATTTTTATGGTAGTTGATATATTTTGAAAGATGGTACATTTTTTTATGTGCATATGAAGACACACGATATGATGAGCATTGCCAAATTATTATTCAATGGAGCTAATATTTCATGGCTTGGCACACAACATAGTGTTGCCCAATGATAACAAGTTTTGGGCAATGTTTAGTGGATCTTATTGAAGAAGTCTGGGAATGATGTTGAATTTAAATTCAATGTACCATCCAAAAATTGATGGGAGAGTGGAGGTTTTAACTAACAGATTTGGAAAACTTATAGAGATGTTGGATGGATATAAACCAAAAATATTGGAATGTGATATTAGTGTAAGCAATATTTATGTACAAAATTCAATGAATATGAGTATTGGGAAGACACCTTTCCAAATTATATATAGAAGCAACATAAGAGGGGTCACACAATTAAGAAAAATTAAAGGAATTGAAGGAAGAAGTGTAGAAATAAAATACTGCATACAATTTATGTGTAATTTTCATGATGACATGCATACGAATCTATAGAAAAATTACTTGCAATATAATGAACATGCAAATGAGAGGATAGAAATAAAGAATTTGAAGTTGGTGATTTGGTCTTGGCCTATTTTTTGCAAGGAGTTATTTCGAGAGGGGTGTATAATAGTTGTAAAGAGGATCATAGAAGGAATTCAATGAATATCTCGTAAAATAGAAGAATCATGTGGTATAGAACTTGTCATGGTTAAATCTCAAAGAGATTGGTTGCTATGCCATACCCTAAAAATTTCAAATTATTAGTAGGATCTCACAATTTCTTTCTTACCTAGGAGGTCTAATGTAGAATTATGGCGGGTGAATATGAAATGTTGCATCAACCAAAAAGAAGGCAATCCTTTAAATAAGTCCAACTTTAGGATTGTGCAGAATGTATGCAAAGAATGTTGGAGGTCATGTTTTGCAATTTTGGCTAATGTACAAATTGCATGAAACTATTTGTGCAGAGGAATTGAAGCTACACACAAGCGTAGTTATCAAAAAGTTTGTGCAAACAATGTATAAAGGGATTGAAGGAATCTAAGGACTAGGAAATGGATTTTTGTGTAAGCTTAGGAACTTGAATGCATTTGGGGAGTTTATGTAAAATTAGTTCGCAAGAAGGAGATATATTTAACAAGCCAAAAATGAGTAAGAGTTGATTTGCATGTAAAGTAAAAATGGGAAGAACATAAGTGCGAAACATAAGAATTGGGTTAAATAATAAGGAAGAACCGAATCTGTGAAATGATAGAGTATATCTTATGATGAAGGCATAAGGGTTAAGTGTTATGTAGGAGAAATGTGAAAAAAAAAAAAACTTTAGTTGACTATTTGGACTCTAGAGATCTAGGATTGAGTCCGAAGACCTTGGAACTGCCATAAACTCCATAGATCTTACAAGTATGAATCGGATTACTATTTGGTTTGTGGATCTAAATTAATTTATAACATTATTTGAGGCCTTTATAGAGACATTTTGGAAAATAATTTGGGCATATCCTTAAATCCTCAATATTTGGAGCTTAATATTGAAAGTCTAGTTAGGTAGGAAAAGAGACTACTAAATGGTGTAGAAGAAAAAATCATGTCTTGTTGAAAGGTGAGAGGTCAAGAGTGGCAAGGTGGAGAGAATCCTATAAATATGAGAGAGATAGAGCGACATAATTCTGATGAGCTTGATTATACTCTAGCATTTGTTTCTTTTTGCTAGGTTAAGCCTTTCCTCAAGTGGAAACCTTGCCTTGTGATTATATCACTAGCTCCTCAAGCCAAATTGACTCATGATCACAATTTTTAGGATTCCTTAATAGAATCTTGTTACCAACTTCTATGGGCTCTTGAATGTAGGTATACCTCTTTCATATCACCTTACACTAAGTAGTCAATATTCAATCGAAATGTAATTGTGGTATAAATTGATATGATGTAGTGTTTAGTGTTTCATTGAAAGGGTAATGGTTATTTTCAGATATAAGAAGGAAATGGAAGAAGCCAAATTGTTCTAGAGTAATGAAAATTTTGGATAATCTTGAAAATTTATAGAAGAAAATAACATGAATTAAATAAGGCTAAATATATCCCCTTTAGATATCGCTTGTGAATGAACAATTGAAGGTTATTGTGTCATTGGAGTAGAAAATGTTTTTGGAAATAGAATGCCATCAAAATTCCCAAAAAATAGAAGTAACTAATGTTGGGATTAACTTATGCTAGGATTACAAGGAAGGTTATATAAAGTTTCTCTTTAATTTCATAAACAACTCCTCTAATAGTGGCTCTTATATTAGTGTCACCCACGATTTAATAGGTTTTTCCCGGGTATTGTTTTCTTTACATTTTCTTTGTGTGTCCTTTTCTTGGTTCCTTTTCATTTTCAAATTCCCCTTATGTGTTCATGTCTTAGTTCAAATGATCCCTTGAAAACAATAAATGTAGTACCAAAATTTTCTACAATAGTGGATGCCACTACATGTACAACTATGGATACCATGTCAAAATTTAATTTTCTTGCTTCTTATTTTTATAGAGTTGAATGTAACAATTACCAAATTGAAATTATTTGCTTTCATATAATCCCTCCTCTAAACTTTGATGTCTACTTAACATCCACCATGTAATTTGTTTGGCTGTCATTAAGAAGTTTTATCTTCTTGCTTATGCGAAGTTGATCAATAACTTGTAATATCTTGGCCAAACGATAAATTTTGGAGCCCTTTTTCTCGAATTTGTTTTGATACTAATATGGTGGTGTGGTTATATTGTGGCCATATATCAACAATTTGTGCAATGTGCTACGTGAAAAATACAAGATAAGTTCCTTGAGATCGATAAATCTCAACATTTAAAGATGTATTTAAGATATATGTGCTTTGGTGATACATTGTAACTATTTAATCCAAGAGAGAAGATTCTATGGTTAGTGTTGACACATTCTTGTCTAGGAAAATTAATTTAGAAGTGTTTTCAATTTTTGATCATGGTAATCCATATTCCTAGCCTTGTTGTATAATGTACATATAAGTGCCATCAAAATTAATTTGTAATTGAATAGAAGTGTAATACTTTGATATCTCTTTTCTTTTGAATGTGTAATGGTTTGTTGTCTTCTCTTATTACTATTGTATGTTCTATAAATTAGTGATTTACTAGTTTTTGTCCTCTCATGTGTCCATCCTAGGTCTTATGGTGTGGATCAATAGTATAAGATCATAGATTTTCATTTGCCTATAGAAATGTGATCACAATGATAAAAATAAGGACATTAACACATTCATGATAATCTCTGGAGCGTCTCACTCCACCTTTTGGCCAATTCCACAGATTCACGATGTAACTTGGCCAAACATTGTCATATTCTTACGCTCCTCTTGTCAATCCATCATTTTAAAATCGAAACTCTTTCAAGGTTCAAGTCAATCTACAAATTTCTTTGTTTGAAGGAAAATTTGAGGTTGTAGACATGGATAATTAGATTTGACAATTAGAGGCCAACTCCTTAGTCATTTGCTTTAGTAAAAGAGATCATATTCCTATTACTAATGATGTCCATCTCATTTGCACCCTAGTGGGTATATTAAATTGCATAGTGTTAACAAGATTACAATCCTCTCAAGACTTGGACAAAGTTTTTCAGTATCATATAGCGTGAATATTACACAAAGCTCCATGGCTATATTGCGAGATTGCATGAAAAATCAATGGAGGAACATAAGATTCTAAATCATATCAACACACCGTTGCATTTTTAACATAAAGATGGAATTCTTGGCATCCAACACATTGGGGAAAGCATACCACAACACTTCCATGATTGAGACTAAGAACAAAGCAATTTGAAGAAGAAGTTTTCCTCTTCATCCAAATATTCATGCAAGAGAAAGTTTGTGCCTAGCACACCAAACACTCATGCATAGAAGATTTCATGGTAAGGAGAACATGTGAAATAACCTTCGAATCGAAAACATTCCACAACATGATTAACATTAGAAAAAGGAAATAAGAAACAAGGTAATTGGTGGTGCCAATGACCGCATACAAACTCACATAACGATTCTAAGTGTTGCGCACAAAAATATTTGATTGTGCAATCTACATTACGACCCGTAAAAGAAGAAGAACTAAGTAAGATGTTTCTACTTTGAGTGTTAACATGTCTACCATTGACACTTTACGGGAATGAGAATGCCTCTTCAACACTAAGTGTTTAGTTAAGAGAAAGTCCCTTCATGTCATCATTAATAGTGTGAGTGAAAACATCATTTTAAAGATGTAGTCAAACACCTAGGTCATACAATTAGAGAACATCCTCTTCCATACCCTATAGGATGGTTATAACAATGTATGATATTCAATTTTGGTGCAAATGTACTTTTTAGTATGGAATCAATCCCATATGTGATTCAATCACCTTATTCCAACACCTAGGTTATGCCAATGAATGAAATCCTACTCCATACTCTATGAGATGGATACAAGAACAGATTGATATCCAAGTTCGATGCAAATACATAAGTTTGAGTATGGAATCAAGCTCATGTGTTATTCCATCACCGATAATATCGTGCAAGGTGTATCTAATTATTCTATTTCATATTCCTTGGGATGTACAAAACAAGGGAATGATACTCAAGTTTGGCACAAATGTAATTTTGAATACGAAATCATGCTCATGAGTGATTTAGCCACCTATGATGTTCTGAAAGATGTAGTCCAACACCTAAGTTTTACTACTTTAGAACATCCTCTTCCATAGTCCTTGGGATGGCTATTATAGGGGAATGATATTAAAGTTTGACACCAATGAATTTTGAGTATGGAATTTGCTACATCCTTGACCCAGTATGATTAATCGGGATGTGTGGTCAAATTGTGGGTAACATATTATCTTAACATGTCATATCTCATTTATTTATGCTTTCATATGCTTAATATGTCAGCCTATGGTGTTTACATAATACAAGCGGGGTATATATAGGAGTTAGTAACTAGTTTTTGATCATCATATTGAGTGCTTGAGTCATAGTGTAGGGTTTTGAGGTTTTCCCCGAAGTGGATAAGTCATTCTACTTTCATATTGTGATCTTGTCTCTCTATTTTGGGTATTTTTGGTGTTATATTTTTGTTGATATTAAGATCTAAGTAATTTCATTACAAGTGGTATCAAAGCTTCAATTTGAGCCAAAATTAGGTCAAAACTCTAATTCTCGTAGATTTGAATATATATCCTAAATAGTGGCCATTTTTTCTAGAATTGTTTAGGTAAAGTGAAACTATCTATTTAATAAGCTTATCTCTAAATTTCAATATGTTTTGACCTATTTTGTAAATGTTATATCCATTTTATGTTTTTTCTCAAATTCAGTCCATAAACCACAATTTTTGGATTTTTTAAGTTATTTACACATTAGGAAAGCTTACAAAAAATTAGTAGTCTTATTGTTTGTGTTTTTATATATTAGGCCAAGAAGCATACGAAACACCAAATCCTAAATTCCTACCCTAATCCTTGTACCTTAAGACCCAAACCCTACATCATGATAAGGAGATCAATTAGAGCTCAAGGGAAAGAGAAATTCACTCTAAGAATTAATCCAAATAAGGAAGATATGGATTATGAATCTTTGTATTCTATCATATTAGAGGTAATTGCCTAGCTTCAAAGAAGGTAAAAGATGACTTTGCCAATGTGAAGGCAGAGTTTGAAAATAACTTACACTTAGTGAAGGGTGAAATGAAGGTGGAATTTGACTCAATGATGGAGTTGATGGCCATTAGATCATTCATGACTATTGTTTAGAATTCCCATTCAATTCGCATGAGATTCTCAAACAATGCACACTCAAATTCAAATTAGGACAACCAAGGCTTATCCTTTGCACAATCCAATGGGTCTTCTAGCCAATGATGGACCATGATTCCAAAATTGGAAATGCATAAGTTAAATGGGAATGATTTGGTCACCTAGATTAAACAAATGGAAATTTAATTTGATCTACTTCAAGTTGCAAGTCTACAAAATGTGTTAATGACATCCTTGTATTTGAAACCAAAACAATTCATTTGGTATAGATGGATGTGTAAAAAGAAGAAAAAGAAAGGTCTCCACATTGCCTATTCAATGTTCACATATGAGCTCAAGACACACTACAATAATAGTGTTATAGATTACTATTTTAGCTAAGTAGAAAAGCTAATCCAAATGAGTAAAACCAAGGATTATATCTAATAATTTCAAAATCTATCTTTACATGTGGATTTCATCTCGCATTTATATTATGAATAAATTGTTTTCTAGTGGTCTCAAGGGTAACATCCAACATGATGTTCAACTTCTTAATCCAAGTTTGATATTAAAATCCATGGAAGTTTCTTGTTAGGTGGAGGAAGGAGATCTCATAAAACAAGGGTCTCCCTACTCACAAGGAACACATGATTCCAACACAATCATTTCCCAAACCTAACTAATAGACTCCTAAAAAAATGAAGATAAGAGAAGATAAGACAAATATATTAATGTCCAACAAATGACCACAAAAGTAGGTCAAACGGATCATAGAAAATAAAAACACCAATACAAAGTGGGAAAACCAAAAGCTCTCGAGAAAGACAAGTACAAAATAAAAAAGAAGTGGCCAACTAAAGGAGAAATCGCACACACCCAGAATGGGGGTAGAAATACAAGTGAGAGGAAGAAAGGGGGAAAGACAACCAAGGAGAGGAAAAGGGAAATCCAATCATGTAATGGTAGATCCATCTCTCCTAACATCCGAGGTCAATGGAAAAAAATGAGGATAGAATGCGACCAAGCTGAAGAGAGAGTCTTCTTACTATGCCATTGTCTAGACTTAAACCTCGATGCTTCGTGGATCTATTCTCACGTGTCCTGAGGCCGGACCTAGTATAAATGCCGCTTGTAATGGCTTGGGGAATCATGGATGGTTTCCTTGGGCCGAACCAATCTGGAGGAAGAAGCAAGGTCGGTCTCACAAGGGTGCTTAGTTTCTCTCTTGAAGGTATCATTGTGAAGAAGGAATTGATCCGGCTGTGTAGAGTACGACCTAGGATGCATTCGAAGAGTGTGCTCATGCAAAGCTTCAAAGCCTCATGTAAGTACGAGCCCGTGCACGTACGATCCTGAAACTTGAAGAAGTCGGAAAGATCATGTGTCCTCCTAAATAAATAACGGAACCTCCCACCGATCTCGTAGTAAATGGGGCACCAAAAGATGAATTTTGTTTCCATCTCCGTCTTTTGGAGGTTTCACAACTGGAAAATCATGTCCGAATGATCAAGGTGATGATTTGTCTCATAATGGAGTCTATGAGAACCGACCTTGAACTCACCATGGGTACGAAGGACATATATCCAATGTTGAAGGTTATGCAGAGGATGAATAATGAGATCATCCCTCAACTCCAAGAAATGCTTAGTGTAAAAGGCCACCTTAAGACGTAAACCCCCCGAGGATTTACCCAAGTGGTATAAATGAACTGCATGTAAATATCCTCTTTGATGATCATGTCCATATCCTATTTAGTAGGCGAAAGGTGGCTTGGTGCGTCTAAGGAGTATCAAAAAGGTGGAATATGGTCCATCCCGAATACCAACCGTCCCCAAAGTTCGAGACCGCAACATACCAACCACGACCTCATCATGGGGAGCCTGAAAGAGCAATTTCCTCGATGAATAGTATGCCAAGTACAGTACCTATCACACCCCTTAATAGTGTCTACGAAGCTTTGTGTGTGCTATAAGAAAGAAATAAAGTCCAATATGGTCTCCAATTTGAAAGGATGGGCTCTAAACTCCGCCAAAATAATGTGCTAGGGTATAATTTTCTTACACCTAATGAAACGATGAAGGAGAAGGGTCCCCAAACAATAGAACCGTAGAGAACCATGGGTCTGATGAGGGAGTCCATGAGGGACATTTTGGAGGAGATGTCTTGAAAGTGATGGTGGAAGCACTTGTCTCTCTAGAAGAACTAAGGACCCATAGCCCTTATTGACACAAGGTTGGAGGGCCTTTCTCAAACTGAAACGAGGGCTAGAGAACAAAATCCCCAAGTAGGTATAAGAGTTGGTGATCTCAATCTCCTCACCCCTAAAGAAGAAGTGGAGATGTGAGGTCTTCAAACCATTGAAGACCATAACCTTGGTTTTACCTAGGTTAACCATCAACTGCCAAAGATCACAAAACAAGGCTAAGGCATCTAGCTGTCTCTATAAGTCCCGGAGAAGAAGCTATGAGATAAAAAAACAAATGAATGAATATCAAAACCTCATGCGGAAGGAACCCATTAGTGTCCTAAATATGCTAATGGAGAAAAGACTCTATCTCGTCAATATATATCCCAAACGAGTTGGCGAAAGGGGAACCCTATTTTACCCCAATGGTACTCCTAATGAACTCTAAATCTCGTTGGAAGGTGCGGATGTGGCCAAAAACACTCTCGTATAGGCACGTGATGGCTGTGAAAGGGTATCAAAATTTCAATGTCATGGAGTCTCTTAAAAAGTGCATCACGTGGAATCGAGTCAAAGGCTTTCCAAACATCCACAAAGTAACAATAGACTTTAGATGAGCCTCCTCAATGATGGCTCAAAGAGTGAAGATATGGTGAGTAGATTGGTGATCAAGCTGAAATCTAACTTGCCCCTTAGCTCTAAGGTTCCTATGCTCTAACTCCTCGGATAATTGCATATGTAAGACCGTAGTTCAAAGTTTGGAGAACGTATGGCCCACCATAAAGGTACTATAGTTTTTGGGGTCAGCGCTGGGACCTGATTTTTGAACCGGGTGAATGGTATGACGTGACCAAGACATCGGGAAACCCTAGAAAACCACGTGGTTGAAGAATTAAATCAAATAACTACAAAGAAACCCTTGACATAGATTGAAGAATTCCGCTTGGATTCTCTCCTTGTCTATTGCCATGCTATAGTTCATCACCCGATTTCCTCTTTGATTGTGGTGTAGGTGAAAATGTGACACAAGGTGGATTATTAACCTATATATGTGGTTATCCAGGGAATATCATAAAGATTAAAGGTGTGAGAAAACATGGAATTGGGATTAAGCTCAAATGGAATAGATGAATGGTGGGGAAAATGGTGTGGTAGAAATTCTTAGGAGAGTACCGAAGAGATTCATATGAAGTTCATCTACGTCGGGAGATGAAGAGTTTTTTTAGGTAATGGAGACAACGATAGGAGTCTTTCATGGTAGGATACGAGGATGGGCCTGGTTAAAGGCATGTCGTAATTATCTGTGTGTTGGTGAGAAAATTTTTAATGTGGACAAATTTGTGGGTTTCTTGCCAACACTCACGGGAGTCAAAGTTGCTCTACTTAGATGGTGCAGCTTTGGTATTTGCATATGCGTAAAAAAGTGGGTTTTTCTTGGTGGTCTTGTGGCTGGGGATCACACAAGGGCACTCCACTGAACATGTAGAAAAACTAGCAATCACTTACTAGAGATGACTTTGTCTTGAGAGCGGGAAAAGGGAGTGAGAAATAATAGGTAGGGGAACTAATGTTGCAAGTAAAAACTCGATTCTGCACGCTCTAGTTAGTAGTTTCATCGAAGCATTAAAGAGAAGAAAACAACAAGAAAATAGAACAAAATCTCTTGCTCTTGAGGATTCCCTCAATGTAAAGGATTATGTGCTAGGGTGTATGTGTGACTATGGGGGCGTACATATCTCATCTCTAGGGGGTGCCTCTGTATAGGCTCCCTAGCCTTGTCATAGATATGATCTCTAGGGGTGGGGGCCTACCTAAAATAAGGATCGTAATCCGATTGGTACAGAAACTGAAAGCGGAAAGAAAGGCACGATCCGAGCATATTTATATAGAAAATATTGAGTGATCATGAGCGAAAAAAAGACCAAAAATCCAACTTTTGTGCCCGAGTCATATAATCCGAGAGAGACGAGGCCAAGAGAATTAATCTATTTGGGGGCCCACCCTTATAGGTCTAGGGTCTCTAAGGACCTTTCCCACACACGTGACAAGTCCTCTGAAGGGGTGCCAAAACCTTCTTGCTAATCAACTCCTAAGAGCGAGTGTTGCTCATTTCCATTACCAATGGATGAAGAGGGTCCCAGTGATCCTTTTCCTTTTCCAGATCTTCTCTAATCATCTGCACCTTATTTGTAGTTGCACACAAACGTAGGAGAAGAGTTTGACTTTGCGCATCTTGTAGCAATGACTTTCCCTTTTCAACAATTATATTGATCCAATCGCTATTAGCCCGTCCTTGCACTGTGAACTCTTGTGTCCTCTTGATGGATTATGGATTGAATCTATTTATGGGCGCAAGTTCCTTAATGGGAATTGTTAAGGAACTTGGATCCACCAGATGTTGTACATAAGACTAAAGAGTCTTCACCTGCTCTTCTAACTCATCAATCTTTTTCTTGTATTACTTGTTCCTCGCCACCAAGCGAGCAAAAGACTGTTGGTACATATGCAAATATCATTCATGGGTAGCCGGCCCTAGCAGGATTGTGCTAATTTCATAATCATCTAGTGTCATTTCATCCACCCAGATTGATCACCTTAGGTTGGTCTACCGCGATATACTATTCACCTTTGTCTACATTGTAGGATCGAGAGGCCGCGTGTGTAAACTTTCTATTCCTTCCTTGGCGAATGATCCACTTATTGATAAATTGGGGACTATGAGTTGTTGAAAAGTGTGTGTGTCATATGCTATCGTTTATTTCATCCAAGGGAACATTTCATCAGATTCAAGCTCCATGATAGACATATCAACTGTTCCTTTCTCGGGTGGAAGAGACATCTCCTGGATAGGAGAGACAAGAGTGCGGACAAGAGGTGGGGCCTCTTGTGGCGGCTCAAGGATTGGGTCCTAAAACGTGTGCTCTTTGATAACTTGTGTTTCCGCAACTGGATCTTATTTTTCCTAGCTTTCTTTGGTGACTTCTCATGAGAAGAAGTCTCCAACTTTGTGGCTTTTTTCTTTGAACTTTCTCTAGAGTACCCTGAACTTGAAGTAACTTCCACCACTTTTGAAGATGACTATTGTGAGGTTTGTTTCTGGATTGTGGGGGTGCCTCATGATTGAATGGAAATTGACCTCTTCTTTTGGAACCAATCTCTCGTTCTTCTGACTACTTTCTCGGTCCACTCCTTGATATCTCCAGACTTGCAGACATGCCAATTGACCTGATACAATGGGGAAGCCTTGACCGCCTTGTATTTAGGATCATACAGATTTGTTCAATCATCCTACAAACCATCCTCATACGAAGAGAATTGATACTTCTTCATCTCTCCTACTGTCATTCTCATGTGATACCTCTCCTGCACATTGAGATCGCCGATGCAATTGGCCCAATAATCCTTAATTATTGAACATGGTGCAACTCTGGGACATGGAATGAGTCTAAGTCCGTCCTTATGTCGAAGTTGGTCTTCAAAATGTATTGGTGCGAGTCAGTGTGTGAAGGCAGTCTCTAGATGGGATGCATCATTTACATTCTTGCACGTGAACACCCTGCGATAGATGGAGAATGGGACGAGCTTCTTCTTTCTATTTTCTGATTCTATTATTCACATGTGCGAGATACCTGTAGAGCTCAAATAAAACAATCTGATCACTAAGGTACCTAGGTAACCTTAGTGGAGCTTGATCAAAACCTGAGACTTGCAAGTAGGAGAAATTTGATAACTGAATGAAATAGGAACCACATCTTCAAATCAAGGACGTTTCTTGCGGCGACATCCTTGCCTCCAAATCACCCTCCAAAATTTTGACCACGAACATTGTGAAGGCATCATTCACACGGTTGAAGTTTCGTGACTTTCTCACATCACCAATTCACGAAAATTCTCAAATGCTAGGACACGAGAAGAAATATTTTGAGCAAGAGCCAATCCTTTGAATGGCTTCCAACGGATAGGAAGGTAGACCAAATAAGAAGTCATGTGAAAATTATTTTTCATCGATACTTGGAGCATTTGATGGTGCAAGTTGTTCTTTGATTATCTGCCCTAATCTCTTTTCTCTCGATATCCTTCCATCATGGTGAGAATAAAAGGGCCATCCAATCTTGAAAATATCTTGTACTTGCTTCACCCATCACCCTATTGAGGAGAGTGATTGCATCGAATAGCCTTCACGAAATTCACATCTTGAGAGTGTCTCTAACATCCTTGAAGGCTTTCTTCCCGTCTTCATCCATGATCGTAATGTAATACCTTGCACGTATGTGTTTGTTTTGTTCCACTCATGCATGGCCTTCTCCTTCATGATGACAACCATAGTGGCCAATGTTGGGATTCACAAGGCAATTGAGATGGTTCAAGGGCTATGACTACCATCACTATACCATTGTCCACACAAATTGTCCGTATCCGATTAAGTAGTGATGTGAGCAGGACAAGACCAACTTAGTCCATTATACGGACACATGATGCCTGACAACTGCAAACAACCCGCTTGTGTACACTAGATCCTTGATTTTCCCTATTTTGTCCTGTTGACAGGGTTTTTCATCGAATTCTGTGTAATTTGTAAATATCAGGAGAAATTCACCAAATTGTTGAAGAATTCGGAAGGATTAGAGAAAGGCACGTTTAAAAGGGTAAACCACATATAAAAGGATGAAGTTGCAGATACAAGAACAAAGACGCCAAAGACTAAGTAAAGTCATGGTACACTTGAAAAGCCGCAATACACTAAAGGAATTTGAACAAGCCGACACAAAGCCACAGAAAAATGACAATCCAAGTGAGAATGAGATAGAAGCCAACAAAGGCGCAAATCAAAAGAAGTGACTCTTGGAATGTTTTGTATTTTGTATATTTATTGTAATTAATCTATTGTATATGGGCGTGCCACAAGAAATATATGACTGAGTGCCACAAGAGAAATATATGATTGAGATGTATGAGGAGTAAAATATATGAGAGAGAATAGAGAGGATTAGTGTATGAGAATGAGACTAATGTAATGAATATTGAAATATGAATAGAGATTGATGTTTTGGAGAAAAGCCTATACATTCTTTTCTATTCACAACTTAGAATAGTTTACTTTTCCTGCATACATCACTAACAATAGGTCGAACTTCTTAAATCTCACATTGGTCTTTGAGGTTTAAGGTCAATATTTGGTGTCTGAGCCTAGGTTCCTTTTGTTAGTCGGATGTCAGGAAAAATATCACCACCAGGATATTGGAAACCAACACTGACAGAAATTGAGGATTGGTGGGAAATTCAAATTCAGAAATTTGTTAAAGGAGAAGCCAAAATATTGAAAGCATCATATAAAGAGATAAAAACGAAGTACTTGGAGAATACAGAGAAGAATTTTGGTCTCAGTTTCCACATTTGTTGTGGCCTTGCATATTAGCACACGCCAAGAGAACAGAGTGGTCATGATTACACTTGAGAGAACCTTTTGAGTGGATTGTAGCAAAGTTAACTATACTTAATCATCTTGACGAGCCTTGGACTAGAGCAATTGATTATTAGTACAAGGTTGGACTAGTTTTGACTACAAGAAAGGTGAAGTTTTAAGTGGAGCAAGAGGCCAATTTCTTAAATTAGTTCCATTTTTAATTAAGATTTTGATGGTAGAAAAATGCTTAATCAAAAGCGCGGAAAAGTTCCTTTATGGGGCAGTCCCGTGAGATGGTGTACATGAAGGGGGGCAATCCAAGAGACATAACTTATCAGAATTAATGGGGTGATGGTTGGGATAGCAAAAATAGGACAACATGAAGAAAAGAAAAATCAGAAAAATTACATAGTTGGCAAAAATAAGATTAGGAGAATTAAGGAGAAGTTAGTATCTTAACAAAAACCAATCAGAATGAGGAGGATGGAAGAGAGAGCTAGGATAGCTGCAGAGAAAAAAGAGTTAGAGAAGAAGATAGAGAAATAAAGGATAACAAGGGAGGAAAGAGTGAAGAAATTGAATGAAAGAAAAGAAAAATTGAACAAAGTTAAGAAAGTAGAGAAGAAGGAAACACCCACTTTGAGTGGAGGCCAGCAATTGGCTAACCCGGAAACGGAGGCAAACAAAAATCTTGCTATAGTACCCGCAGTGAGTGGAGACCAAATTTTGGTTACACCACGACTCCCCGTGGCACAAAATATTTTAAATAGTCCAATACAACAAGCATTATCGAGGCAGGCAATACTAGTACAAGATTTACAAGCATTAGTAGGAGGATTAAGACCAAGACTTAGAGAAATAGTTGACACAACAAGATGGGAAGAGATGAGAGAAGAAACTCCATTATTAATTAAAGAGAAAGGAGAAAAGGAAGGAATTGTTGAGATGAAATATTTAGTTGAAGAATTTGGAGAGAAGATAAAAATAATAGAGGAGAAAGATGAGGAAAAAGATAAGCTTGAGAAACAAGAGAAAGAGGAAGAAAAACAAAATAAGAAAAGGAGCGATGGAGGATTAGAATACAATTATAGGTTAAGAAATAATAAAGATAGGAAGGTAATTATAGATAGTTATGAAGAGTCGCTAACAAGGATGCATCCTGCAACCACCACACAATCCCAAAGGAGATGACCCCTCGGATCGGTTGCCATTCCAAGTGCTTCGCTTGAAACACCAATTCAAAAGATAGAAAAGAGAGAAAGTTTGGAAGAAATATATCATCAATTGTAAGAAGAAATTCAAAAGAGACAAGAAATTGTAAGAGAATTCAAAGAATTTTTAGGAGAGTTATATTTTGATATTGAACTATCTAGAGACAAAGGAAGAAAGAATAACTTGACAAAAGTTCATAATCAATCAAAGAAGGTAAAACCAAGAAACAACATCCAATTAGTCATTCTAAGTATGTTCTCAACCAATCATAAATATGGCCTAGAAGATTAAGTTACCAGTGTTTGGCACATATACAAGTGATGTCGTGGAACATTTATTCATATTGGGTTCCCACTTGGAAGAGTAAAAACATAACAGAGACAACACAATGAAGTTATATGATTTCATAGGCACTCTGAGGGACGATGCATTAGGATATTATATGAAAACAAATGCACAGGGAACTAAATATTGGGATGTCATTGAGAAAGAATTTAAAATAGATTTTCATTATCCTGAAGCACCATCGAAGGAGTGAGTAAAATGAGAGACCTTGTTCAGGGAGAAAAGGAAATAGTCAAGGAATTCAACTATAGATTCAAAAATGTAACTAGGAAGTTGGAGGAACCTCTCACAAATAAACAACATATTGAATGGTTCACTTCAGGGCTCCTCCCTTATATCGAGCAACGTTGGATGGAAAACCTTTCAACACTCTAGTGGAGGGAATAGAGATGGCTATTAGATTGGAATCCCAACCATGGTGCAGAGAAGGAGAGACATCATTAAAAACAAAATTGGAGAGAGTATAATTGGAACTAGCCAAGTTAAAACTCCAACAAGAAATTCAGAGAAATGAAGATCTTAAAAACAAATCACCACCAAGAAGTAGCAGTAGACCAAAAATTTGGTGTATAATGTGTTGTGCAAAAGGGCATAGTAGAACAAACTGTCCTTACTTAGAGAAGGCAAAGAGAGTTGCAGCTGTTAGACAACATTCATCACAAAAATCTTCTTCCAGTACCATAAACCTAATAGAAAGAACATGGTGCGGAATTTGTAGATTATGGGACCAACACACTCAAGATACTTGTCCTTTATTAGAGGTAGCTCCACCCATGAATCAATTGATGTACTTTACATCTTGTGGATCCTATAACCATTACAACCATACCTACCCCTCAGGAGAGTAACTAGAATAGTTAAAGGAAAATAACACCCGCAAGGCTATGACAACATGACATAACACAATACTGAACCCTCCTCCTCAACAACAACAACCAACCCCCACACTTAACCCACCACCTTCACAACCAACAATTACTACCCCTTAATATCCAAATCAGCAAGGTGGACAACCTCAATTCGGAGGCAAAAATCAGGGGAATAACTACAATCCTAATTATCAAGGATACAATGATGGAGGATACCGCGTAGGTTACAAAGGAAGATACGAGAGGAGGTTACATAAGAGACTATAAAGGAAGCTATATGGGTATGATAACTACCAAGGAGGAAGAGGATACCAAGGGTATCATGGATACAAGGAAGAGATAACCAAGGAGGTGGTTATCAAGATAGAAGACCCATGAATTGCTACAAATGTGGGCAAGATGGACATTTAGCGGGAATTACATAGAGCATGATCCTTGTGGTTTTTGTCATGAAAGAGGACATGATTCTTTTAACTATCCCAAATCAGCTAATTCTATAGAAATGGAGGCACAAAAGCAGAGGCATTGGGAAGAGACGCAAAAAAGAATGTCCAACATATTACAAAGATACCATGGGATGATGAGGAAATAGAAAAAGACAAGGAAAGAGCATCTAGATCAAGGAACAGAATAGAAAATGAGAGCAAAAACGAAGAAGCTAAAGAAAGTTATCTCAAAAGAAAAGTTGCTAAATCAGAAAAACGTAGTGAGGAACCAAAATATCGAGTTTACTACTAGAAGTACCGCGAGGAAGGAGTCTGCACATGGAAAGAAGAAGTTATTCAAACTACCTCATGAAGAAAGCTCCTCTAGTGGAGAAGAATGGGATTTTAAAGAAATTAGACCGGATCTTCATGAGAAAGAAGTGAAGAAAAGTAGAGTAGTAAAGAAGGCACAAATCCAAGAAGAAACACAAAAGAATTGTTTTATAGAAGAGATCATTTCTCTAAAGGAGATATCCAGACTAACGATCAAACACGGTCTTATAGATAAATTGAAACAATTCAATAAATATTGGAATAAGGAGAACAAAAGTTTTAATGTTTGAAGAATTGAAGTAGGACATCACCAGAAGAAAATAAATGTCTTCCACACACAACGAACATGGCAGAAATCTACCATCTAATTGGATGTAGACATATTTGGTTTCACTCCTGTAAATTTGAACTTCATGATTTTTAAAACACTTACTATATCCGGGAAGGGCAACTTACTATTTTTAGTAAGTTTCGTAATCCACTTCTTTGAACTCCAACTGATGATGCGAACTTGAATGTCTATCCCCGTGTACACTCCCTTTGTGAAATCTTCCTTTTGGAACAACTTACTACTTTTAATAAGTGGTTATTTTTGGGAGAGATGATTGCTTTGATGAGTTTTACTTGCATTAATTTACCTATGTACATTGTCTTCTCCTGAGTTACTCCTCGAGGTGACTTAATAAAAATGGTGAGAACCCATATAGGGGACTTATTAATTTGTGTAAATGGTGAATTTCACTGTTTTCCAGACCGACTAATCTATCTAACCTCGTCTTCCTCAGTGCACATTGTTTTCTTCGTAGCTTCTTCTGATGACGACTTACCCAAAATAACAACCACTTGTGTAGGAATTCTTACTATTTTTAGTAAGTGGGTTTGTGGTACTCGGATCGTGAAGAAATGAATGTTTCCAATATGAGGGTTTTCCTAATAGTGTTCCTATGAAATCTCAACTACAACCCGATCGCCGATTTGAGAGATTTTAAATTTTAATTTTTTTCGTTGCGGGAAGAGAGGATTTTTCACTAGAAAATCTGAGCTGTGCATGCTAAAAATTCATTTGGATTCTTCAAGGCACCTAGAAGACTAAAATATTGCAAAAAACGAGATCTCTATTTGTTGAGTGGTTTGCGAGATACAAACAATTCTTCTCCGGATGACTTCGAGGGTTTTCTGGAAAAAATCTTCGTTTTTACACTTTTTTGATCCGTTATGTTTGCACTTTTTGTGTTTTTAATTTTTTATGATGAAGGAGGATTGCATGGAGTTGATCAAGCATGAAAAAAATGGTTTTTTATTTTTGGAGGAATTTTGGCAAAGTTTCAACAGTGTTTGGAGCCGTGGGGGAAAAATTGTGAAAATACTCTAAGTGTTGGTATTTATAGTGTTTGGAATGCAAAGGGTAGGGATGGGGCACATTTTTCTATCCCTTTCATCCCTTTTCTAAAGGGGCGAAGGGGACGTAAAATTCCACCTCATTCGGGCTTGACACTTGGCATCTTTCTATTCGTTGAGTAGCTTAAGTGGGGGGGTTGAGTTTTAGCACTTGGGGGCTAGTTTGTGGTCGCATTAGGAACCAAGAGACATAATAGGGGTAGGGCACATTTTCATGTACCTTTCATCCCTTTGCAAAAGGTACAAAGGAGACGTAAAATTCTGCCTCATTCTGCTGAGGACAAGTGGCGACCATGCGGGGTAGGTGAGCACACAGGTCAAACTTGGTCAACGGGGGCTAGTGGATGAGTTCTTGGTCATATCGGTGACTCTGGGGATAAGAAAGGGTTGTGTGAATTTTGTGTCCCTTTCATCCCTTTGCAAAGGGACATAAGGGACATGAAATTTCACCTTAACCATAGGCTGCCATGTGTCCAACTTAAAAAAATGACTAAGTATGGGAAATCACACCTTGGGACCAACTTTCGAGAGACAATATCTCGGGCTCTGGATGAAATTTTTGATGAAAATTTATATGATTCCTCCTAAAAACAACCCTCTTAATCCAATGGTGATGACACCAAGATCCAATTTTGACTATAACACCTCCAAATGGCTCCTTCTTTCTCGGGATCACTTATTGTGCGCCAGAAGGATGGGTTGAGGTTTGAAGAAGTCCTTTTTTTTTTTACCATGGAGGAGATTGAAAATTATTTCCATTGATACTTTTTGGGCTTTAAACTCATCACGAGGCTCCCATAATTTTTCCTTAAAGCTCATGTTTTCTTTCACGGTGCATGCTCCTTCATGCTTGAAAACTTCTTTATGGTGAATTGGTTCCAAAACCTCCAAATCTTCCCTGAATCTTCCAAAATCATTTCCCTGATGTTCCTAGCACTTGAATACTCCTCCATGATGAGTTTTTCTCCTCGATCTATTGCGGGGTGGCACATTAGTCATATGAAGTGTAATGGTAGCCCTCCCTAAGATTGTTTGATTACTTGAATGCTCCAGAATTTCCTCAATCGCCTAGGGGGATTGAATTTTCTTTCCTAAATCAGGAGGGGAATACATGACATTCACTTTTGGATCATTAGACTGATTAGATTGGATTGAAATTGGGGGTAGACTGACCTAGGGGTTTCTTCAAAAGGTATTACTTTGAAAAGTTTCGACACTATGGTATCATTTTCCAGCTTTCCAATGAATTTTTCCCTTTCAAAACACATGACAACACTATGGAATATTTTACACCCGTCATCATATAATTTATTCATATGACAAGTTTTCCTTTGGTGGGAGGCAGAGGAAGGTTGGGTGGAATTAGGAAAGGACATGAGGGAGGCCTTCCAAATGATAGAGGAAAGGAGGGTGTATTTGGAAACAACATTATCCATTAAAAATAACTGGAACTCATGGGGAGAAGTTGTCGAATGTTGGAGGAAAAGGTATCAGAACCCCCTTTGTCAGAACAAAAAGTGGTATGAGGGAGGCCATGAAAGGGGGAATAGTGACGGGAGGTGCGAATATTGATATTGAGGACCATAGAGAGAAGAACATGATCAACAAGGGAATGGAAGAAATAGAGAAGTGGCTGATCAGTGACAAGGAGCTCTGGTATGGAAAGGACATAATCCACCACACTCACACCACCACCATGTAGTCGACAAGTGAAGAGATGCGAATCAAGAAAGCAAGTAATCCCATTGAGGATAATTAGCTCATATGATTCTCCAAGCTATAGGAGGTGCCGATCATAAACAGTAAGAGGCCCTGAATCATTCTTTGAAGTCCTTTGCTAGACCACTATCTCTGAATCACTCATTTGAGTGCATAACATATCCTCCACGCACTCATGAATATGAACCCGAGTGCTCTGGAGCGGGCATTGAAATCACCCAGAAGGATGACTTCTCCGACCATTGAGTATTGGGCAATACTATCATACAAGTCGGTAAAGGGATCACCATCGGGACCATTATGAATGGCAATAAGGGAGGATGTCGGAGGGAAGTAACACACTACAATGTAGATATCCCTACAGTGGGGACCCACACCCTGAATATGAACCCATAAGAACCTGGAAAACTCATCTTTGGCAACCAAAGAGATCTTGCTTTGGAGCAAATCTCTATATAAGCAAGCCACCCCTCTAGAACCTCTGATGCCACACAAGTTCCTAGTCTCCTTCCTATGCGTAGGGTACTAATGATAGCTTGTGATATCAGGCAGAGGATGCATTGAAATTTCGTGAATATTTGTGATGAAGAGGATGTATGCGGAACAAAGAACATCAATAATAAGACTTAGTGAGGATGAAAAGGATCCATTCATGTTCCACTATCTAATATTCATGTGCTTTTCCAGCTACACCCCCTTTGTGGTCTGTCATTTGGAAGACTTAGGACGAGACTCGGATTTAGGAGGTAAAGTGTCTTTGATAATGACATGAAGGTTTATAATAACTACCCACTTCCTTGCTTTCCGAGCTACCATAACTAGTTCTCTAGAGTGTTTGAGTTTGGCTACCTGTGACCTGGTAAGATCCTCATCAAGGAAGATCTTATTAGGGAGGGAAAATAACATCCTCTTGGCCCTAAGAGCCTTGAGCCTATCTGCTATTGACCTAAACCGAAGGAAGAGGGTAGACTCATAACCGAGCCAAGCACGCTCTAGGTGAATATCCTGGATACCCAAAGTATCTCTGATGAAAGAATTCCCAACCGTCAAGGGGTCCTATGATGATTGGGATGAGGGAAGCCCCCTTACTTTGAGATTTAGCTCACACTTGTGCCTAGTGCATTCCTCCATGAGTTTGGCTTGGACAACCTCCTCAACTGCTGCCCATAGGTGGGGGAATGTTCCCTTTAACCACCTTCGCCCATGACTGAATATGTGATTCAATTTCTTGTTTGAAAGAAGCTTGTTGTATTTTGATTGCCTCCTGCATATTTTTAAGATCGTGGATCTCTACTTGTATGGTGTCATTGGGAGAGTGGAGAGTGCTTGCCTTGCTTTAGAGATTTGTTCTTTTAATAAAACGTTTTCAGATTCCACTATTGCAACATGGTTGGCGAGAACACAAACTTCCTTGTGGAGGGCCTGGTTTACAATTTCCATCCATTCAACCTCATTGAGAAGTTCCTGTAAGATATCGTTATTTTCTTTGAAGTTTTATTTTTCTGAATTGGTAGCTCCTGTCAACATTTTAATGTTGATATCTATGGGAGGAGATTGTTACATGTTATAGTTGTGATAAAAATTTGAATAATGGACATAAATGTGGCAACCATCCAAAATAAAAATAACTCATAAAGGCCTTGTTGAATATACTCTTGAAAATGCTTTTCATATTCGCACGATTCCATTATTGCCACGTAGTTATGGATGATCAAATGCCCCTCATTAAAATGAATATCCTGCCTACCACCTTGTGGATACTCTTTAGAGATGGTATGGATACTTAAAAGATGAAAATATTCATGGCTCATATGACTTTTGGCTATACTGAGGATCAAATGGTTGATTGTTATGAGTCTACAAATTACAATATGGCCCAAAAGATGATAAAAATAATGAAGTCGAAGGGCGTAGAGGTTTTAACTTGCAAGAACAAGGTCTTCTTGAACTGTAAAATATAAAGCAAATCTATACCTTTATGGTCTAGGTTATGAAACATTTGAAAAGAGGCCAACGATATTCGACATAATGAATAGTGATGAGGAATTTGACTTTGAAATTGAGATCGTTCCACACAACATTTTCAAAGACCTTGTTGAAACCTACCTCTTCCTTGAACACCTATCCATTCACACCATTGACATCATTTATCCATCTCTTATCCATTAGGACCAACAAAATCACATCTTCATGGACCTCTTTTAGAATGATGAGGCCATCAAAGAGTTTCTCGGGATTTAGGACCCTATTCCCTTATCAGATCACAAGAAGGGTTTTGATATAGACTTGGAAGAAATTTATTACTTTGGCAAGGAGTTTGAGTTATCCATTTCACAAAAATCAAGAAAAAGAAACCAGAAAAGAAAAATACAATCCCTTATAGCGAAAAGCTTAATGAGGTCTTGTTTGAGAAACCAAAAATAATAAAGCAAAAACAAATAAAAAGGAAAGGATGCATCTTATGGTGAAAACCTTTTTGAGGCACCGAGAGAAAGGAGACTCAACTTCATATCAAACAAATGATCTACACGAACCTATAATATAGTTCCAAGATAATGATACATCCAAATTTCTAGTAAAAGAGACCATCACAATCAACACAATCAATATTAGAACAAGTGATAGTCTTAAATGTTACAACTTAGTGCGAGCTTATAAGAATCAAAGATTGAGGCACAACACCTCTTACAAAATTTAAAGATGTCTTCGAATGGTCCTATACGGACATGTTAGGCCTATATCCTTCACTTTTCGTACACAATCTTGTAGTTAGCCTAGATGTGAAGGTCACAAAATAGTAATTGAGGAAAATGCACCCTAAGGTTGCATTGATAGTCAAGCGAAACTTCAAAAGTTACTTAAGCCAACTTTATAAGATATATAAACTACTCTGAGTCGATATCAAATATGGCTCCTACTGCAAAGAAGAAATTTGGGATCAAAATCTGTGTTGACTTTTGAGATATCAACAAATCTTGTCCTAAAGATGACTTTCCATTACCCAAGATCGACATGATAATTGATTCTACAACAAGACATGAAATGTTATCCTTAATGGATGAATTTTAAGGATATAACTAAATTCAGATGTTTGAGGAAGACCAACACAAGACAACCTTTACAACACCCTAGGGTATTTTTTACTACAAGATCATGCCCTTTGGTCTTAAGAACGTAGGGGCAACATATCAACATGAAATGACTATCATTTTCCATGGTTTACTTTATGACATCATGGAGGATTATGTTGATGACATTCTTGCTAAGTCTAAGACCAGAGTAGATCATCCAACCATTTTGTGGTGTATATTTGAGTGATTAAGAGAATATAAGGTGTGCCTTAATCCAAAGAAATGTATTTTTGGTGTTACTTCAGGGAATCTCTTGGGATTCATAGTCTCATGGAGGGAATTGAAGTTGACCCCACAAAATTTAAAGCAATTATGGATATGCATCCACCATAGAACCTTCATTAGCTATGAGGTCTTCATGGAAAACTTTAGTCTATCTAGTGCTTCATTTCTTAGCTTCCAGGATAAGTGACATCATTTTAACCGGTTGCTCCAAAAGGATGTCTAGTTCAAATGGACACATGAATGCCAATATTGTTTCAATAATTTACAAGAATACCTATTAACTATGGTAGTGTTAATGTCACCCATTCAAGACAAGTAAATGCTATTATACATATCTACAACAAAACATGTCATTAGGACCTTTCCTATGCAACATATCGATAAAGGACAAGAACAAACAATATACTATTTGAGTAGAACTCTCATAGGCAAAGAAATTAAGTATTCTCGGGATGAAAAAGTGTGTTTGGTAGTAGCATTCACTTTTCATAAGTTGTGACATTACCTGCTTAATCACACAACAAAACATATTTCCAAAGTAGATCCTTTAAAATATATACTATCAAGGCATATCCCAATAAGGTGCATGTATAGCTTGGTTATACTCCTAAGCAAGTTTTATTACTCCGAAGAGCACCACTGGATGAAGGAGCGCAAAATTCCGTCTCTTCGATTGATACATGGGAAATTTTCTCGAGATGTGGGTGACTCGAGTTAAGAAGAAGTTCCAAAGAGGGTTGGTTTCCTTGTTCAATCACCTAAACTAGTTCTCTAGCAGTTGTCGAGGAGAGAAAAAAACACAAACTTAATGAAAATCATGTAAAATAGGTGATACACCAATGTGTTGGAGACTTGTGACTGCACAAAACAGTCTTCTTGCGATTCTAAGGACCTAGAAGAAATCACTTCATATGTTGTTTGACTGACTTCTACACTTCACAAAAGACAATAACAAGTTTTTGGAAAAGGATGGGAGGGTAGATTTAAAGTCTATTCCACTTCATAAGCTACTCAACAATTTAACATGCACTTGAAATGATATGCAAAAGCTGTAAAACTACTTGATGGAGGTTTTGAAACTCATGAACATGCAAAGGAAATAGAACTTTCATTGACACATACCCATAATCCTATTGTAACATACTTCAAAAAGTTGCGAAATGGAGGAAATTCAATATTTATTACTTTAAAAGATATTGTAGTACAAAAATATGCATAGCCTAAGCATGACAAAATGTTAAGCTCCCCTTTGCTTTCAAAAGCAAGGGTACATATAGAAAAATAAAAGAGGAGTTGACTTAAATCACTCTCAGAAATTATCACTTTTACATCAGTTCCACTAAAAATAACTAGTTGGAGACAATTCTAGTGCCAACAAAATTAGACCATCCATGCATTAATTCGACCCTTCTTCATTAAATACCATTTCTATTAATAATAAGGCTATTATTATGTGCATGAGGTGAACAAGGCTAAAAATGCAAGTTTATGGTCTATTTCTAGCTTGGTCAAACTCCTTGTTGACTTGGGTTAACCTTCTCTTTGCAAAAATAAGGTATTGTGTATGGTACATTTGTAAGGATTAAGGTACAATTTTGGTCATCATTGGAAACGGGTGCAAGTAATTTGCTGATCGGAGCGTTGAGTCATGGGGTTGATAATTGAAATTCTTTTCTCTTGGTAATTTGTAATCCTTCCTTAGCTCTTTCATTCAATTTAGAGTGGGGTTTGCAATCGAGCCATATCATCTTTGAGTTGCGTATTTTTTCAATCGAGCTAGCTTTAATGCATGTTGTGTTGAGTTTGACTTGTTGCTGTGCATTTGAAGGCTTATAAACTTTTAGTTTTGCTATGAATGTGGTTACTGTTTGACCTGTCATTTAAACTCAATTGATTTGCTTTGTATATCTTTGTATCCCACACTTGGGATTCTTGCATTAGCTCGTTGAGTTGTCATTTGAGTTGGTCGTGTTAATTTCAAACATCTCACTAGTTTTGGGTTTCTTTATAGCTCGGACCGTATTTGATTTGCATAGCTCGACGTGTCTTGTCACAACTTGGTTGTGGCTCTCTTAGCTGCTTGTTTCATGCACCTTCATCTAGCTCATTTTTGCCTCTCTTCATGACTCGTGGCTCAATGAGTGAGCACAGTTGCTCTACCACCCTCATCAAACTTGGTTATGGCTTAAATCAAGAGATGGGTTTAAATTTTATCTGCACTAGCATTGCTTGTGTTTTTACAAAGACTCAACTCTCCGCTCATTTGGATCGGTTGGTTTAGTGATAGTGTTGAAACTCTCTTACTTGATCTTAGATTTTAATACATGATTATAACCCTTATAAGAAGCCTTGAATTCATTACTCATGAACCTTTGTAAGAAGATTTTGAATAATTATATTTTTGGAAATTACATTTTGAAATATGTTCTCTCCTTATTCATCTTGAGTACTTGATGGAAACAGATAATTTCATATTTTTGCACCAAACTAAGGCCATTTTCAGAAATGACAAGTTGTTCCTCCGAAATTGATGGAAACATGTAGCTACACATTTTCATATTTGTTTTATGGTTGTCTTTTACCTTTACCTATGGAAAATATTACTTCATTTTGAGATCTAAAATCCCTTGCATTGTTGGATAACCACCTCGGAAATATGTACTTGCTATTACAATATCATGAAAAACCTGCAATTTTAAATTCTTTAGTAATATGGAAACTATAAGTGTTAGTAGGAGTATTATGGAAATCTATTTTTATTTTACCTTGGATGGCTGTAATTTTCACTTCATTTGCACATTCTGAAATGCATATTGGAAATTCACTTGTGCTTTGAGAATTTAATGAACATTGCAAATATGTATTCTTTTTTGAAGGCTTGCATTTTGTTAAAAATGAAGGAAAGTATATCATTTGCAAATTGTATCTCAACCATTCTTAGATCTTAAAATTTGTATTTTTGATGATCTGTCATTTGAAATATGGTCTCTTTGTGAATATATAACCATTTGGAGGTTTGAAAAATGATACTTCTTGTGACTTGCTCTCAAAAAAGCTGTATTGTTCATCATGTTTTGTACTCATCTTCTCTTCACTTTAAATTTATGATGCATGTGGAAACTTTTTCTTTGTGCAATGAAGAATTCATATAGATTTGAAGTTGAAAATATAACAAGGTAAAAGAAACCCTTGGCTCTAACAACCCCTCCCTTATTTTCTTTTAGGTACACTAGAGCAACAATCGGATCAATGGAGCAACAACTTGCAAGGAAGGGTTCTCATCTTATAGGCAATGATGGGTCCCTTTCCCTCTTTCCATTTTCATCTTTTAATTTATCTCGCATTCATATTTAGATAGCCATATCCCACGGCTTGTGTGGAAATATTTGTCTTGTTTTTATGCTATGCTTCTCTTCACTTTCAATTGATAATGCATGTGGCACCTTTTTATTTCTATAATGAATAATTCATATAGATTTTAAGTTGAAAATATAATGAGGTAAAAGTAACCTCGAGCTCTAACAACCCCTCCCTTCTCTTCTTTCGATTCATTGGAGTAGCAACTGAATTAATGCATCAACAAATTGCGAAGGAAGGAGTCTTGTTTTACAAGCAAAGACAAGTCCCTTTCCCTCTTTACATTTCCAACTTCAAATTTATCTACATTCTTACTTAGATATCCATATCCCATGGCTTGTGTGGGAAAATTGTACAATTTCCTTATGAATATATATAATTTATTTTATACAATGAGTTGTATGGTTGTTCCTTTACAAATTGCTTTTCAATTTTCACAACTAAATGAACATCTGAAAAACTAGTTGAATTAAAACAAACTATTTGCACCTTTATTTGATAATTGAATCTAAAATTGAACACCAAACAACTTTGTCTTCTCTTGATAATTTCGAATCTATGAACTTTGATTGCTTGTTGTTCCAACATGTTTATTTCCAATATATGATGTCCTTCCCCTCACGTCGAAACCTGCAATAGTATTGCATGGCTCATGCATGATCTTGGTCAATATGATAGTTGTAATGACCTCCTATACGGGAAAAGAAATCTTGGAATTTGATTCCCACACTGCTACTACTTGTGTCTTTCCCAATCATCTCCTAAAAATGAGGAACCAAAATTTTTTTGGTACCCCTTTACAATGATGACCAAAATTGGTCAATAATAAGTTTGACATATAATTTTTCAATAAAAAAGCCATAAAAGGGAAAGCCCTCACATATCAACTGGCCAAAGCACTACTTTTAGGCTCTAAACCTCTTCACTTTAAGTTCCTCGACAAAGATTTGTTATATAATGAAGCGGTTCCTCGTGAATGTTTTTTTATGTCTCCTACAACATGCATGGATCAAGAATTGTTATTGTGCTACGCACCCCAGACAACGATGTTATCCCCCTAATCTTACCACATTGGTTTCTTGTGCATTAACAACATCACGGAGTATACAAACTCTACTATGCCCTTAATCATATATCTTATATTGGATGTATATAGCCGACTTGTGGCTATCATAACTTCTTATCATTATGTATCTCTTTCATATATGTTATATTTTCATTAGTGGGTCGGCCTTGGTGTTGGCCATAGCATAGGAATAGTATATATAGGGGTTAGTAGGTAGTAGTTGATCATCATATTGAGCATTTGAGTCTTATTATTTGGTTTGGAGGTTTCCCCCTCGAAGTGGCTAAGCTATTCTACTTGCACATTGAGATCATTTATCTAAAATATTGTGTTCATTGGTGTTATATTTATGCTAATAATCAGATTTATACAAGTAATTCCATTACAAGTGGTATCAGAGCTTGAACTCGGCCAACACTGCATCAAACCCTAATTGTGAAGGTTTGTCCATATCTCAAAATCGGTAGTGAATTTTTTTGCAATTTTTTTGTGGTGTGGTGAAAATCAGTCAAGTAAGCTCCTCCAAATTTTAAGAATTTTTGACTTGGTTTGCAAAAGTTATAGCGGTTTTATGTTTTTTCATAATTTGGCTACCTAGGGTGTAATTTGTGGAAATTTTCAAAGTTATTTACATTTCTAGAAAGAGGATTAAAAATTAGTTTGAGTTCGTTCTTTGAGTTTTTATAAAATTTGTCCAAATTCCTATTGAAATCCCAAACCCTAAATTTCGACCTTGATCCTTAAATCTTACCATTTTGGGGCATCATGGTTGGGCCTTCGACAAGAGGCAAAAAGAATCCCATCACTCCGGGTAAAACCCTTGATAAGGATGAAATAATAGTTGAGGAGTTAGAGTCAGAAGGGGTATCTACAAAGTCCTCAAGGTTAGGGTTTACTTCAACGGACCATAAGGTCAACTATCTTGAGTTAGAGTTGCGAAACCTCGAGGGTAGAGTGGCCAACAAAGAAGATGTAGACAAGATTGGACAACGATTGGAGGATTTCATTCACCAATTTAGTTACAATATCATGGGTCATCATATCCTTCCTAATCAGCCATAACTCAATCATACTCATATTAACTAGGGTGGATCTTCAGGTCAAAGTAATAGACAAACTAGCCAGGGTGGATTTGTAAACATGACCAATCCAAATACAAACACTCTGCAAGCCCGTAACATGATTCCAAAAGTGGAAATGCATAAGTTTGATGGAAAGGATCCACTCAATTGGATTAACCAGATGGAGAATTTCTTTGATCTTCATCAAATTCCATCGGGACAAAAGGTTACCATGGCATTGTTGTATCTTGAACTTGACCAATTCATTTGGTATCGATGGTTATGTGCTCAAAGGAAAAAGAGTGGCCTCAATGTTACATGGACAATCTTCACTGAAGAGTTGAAATTGCACTAAATTTCTAGTGTGTCAGAGAATTATTTCAGTCAATTAGCAAAGATAAGACAAACAGAATAGTCAAAGATTACATCCATCAATTCCAAAACCTTTCCTTACGGGTGGAAAATATTCTTGAAGAGAATTTGAATGACTTATTTCTTGGGGGTCTTAAAAAAAAATTGAGACTGAGGTGCGTATGTTTAATCCTCATAAGGTTTTAGACTCTATGATCATGGCACGTAGGGCAGAGGAAAATTTTATTTCTAGTAGGAAACAAACTGTTAGTAATATCAGAGATCGTAGCACCTTTCCACCATCATTCCCTCGATTAGTTAGAATGACACCTCAACAAATTGAAGAAAAGAGAGCCAAAGGGTTATGTTTTAATTGTGACAACAAATTTGGACCAGGACATAAGTGTGTTGAAAAGAAGTTGTTCTACATTGAGGGGCCTAATGAAGAAGAAGAAAATGAAGAAGACGAAGAGGTAGAGCCAGAGGAGGAATTAGGAGATCCCTAGCCAACAATATCATGCCATGCAATTTTTCGGTATTAGCACTCCCCAAACTCTCAAAGTAGTTGGATTCTTAAAAAAAAGAGGGTAACAATGTTGATTGATTCGGAAGTACTCACAACTTCATCAATCATAAGTTGGCGGTACGCTTGAACTGCTTTGTTTATCCAGCTCCAGAATGTCAAGTCATGATCGTTGATGGGAAAACTGTTAGTTGTTTAGGAAAATGCCATAACATTAATCTCACCATGGGAGATTACTTGCTAACTAGCAATATGTATGCCATTGCCATGGGAGGAGTAGACATTGTGTTAGGAGTTCAGTGGCTTACCACCTTGGGAACCATTGAAATGAATTTCCAAGAGTTGTTCATGCAATTTCAGTCAGAAGGGAGGACTTTTAAACTAAAAGGACTAAGAGCAAAGTCCCCACAGATGGTAAGTTCTCATCAGATGCAAAAATTTCTTAGAAAAGGTGCTAGAGGGGTTTGTGGCACAACTATTTTCATTGGAAGCACATCATTCAAATACATTTATACCCGTAGATATGCAAGCAATTATAGATGAGCACTCAATGGTGTTTGGAGAAATGCCCAAGGGTTTGCCTCCAAAAAGAGACCATGACCATGCCATCCAACTAGTACCAGGGAGTCAACCACCCAACATCAGACCTTATAGGTACCCCTATATGCAAAAGAGTGAGATTGAGAAGATAGTTCAAGAGATGTTAGAAGCAAGACTTATTCGTCATAGTCAAAGTGCTTACTCTTCTCATGTAGTGATGGTACGGAAAAAGATGACAATTGGCACATGTGTCCAGATTACATGGAACTCAATAAGTACACAGTTAAAGATAAGTTTCCTATTCCTGTAATTGATGATTTGCTAGATGAGTTACATGGTGTTGTTTACTTTACAAAACTTGATCTTCATTCTGGATATCATCAGATTAGAATCAGGGATGAAGATATTCATAAAATAGCCTTCAGGACACATGAAGGACACTATGAGTTCTTGGTAATGCCTTTTGGACTAACAAATGCACCCTCTACATTTCAAAGCTTGATGAATTCCATCTTTAAGCCATTTCTTGAAAGTTTGTTTTAGTGTTCTTTGATGATATATTAATCTATAGTAAAACATGGGAGGAACACCTGCATCATGTAAATAAGGTGTTGGAAACTCTTGAACAACATCAACTTTATGCAAAGCCTTCTAAGTGTTCTTTTGGTGTCAAGGAGGTTGAATATCTGGGTCATATTGTCTCTTATGAAGGTGTTAAAGTGGATCCTAACAAGATAAAGCCATGCTTGAATGGAAGGTTCCCAAAACCCTAAAAATCTCCAGGTTTTTGGGGCTTACAAGTTATTATTGTAGATTTGTAAGGAATTATGGCAGCATCACAACACCACTCACAACTTTATTGAAGGACTCTTTCCATTGGAATGAGCAAGCTACTATGACATTTGAGAAGTTGAAGGAGGCCATGTGCACCACTCCAATTCTAGCCACCCCAGATTTTTCCAAAACATTCATTGTTGAATGTGATGCTTCAGGTATGGTATGGGGTAGTACTCATGTAATAAGGTCAACCCATTTCCTTCGAGAGCCACCAATTCAAAGGTAAGAATATATCTAAACCATTTTATGAGAAAGAAATGCTAGCAATACTTCATGCAGTGAAGCAATGGAGACCATATCTAATGGGAAGACATTTCAAAGTAAAGACAAATCATGATAGTTTGAAATACTTCTTAGAGCAACATTTATCATCGAAGAACAACATAAATGGGTCTCTCAAAATTTTGGGGTATGATTTTGAGATAATATACAAGAAAGGGAAAGAGAATGTAGTTGATGCTTTATCTCAGAAGGATGAATCTGCCAGGCATTGTTGTGTGCCATATCTGTATTATAGGAGGATTGGATAGAGGATGCAAGGTCTGAATGGAAAAATGACCCAGGTACACAAAATCTCATTTAGAATCTCCAACAAGATCCAAGCATGTCAGAAAAATTTGTATGGAAAGGAGATGCTTTATGGTATAAAGATAGATTATATCTATGTAAGAATTCAATCCTTAAAAATAGGGTTCTATCTGAGCTCCATGCTTCTCTAGTAGGGGGCATTCTAGCTTCTTGAAAACTTATCATTGAATCAAACATGATTTTTTTCTAGGAAGGGCTAAAAGAGGATGTCCAAAAGTTTGTGGCAGAATGCATGGTTTGTTAACAAAATAAGGGTGAAACAATTAAGTCCCCGAGTCTTTTACAACCTCTATCTATTCCTAGCCAGATGTGGGAAGAGGTGTCCATGGAATTCATCACAAGATTGCCTAAATTAAAAGGTAAAAATGTAATCATGGTGGTGGTGGATAGAATCACCAAATATACCCATTTTTGTGCTTTATCACATCCATTTGTTGCAAGTACAGTAGCAACAGCCTTCAGTGATATAATTCAAAAGCTACATGGGACACCAAAGATTATAGTAAGTGATTGAGACCCTATCTTTACTAGTAATTTTTGGACTAACTTGTTCTCATGCTTGGTCAAACAACTAGCTCAAAGTTCATCTTATCATCTCCATTCTGATGGGAACACAGAGGTGGTAAATAGTGCTTGGAGGGATATCTTTGTTGTTTTACGTTAGATAAGCAAGCGAGATGAGTCCAATGGTTACCATTGGCCGAATGGTGGTATAACACCTCCTTTCATACTTCATCTAAAATGTCTCCTTTCTTGGCATTATATGGGTACCATCCTCCATTTATAACTTCATCTTTGAGAGTCCAACAAGGGTTCGAGCAAAGAACATATTCAACACCAACAAGAAGTGATTTGTAGTCTCAGGGAGGATTTGGCCATGTCACAAAATCGCATGAAGTAGTAGGCAGACCAACATCGTAGTGAAAGACATTTTGAAGTCGGTGATTGGGTTTTTGTGCATTTACAACCATATAAGCAAATATCCTTAAAATAACAAAATGATAACAAGATTTCACCTAAGTATTATGGCCCTTATCAAGTGTTACAAAAGATTGGCAATGTAGCATACAAACTAGAACTTCCTCTGGCTACTCAAATTCATCCAGTCTTCCATGTATCTTTCCTAAAGAAGGTAATTGGACAAATAATATCAACCTAGACAGTGTTACCCAAGCTTGATGAAGAGGGAAGAATCATCCTGGAACCAGAATGCATCCTTTAGACATGCACTAAGTGATTGAGGACAAGGGTCATCACTAAGTATTTGATCAAGTGGAAAAATCTAGACAATGAAGACGCAACTTGGGAGGATGAAAACTTCCTGCAACAACATCCAAATCTTCTCAACATTGGGGAAAATGTTGCTTTGAAGGGGAGGGGCATGCTACGCCCTTAATCATATATCTTATATTGGATGTATATAGCCGACTTGTGGCTATCATAACTTCTTATCATTATGTATCTCTTTCATATATGTTATATTTTCATTAGTGGGCCGACCTTGGTGTTGGCCATAACATATGAATAGTATATATAGGGGTTAGTAGGTAGTAGTTGATCATCATATTCAACATTTGAGTCTTATTGTTTAGTTTTGAGGTTGCCCCCTCGAAGTGGCTAAGCTATTCTACTTGCACATTGAGATAATTTATTTGAAATATTGTGTTCATTGGTGTTATATTGTTGCTAATAATCAGATTTATACAAGTAATTCCATTACAAGATCTCATAACAAGTTTAGGCTTTGTAATATCTTGGTGGATCTAAGAGATGAGAGTGTTTAGGGACTCTCTTATTATCATCAAAGTAAATGAAGAATATAAAATAAAATATGAAAAACTTGTTGCCTAGCGGTTTATAACATTTGAACAAGTTCCTCATGCACAAAATAAGGCATTAGATGCCATGGTATTTACCACTTCCCTTCTTGAATTTGATAGACATCAAACACACAAGTTTCTCATCGAACATATTTTGGTGCCCGCATACGATGTTCCAAAGTCTACCATGGTGTGTGAAATTGTTGGTCCTGAGAACCCCAGTATTGTGACTTATATACAATTTTCCAAGATAAAACATACCTTCCCAACATGAATTCAACCAATAAAATAGTCTTAGCACAATGTGCTTCGCACTATATTATCCTTGTTGATACCCTATACATAAGAGGCTATGATGGGACACTCTTAAGATGTTTGAATCGGGATGAAGCTATTATCCATATCCTTTAGAATTAATCAAATTAATTCTATCCCACTAGAATTCCCCTCCATCTTCTAGAAATAATTAAATTAATTCAATCATGCCTAAGTCCATCCTTTAGAATTAATTAAATTAATTATAATCATTCTTAAAAAAATTAATTAAATTAATTCTATAGTTTTACAATACCCTTTAGCCAATTTAATTAAATATTTATTTAATTAAATGATTAATTTGCCACTCACATCCCTTAGCTAATTAAATTAGTTATTTAAATAGAAATAAATCTATTTTCCTACTCATTCTCCACTTAGACTCCACTTCACTATCATAGTCACCCCACTCAACTCCACTTCTAGAATCCTTCAAAGGCGGAAGCAAAAAATGCACACATATCCACCTCATTGAATAAATAACACAAATTTACTACCCCTCAATGGATATTCAATCCATTTGAACTACTATAACCTCCTCCAATGTTATTTTAAGAATATGCATTCAAACCTCATTATGAATCTTCAACCAATCCATAGCCTCTCCTCTGTTATATAAATAACAAGTTACATTCTTCACAATCATGTTGAAGAATCCTCAGAAAATGAAGAATTTCTTGGAAGCCATAATAAATTTCAACAAACATTTGCTCATTCATTAAACATCTTCTCATTTTCCATTCCAATCTGCATCCTTGTATTCAAAATTTCTCGTAGCATTATCTTCTTCATTTGGAGACATAAATCAGAACACCCACAATCCAACCATTTCAAGATTCTACAAGTGTAACACTTTAACAATCTCATCTTGAAGTTTTCAAGAAAGAGCTTAGAGAAAGGTTTGTTGTGTTTATCTACTTGTCTTTCATTTTAGCTGAGTTTTTCATTGCTTACAAGATGTTATAGTTTTGACACAAAAATAGGAACACTTTATATGTAGACCATATTTGACCATCTTAATCTCCACCATTTTAAAAAATAGTAGTTTAGAAACTAGATTTTGATTATTACAATTCTTATTCTTATCAAATTGTAAAATTTTGAGCATTGACATGCCATATTACTAGTTGATGTTCACTTTTTTTTTTTGTTTTCAAGGAAAAAACTGGCCAATTTTTACCCCTTTTGGTCCCCCATTTCCATGCACATACCCCAATAACATGTCACACCTATAATATCTAGCATACCTAAAATATTCGGTTGGTGTGATTCCCATCCAAATGCCATTGTAACCTGTAGCTCAATACCACATAGCCCCAGAACCCTCTTGGGGTGTACCCGCATACAACGAAGGGGGTCCATAGGTGCAACCACTCCATGGTGAATCTCATGACCCTATTCCAACACATAACGTGTTAGTGTAGGATTTATTTTCCTTGCTTTATTTGTATTATCCTACTTGGGATATTCCACCTCACTTGGATTTTCCCTACACTTATGGGATATGCTTGCTTAGGTGTACAATTAACTACAGTATTCTAGGTGTTAGTCACCACTTGACTACACTATTTTAGTTGTTGGTTACCTCTACTCTAGGTAGAGATTACCATGATTCTAGGAGGAGGTTACACATTCATCTCTTAGATGTACATCTCTTGCATTATTCTATTTGATTGTATTAAGTTGAAGTTGTTTCTGTGTTATTGCAATTATATCTCTTGTATTTTCATAATTTGCAGTCTTGTATGCTTGCATTGTTTAGTCTTGTAACAATTCAGGTCTTGCATCATTCACCTGTGCAATCTTCGAACCAAATAGATCTCATGGGCACTTCTACAATATGGTATCGAGTAGAGCTAGTATTGAGCTTGTCTAGTTATTATTCTACAAATTTATTTTCATTTGAGATTAATATTTACAAGTATTTGAGTGTTACTTGGTTTTGGTTTTGCCTTTATTTACAGGTATATATAGCATATTTACGGGCTTATGAGGTTTACATGTCAGTATAGTGCATCTACATTTCTAGAGATTGTTTTTTGAGGCCTAAATCATTACTTAAATGAAAGATTTATTCTAATCTAGGAGATTTCAGACATGTGAAGGGAATTTTCACTTGTGGTAGTGCTTTGCATGCTTGTTCAGACTTGAAAAGGGCACTTTTTCCTTATCTAGAAGAATTTTAGACTTGACAAAGTTTCCAAAGAACCCGTACACACATTGAAGATCCATCTTGGGTTGTTATTTTTTGAGGCTCATGCGGAAATGTTATTTTCTACACTCAGATCTGCAACAATTTAAGGACCACAGTGAATATCTTCTTGATCAAAAGTGGTTGCAACCTATATACAAAAAAAAAATCCGTCTCGGCGTAATGACCTCTCCGAAATAGCTTTCGACTATACAGGTGGCTAATGTCACCCCTACGACCCTGACGTATTTTGGCCTTCTTGGTGCGCCCTATGCATACAAATCAAAGGGATTAGCCTTGGGTTCATCAAAACCCTCCTTTTTTTGAAACTATATATTAGTAAAAAAAATGCACTTCAATTTTAATGCAAATTCATTTAAAGAGGGGTTTTTTTTTACGGAAATAGTTATTGTAAAACTTTTGATTGGTAGCTTGATATTGAGATCCATTTTTGCAAAAGTTAAATATTTTTTATTTCCCAAAGCATTGGACCTATGTTTTTTTGTAAAACACACTAAGTTATAAAGTGCCAATTTGTAAGGGGATTCTTGATATAGTTTCGGGGGTGTATAGTGTGTTTCCTCTCTTGTTTGGAACTTCTTTCTTTCTACACATTTCTTTGTTTTCTACAATAACTACCACAACTTATCTTTCTATAGTCATGGATCTAAGTACAATTAACCCTCTTACACCTTTTAACTACTATGAATGGAAATAAAAAATGACCATTGCAATTAGGACTAAAGGGTTGTATCGAATCATAATGGGGTTAGAACCTGAGCCTAGTGAAGTTGCAGATAAAGTTAAATGGTTTAATAAGTGTGATGAAGCATTTGGTATTTTGTGTCTTTCAATGTCTCCTGAACTCCTCTTTCACATAGAGTCTAAAACATCTCCCAACAAGGTGTGGAAAACCTTAGAATCCTTGTTTGGAAAATTTGACACTATGAGGAGTCATGAGCTCGAAATAAAACTTATCAGCTTAAGTCCTAACAAATTTGACACCTTAGATTTTTTTTTTACGAATTTAAGTCCTTATGATTGCAGTTAAAAGAATGTGGAATAGAAAAGAAGGATGAACAACTAGTTCTTTCAGTACTTGCCAAACTAGGTCTTGACTACTCTGTCTTTGTTTCTACCTTTTATGCTACCAAGAGGGATCTTGGAGAAAACTGAAAATGCCATCCTTAGATGAATTTATTCTGATTTGACTAAGGAGAAAGATAATTTAATCCAAATGGGTACCTCGAAGTCCTCCAAACCTCATGCTCTCATTGCCAAAAATGGAAAATAGAAAGCCTCATTAGACAAAGAGTATAAACAAAGTAACAAGGATCAATATTCTTCCACCTCTACATCAAACTACAAAAATTCCTCTTCTAGTGATAAGTCCAAGAAAGAAAGGATTAAATGTGGGTATTGTAAAGGAACACGTGATGAAAGAAAATGTTTGAAGAAGCAAATTGACCACCTCACAAGTCTTCTCGAGAAGAAAAGATAGGTGAACTTGAGTCTTCCAAATAGTCTTCATCAACTAATGAATCCTCCAATACAAATACCAATAGAAAAGGGAAAGAGAAAGAATTAGGAAAGGATAAAAAAGGGAGATCCCTAGTTGCAGTTGTACCACCACCTCCTACATGGGTTATTGATTATGGTGCTTCACATCATATGGCTTCTTCACACATGGAGTTCACTTCATTAGAGCCATGTGACATGTTTACTATACGATTGGGTGACAATAGTTCTTCAAATGTTTTTGGGAAAGGGTATGTTGAAGTGGATGGAGGAACATTAAATAATGTTTTTAGTATCCCTTCACTATTAACTAATCTCTTATAAGTCTATCTGATTACTCACCTTAGTCAGGGCATGTGGGTTGAGTTCACTCCAGATTTAGTCTATGTTAGAGAGCTACATAATGACACTATCATTGCAATGCGTGTGGTCGATCATCAAACTTAGCTATATTCCTTCTCTCACTTTGTTAATTGCTCTCGCTTTGATCAAAGTGGAAGATATTCCCGCAATATTCGATTGCCAACTCTATCGCGTTGGGCCAATAATAATAATAAATTCTATCTAAATATTCTATTATAATTAAAACATATTCTCTCTCATAATTAAAACATATTCTCTCTCATACTAATAATATTTTTTAAAAGTAAAATTAGACAAGAGAAAAAAACATAACCTATTTTACTTAATAAAAATATTATGATTGGAAAAATATTATCTTGTAATAATTAAGAGAATATAAGAATATTTGTTTACAATATAAGGAATGCTAATTGAAGTCACAATATTTGTTTACAATATAAGGAATACTAATTCAAGTCACAATTAAATATGAAAACACTTTAACCATATTCCATATAACGAAGAGTTCAATAATATTAAAAACTAAAACATCAAATTAAATATTATACTTTGAAAGGTCCATATAAATTAAGTTTTTAAATTAATTTAATATAAACAAATTCGGAATTTCAAACATAATATGTAATAGTAAAATAAATATAATAGTAAAATATCTGCATTATGATAAAATATCATAGTTAAAACTATCTCCCGAAGAGTATAAAGTAGTCTCTAGGTATAAGTACTGTGCTTTCAAAACAAATATTACCTTACCCAGGTATGGTTGAGTTGTGTATTTAACTGCTCTCGGTGGAAGATGTTCCCGCCGTATTCCGATTGGCCACCAGACTCGGAACGGATGCATGCTCTTCTAATTTTCCATATTCACTGCCATACACTGTCTTTTCAAGCATGCCCTCCACCTCCCTCATTGTTGGTCTCTCCCTGGATTATGCCTTGTGCACTGCAGTCCCAATCCAATCAGAGTATTCAGGCACCTGCCATGATCAAAATCTCCATCGGTAGAGTCAGAGATTGCACTGCTGGACCCTGCAACACCCATTTCCTCAACCAGCAACTCTCTGTCCACCACTTCCTTCACTGCATCAGGAAAAGCCCTTCTCACCCATGTCGGCAGAGTGTTGTTTTCTGTAAACATGTCGTCTGCAGGTCTCTTTCTTGTCACCAATTCAAGGATGAGAATACCGAAGCTGTAAACGTCTCCCTTCCTTGTCACTTGTCCCCTTCATTCCATATTCTTCAATAATTCATATCCATTGCGTTGTTAATCTTATATTCTTAAACTAAAAACAAACAATGGCTTGGGCTTCAGTGTTAATAAGGGGACTTTACCTGGAGCAATGTACCCTACTGTTCCCTTCAGCCTAGATGTGCTGCTGCTTGCAGCATCACTGGACGTCATCAGACGGGCAATCCCAAAATCAGACACATGGGCTGTCATTGTTTCGTCCATTAACACATTTGAGGGTTTCAAGTCACAGTGAATAACAGGGAAGAACAATCATGGTGCAAATATGCCATTCCGTGCGCCACATCAAGTGCAATATTCAGTCTCATCTTCAAACTCAACCTGCCCTGCGTTTTGTCATCGTGCAGGTGATGTTCAAGGCTTCCCTTTGACATGAACTCAAGAACCAGAGCCCTGAAATCTACAGTGCAGCAAGAGGACAACACTCTGACCAGATTGCGGTGTCTAATTTTACTCAGTATCCTGCATTCCCTGTAGAAATTCTTGTATGAAGTTTGAGGGTCCTGATCAAATTTCTTAACAGCCACCAATGTGTTGTCAGGCAGAAGTCCTCTATAAACCGACCCAAAACTACCAGCTCCCAGTAGATTGCCGGGACCGAATCCTTCTGTCGCCCTGTGTAGTTCCTCGCTGGAAATTTGCATGAAGCCCTGTCTCAACAGTGTATTTCTGAATGGTGCTCTTTTGTTCTTTCTATAGAAAATATAACATGCGGCAGAAATAAAACACAATGCCAAAAGCTGGGGATAAAAGCAACCAAGAAAACCTTTTTGTTAAACTCATTTGAATGGTTACTGATTTTGGCAGAGTTTGTGCAATTGGCCAAATTAAACCGGCCCCAGACTGCAGTACATAATCCTGGATTTCTCAAAAAGATGTTGCGCTTAGGTTTCTGAAAGCTCCCTGATTTGAGACCGATCCATTGAAGCTGTTGTAGGAAAAATTCAAATGGCGAAGCAGAGTGAGATTCGCAATAGAGGGAGGCACTGGTCCAGATAACTTGTTAAAAGACAAGTCAATGTCTTCAAGGTTCTTGAGCTTCCCCATCGCCTTCGGGACTATTCCCTCCAGTTTGTTGTTCGCAAGGTTTAGGGATTGCAATCCCACGCAACTGGTGATATCGCCAGGAATGGCACCCGAGAGCTTATTAGAAGACATATCTATGGCTTGAATAAGTTGCATCCCTCCCAGGGAAGGCAATCTCCCCGTCAATGCATTGTGTGAAAAATTGAGGTAAAACGTCAAGGAATGAAGGCTTGAGATCTCCACTGGGATATTTCCCGTAAGGCTGTTGTAAGATATGTCAATCATCTCAAGACGAAAACATTGTGCCATGGCATTTGGTATCCTTCCCGTGAGCTTATTATTATTAAGCCAGAGTTTCCTCAGCTGTTTGAGACCGCCGATTGATGAAGGAATTTCTCCAGATATATGATTTTGTTGCAGGTATAGATATTCTAAGTTTACCAGTTTATTACTTTCTGGCGGAATGCTACCTTGCAATTTGTTAAAACTCAAGTCTAATGCTTGTAGGTTATTCAGACGGCCTAGTGCACTGGGAATTTCGCCAATAACATTGTTACCCGCAAGAGTAAGTTGAGTCAGGGCAGTAAGGTTGCCAATTTCTTCTGGTATATTGCCAGTTATATTATTGTTGTTATCTAAAAAGAGTATTGAGAGCCTGCGAGAGAAGTTACCTATTCCCTTGACAAAGTTCCAGTGAAATGGTTACCTGATAGAGTTATATCTTCTAAGATAGAGCAGTTGGAAAGCATGTCCAACACGCACAATGTACCGCAGTTTCCGCTTGTGAGCATATTGTCGTAGAGCGACAGTATTTGCAAAGCAGTCAGCATTCCCAATTCTTGAGGTACTACGCCAATTAGCTGATTTTCGTATAGTGCAACAAGTGAGAGCTGAGTACAATTTCCTAGAGACTTTGGGATTCTCCCACTGAATTGATTCCCTCCTATATCAATTTCTTGTAGATTGGTAAGCTTAAGGCCAATCTCTGCCGGAATGGATCCCACGAACCTGTTGAATTCCAGACCAAGGCTCTGCAATTGTGTACAATTTAAAAGAAAAGGAAGAACATCTCCCTTGAAGCGGTTTTGACCAAGCGTAAGCACTTGTAGACTAGTGAGCATCCCCAATTCCTGGGGTATCACTCCACTTAAGTGGTTTCTTACTGTTTGAAGAAAATTGAGCGCCGAACAATTTCCTAGCGATTTTGGAAGGCTGCCACTTAGCTGATTGATGCCGAGGTCTATCCCTTGCAATTTGGCTAGCTTATATCCTATATCTTTTGGAATTGTTCCCATAAGTTTGTTTCTCCGCAGGATCACGTATCTCAATTCTGTGCAGTTCATGAGAGAATACGGAATGGATCCTGCAAGGTTATTGTCATAGAGCTCTAGTTCTTGCAACCGGGTTAGTGAACCCAATTGTGCCGGAATGGTGCCAGACAAGGAATTCGTAGATAAACTCAACGCCTCCAAAGAAGAACAGTTTGCTAGCGCCCTGGGAATGCCACCTGTAAGGTAATTGTACTCCAAATAAAGCTCTTTCAGTTTCCATAATTTGCCAATCTCTTCCGGGATGGTACCATTGAGTTTGTTGGAATGAAGATAGAGATATTCTAATCTGGTCAATGATGTTAAAATCTCGGATGGAATTGGTCCCTCAAGCACATTTTTATACAGCGACAAGACTCGCAATTTTGTGCAGTTACTTAGAGACTTGGGAATTTCTCCAGATAACCCATTTGATCTGAGATTGAGTACTCTTAAACGCCTCAGAGAACCGAGTTTAGACGGAATCCGGCCACTCAGAGAGTTACTGCCGACAGATAATCTTTTTGAGTGCACGAAAATTTCCCAAGTCTTGTGGGATCACACCTGTCAAATTATTTGAAGAGAGGTTGAGATTTTTCATGTTCTGCAAGGAACTAAGCTCTGTCGGAATGGCTCCAGTCAAGAAATTATGATTTAGTCTGAGTTGCAGCAGATTTGTGCATGCACGCAAACTAACTGGAATTGAACCTTGCAATCTATTCCCCTGCAACTTGAGGAACTGTAGCTTCTCTAATTTGCCCAATTCTCGGGGTATATTGCCAGAGAAAATATTATTAGAGAGGTCGAGAGTGGTGAGGAAGGACAAATTGCCGATATGAGGGGGTATGGTACCTGCCAGACCCTTGAATTTGAGAACAACACTCACAACCCGTTGTGAATTCTCATTACATGTTATTCCAGACCAGTTGCAGAGATTACTTCCAGCAACCCAGCCGGACAAGAAAAGAGTCGGATCCACTTCCACACACATTTTTAATTCCAGCAAAGCCTGAACCTCAATCTGATTGTGGCTGTATTTGAACTCATTGGATGAAAATGTAAAAAAATAAAAGTAGTGACGATAAATAAAAGAATGAACTGACCTTTACAATCCATAGGTTGTTCCAATGTGATCCTATCTGCAAATGACTCCACCTGCAACTATTGCAATTGCTAACCAGTTATGCTGTTGCCAAAGGAACCCTTAGACGAAAACGAAATCTCATCGCTAGTTCATGCCATAGAATAATTAATACCACAATTTCAAAGTCGGTATGATATTTCAATCAAGCCAGTGAAACAATTATTTACTGTTCAACATGGCTAGGACCAATGTAAGAAGTGCACGAAAGAAGGAACAATGACCTGCTCTGTTTTCTATGTATGACTTTTCGGGCCGTGAGATGTACTTTAGACGTGCATGTTAAAGATGAAGATTATAAATAAAAACAGCACTTACACTATACTGTGCAAATAAAACAAATAATACATCTGCTCACAAAGTGAGCGAACAGCAAAGCTAAGAGAGAACAAAAAATATTTGTTTTATTCAAAACTGTTTTTTTCCTTCTTGCTGTGCATTGAAGTCTGAAGGAGAGGATTACATTTAAAAGGAGCAGCTACAGTAAAGAAGGAGATAACAGAATAAGAACTCAACTAGATCCTAAAAAAACAGGCATGGATCATGCCACTAAACAATGATAGAGACATGTTGTAGTTTATTAACAGAAGGAACAAAATAATTAAGGGAAAAACTTGCGGTGGAACTGAAGATGACTGCAGAGTTTGCAGTCTTGATCATGCATCCTTCAATCTCCCCCTGCATGAGCAACGGGGATGAGTCCCAACTGATTCCTCAAAGCAACAAAACTGGTTGTAGGTAGAGCTTTGGTAAAAATATCAGCAACTTGCTCCGTTGTAGGGAAAAACTGTAATTCCACTGTCCCATCTTGAACTAAGTCTCTGATGAAGTGATGTCGAATCTCAATGTGCTTCGATCTAGCATGAAACACAAGATTTTTGTCATTGCAATGGTACTACTGTTATCACAGTAAATAGTGGTTGGATGTTCCTGAACCAATTGCAAATCTTCCAAAATCCATCTAATCCATATGGCTTGACAACTAGTTGCTGCTGCTGCAATATACTCTGCTTCTGCGGAAGAGAGAGCAATGGTTGCCTACTTTTTACTACTCCATGAGACAACTCCAGAACCAAGTGAGAAAATATAACCAGATGTGGATTTTCTATCATCCACTGAACCAACCCAATCAGAATCCGTGTAACCACATAGCTCAAACTTATGTGTGGGAGAATAATGAATGCCAAAATTGTGTGTACCACTCACATACCTTAAAATTCTTTTGCACAGCACGCCAATGAGACTCATGTGGATCCTGCATGAACCGAGAGATGAGGCTCACAACATACATAATATCAGGTCTCGTGGTAGTGAGGTACATGAGGCTCCCTACCAAACTTCTGTATAAAGTAGCATCTACTTTGGAACTTGCATCTTCCTTGGTTAATTTTTCACCAAGGGCAATAGGAGTGGCAACTGCAGTGCATGACATCATTCTAAACCGCTTCAATAGATCAGCCACATACTTGGTTTGAGAAATGGATATACCTTCAGATTGTTGTTGCACCTCCACTCCAAGAAAATAATGCATGAGTCCCAGATCTGACATCTCAAATTCTTGTTTCATTTCTGCTTGAAATTTCTCCATGAGAGATGGGCTGTTACCTATATAAATGAGATCATCAACATAAAGGCAAACAATTAGAATATCATTACCAAGATGTTGGATATAGAGGGTTGGCTCTGAGGAACTTCAAATGAATCCTTTCTTCAAGAAATAATGTCAATCCTTACATACCAAGCATGAGGTGCTTGCTTCAACCCATAAAGAGCCCTCTTTAGCTTGTAAACCAAATGTTGTTTTCCGGAATTTCATAACCAATAGGTTGTTCCACATAGACTTCCTCATCAATAAAACCATTTAGGAAGGCTGATTTTACATCCATCTGATAGATTGGCCACTTATGTTGTGCAACAATAGCCAATATAATCTTGATCAGTATCAAATCTTGCAACTAGAGTGAAAGTCTCTGAATAATCTACTCCAGGCATTTGTGTAAATCCCTTGGCAACTAATCTTTCCTTGTGTCTATTCATAGAACCATCAACATGATATTTCACCTTATAAATCCATTTGACACCAATCACTTGCTTATCTTTAGGAAGTTGCACTAATTCCCATGTATTGTTTTTATCAATTGCATGCATCTCTTCATTCATAACATCAATCCATACTTGTTCTTTCACGACTTCTTCATACACTCGAAGGTTCAACTTGAATGGTACTAAACAAAGCAAAATTGGCAACTGGATTCAAATTAGAACTCCTTTGATAAATTTCATTTAAACTTCGTACCTTTCGTGAAGAACTTGGACTTGATTGTGGACTAGAACTATCACCTGAAGAGGAACTTGGTGAACTTAGTGAACTGGGGCTTGAACTTCCACTTGAGCTTGTGGGGAGAGGAGGAACTTGTTGAACATCTTCTATACCCATGATGAGTGGTGTAGTTTTTGAACTCCTTTTTGCCATTGCCATACTCCCCTTCATCAAAAACCACATCTTGACTAATAATCCATTTCTTTGTGTTAGGATTATAGAACTTGTATCCTTTCGTGAAATCTGAATAGCCCACAAAGATACAAAGTTGGGATTTTACATCCAACTTCTTTCGCTTCTTTTCTGGAACATGAACATATGCAGGGCAACCAAATACATGAAAGTGAGCTACTGAGGGCTTGTGTCCACTCCAAGATTCCTTGGGAGTGATATTCTGAAGCAATTTTGTTGGGCTTCGATTCAAAATATAAGCATGTGTTGCTACTGCAACTCCCCAATAGCAATTAGGAAGGTTTTTGAACTACAACATACTTTGTGCCATCTCCATAATGGTACGGTTCTTTCTTTCTGCAATGCCATTCTGTTGTGGGGTATAAGCTACCGTAAGTTGTCTCTTAATTCCATGAGTATTACAAAAATCAGCAAACTCATTGGAAGTGAATTCTCCCCTCTATCTGTTTTGAGTATTTTGAGAGAATACCCGCTTTGATTTTCTGCCATAGCCTTAAAATGCTTGAAGCATTCAAATGCCTCAGATTTCTACTTAAGAAAATAAACCCATGTGTGGCGTGAGAAATCATCAATAAATGTCAAAAAGTAAATATTCTTACCCAAAGATTCCTCTTGCATGTCACCACAAATGTCACTATGCACAAGCTCTAGAGGAGATTTTGCCCTCCATGATTTGTTCACTGGAAAATTGTCTCGATGTTGCTTGCCAAGTGCACACCCCGAACAAACTTCTTCTTTGCTTAATTGCAGGGAAGTCCTCTCACCATGCCTTTCTTATGAAGCAAACTTAATCCTTGAAAATGCAAATGACCATACCGTTGGTGCCATAACCATGAATCATCTGTGGTTTCCTTGAGGGCATGCATCTTAGTGGACTCCAAAGTGAGAGGAAATAATCGATTCTCTGTCATACAAGCCTTTGCTACAAGATAATGATTAGCTGATTTATCAAATATTTTGCAGCAGTTATCTTCAAACACAACCTTGTAATTTTTTGCTACAAGCTGCCCAATACTTAAAAGATTATGTTGTAATTTGGGCACATGCAAAGTGTCATGAATAAATGTAGTTTCTCCTTGCTTAGTTTTCACTGCAAGGGTACCTTTTCCCATTACATCAACCTCTTTATCATCACCAAATTTTACTTGACTCCTTACAGATTCATCTAATTTGACAAAGAGATCAGATTTACCTATCATATGATTTGAGCAACCGCTATCCAAGAACCAAACATCCTTTTGAGGTTCTTTTTCCAAATTGCAAGCGAAGAATGTAGAGTGTTTTGCTTCTTCAAAAGACTCTTCAGTATAGTTGGCTCTTGACTTATTCAAATCAGATTTTTTCTTTCTACATTTAGATTCATAGTGTCCATACCTTTCACAATATTGGCACTAGATGCTTCTCCGATCCATTGAACTTCTTCCTCTTCCTCTTTTGTTTCCTCTTCCTCTTCCTCTGCCATGTCCTCTAGATGTAGAAGACTCCCCTTCAGATTTGCTTGATTGAGAAGGGGTTGTAGATTTTTCTTCAATTCTTATAGTAGACTGGAAGGCTTGAACTAGGTTCACTTGTAGAATGTTGCATACGCTCCTCATGAGATTGCAAAGAACCTATCAACTCTGCAACTTTGAATGTGGTTAGATCTTTACTTTCTTCAATGGCTATGACCACTGGATCAAACTTTGGAGGAAGAGATCTCAAAATATTTTCTACAATTTTTGCTCTATGACACTTTCCCCTTGAGTTTTAAGATGGTTCACAATACTTTGAGCCCTAGTAATAAAATCTTGAATAGACTCAACTTCCTTCATACTTAAACTTTCAAAATCTCTTCGAAGGATTTGAATTCTTACCAACCTTATTTTATCAGATCCTTGGTATGCAGTTTGTAGGGCCTCCCATGCGTCCTTTGACTTTGTCATACTAGCTATATGGGGAAAAATTGATATATCCAATGCAGATTGGATAGCAAAAAGAGCTCGATTGTCCTTCTTTTTGTCTTCTTTCAATTGCATTCGTTGATTTGTTGTTAAAGCATTTAAAGCATTTTGATCTGTAGGTTCCATGTATCCTCCTTCTACTAAATCCCAGATATCTTGGGATAATAGTAGGGTCTTCATCTTTATACTCTAGTAATCGTAGTTGTCTCCGGTAAACAATGGAAGCTGGAATGAGAAATTGCCACCATTTGACATTCTGATAATTCTTGGAGAGAACCGTTAACCTGCAACTTTTGCAAAAAGGAACAGTCCTGCAACCAGCTCTGATACCAATTGAAGATTATAAATAAAAACAACACTTACACTATACTTGTGCAAATAAAAAAAATAATACATCTGCTCACAAAGTGAGCGAACAACAAAGCTAAGAGAGAGAACAAAATATTTGTTTTATTCAAAAACTATCTTTTTCCTTCTTCTGTGCGTTGAAGTCTGAAGGAAAGGATTACATTTAAAAGGAGTAGCTACAATAAAGAAGGAGATAACAAAATAAGAACTCAACTAGATCCTAAAAAATAGGCATGGATCATGCCACTAAACAATGACAGAGAGATGCTGCAGTTTATTAAAAGAAGGAACAAAATAATTAAGGGAAAAACTTGCAGTGGGCTGAAGATGATTGCGAGTTTGGAGTCTTGATTATGCATCCTTCAAAGAAGAACTCAATATGCACCTCAGTCAACATTGGTCAATGCATCATGACCGTCCATTTTGAAATGGACGGTCATGATGCATTGACCAATGTTGATTGAGGTGCATATTGAGTGGAGGGTAGCCGCTTAAAGAATCCGTGGATGTTCACTACGTTTAAATAAGACGGCAATGGGTTTAGTTTGATGGGTTTTTAAACCTTTTTTTTCGTGATTTTAGTTGTAAAAGTTTGCAATTTTTAAAAATAAAATTATATGTAAATTATTTTAGTATAGAGTAAATATATTGAAGTACATATAGAATAGACTTTTGAATATTTTATTAGTAGAGTATAAATAATATTGGTTTGTACTTTTGAAACACATATCGGAAAATTAACGTCACTTGAAATTTTTTGCAGGCATATGTGAACCTCAAATTCAACTCCCGACGGAAGTCCATGGATGATATTCTAGTGAGAAGTTTATTTCTATGAAAGTGAAAAACTTAATCCCAATGTTAATTTCAAACAAGGACACAAAAGACTCGATGATTGCAAGAAAATCAAAGTGCTAGGCAAGATTGGAATTTCAAAGAAAATTATTATTTTTATTTGACTCGTCCTTGTATCTTTTACAAAGGGAATATTTTTAAATAAGGTTTCAAATGAAGGTTTTTAACTCTTTTACACTATATTGAGGTGCTTATCTCATTGGTGATTAATAACTCGTAATACTAACTTGATAATTATCTATCTAATACCATTATATGTCTCTTTCTATATTTGTAACTTAAAATATTCATAAGAAATTTAATTTTCATAACAACCATTTGAATGTGAAAAGTAACATTTACTAAAAAAACATAAAAATATTTTTATTGGAGTTATGAATTACACGTGAGGAACAAACAAGTGCACAAGCCCGAAAATTACTTATATGGTCCTATCGACCACACCATCAAACACAAAATGGTTAAAAATAAAAATTAATAACACAAGAAGCCTAAAAAGAAAGAACCAATACCGAAAGAAGGAGAAAACTTATGATCCTCTACAAGAATAAACAATTTAAAAGAGACAAACAATCAACAAAAAGTCCCCGCAGCCATATTGAATCCTAAGGAAAGTATCATAGGTCACCAAATTGTAGACGACACCATTGGATTAGAGAATGCTTTGTAGGTGGAATATCGACTTCGTTTGTTTGTTTGTGGAAGTTGCAATTGATGGCGGTTTCCTAAAATGGAAAAGGATGGAAATCCCCTATTCGTACAGAGGCAGGGTAAGTGGTTTAAAAAAGGAGGTGCTTCTATTGGAAACAATGGAGGATTGGTTGGGAAGAACGATGCATGCGATGTTACAAAAAGCAATGGATCTATTCTTCTTGAGGGTATTGGTGGCGGGAGTAAGGGTGTTATTAACCCTTGTCAAAACAAAACCCTACTTGGTGGATCCGGATAGAAAAACCTTAATGGTGCAATTTCTTAGGGTGCCCAGAGGCAAACCAAAGGAACCCAAATCCCAAACAACAATAGAGATTTGCATGTAAGTCGAGTCATGGCTTTGGAATTCACCAAGCAAAAGGTTCATTCAAAGAAGCACCCATGGGCTCATTACTCCCCGATTTGGATATGAAGTTAATATGGGCTCTTCCAAACCAATGAGATTTTCTCAAGAAATCTCTTCAGTTACTTTTGATGAAGAGGTGATTAAAACAAAATAATATTTCCAAACAAATGGTTTGATCTACCGCTTTAGTATCCTCCTACCAGCTTCTTCCCGCCTTACACGAATGGATTTTAGAACACTAGAAACCCTTATTAATGGGTAATACACTTATTTCACTAAATTGGGACTTATTCCAGTCCCAACAACTAAAAATATACTCAATATCGGAAATCCAATATTGCTATTTTCGATTCCAAAATGTCAAATATTGGAATTATCTGCACTCCAAAATCGCACATATCAGATTCCAAAATCGCACATATTGGATTCCAATATCGCATATATTGGAATCCAAAATCACATATATTGGAATCCAAAATCAGCTATATTGGAATTATATGTACTCCAAAGTCCCATATATTGGAATCCAAAAAATCAAATATTAGAATCCATTATACTGACTCTGGCCATCGACCATTATTTACGCTACATGTTATATACATAAAATAGTTATGTTTTAAATGGGATAATGACTGATAAGCATTATTTATGCTTTGTCTTAGTGAAGCTCCAAAAAATAAGTTCCCTCAAATTCGGTTTTTGATCAAATTTCATCTCAAACATCTTCGCTTGTCCTTTGATGGTTGTATCAAAGGCCACAACGTGGTGTTAAATCGATGCCCGTTTAGATTTTTGTATTGTTTTTATTTGTAAGAATAGTTACAAATCTTTGAAATAACCGTCACATATGACTTGCATATTTTAGATATGACCATCAATTTTTATAGATTATATATATATATATTAATTATATTAAAAAATAATTAAGTATATATAGTATAATTTTATATTTATTTTATGAACAATATTAAAAAAGTAATATTTTACAAATTTTCAAGGGCAAGGTTTTTCGATAATTCACCACGAAGTTATTTAGTCATATTGTCATTATAATGAAATTACTTGATTAATTACGGTTATCACAAGCAATTGAACACCAAATAACACAATATTGCAGAGATAATTACTCTCAATATGATAGTATGATAGATTAGCCGCTTCGAGGGGGCAACCTCCAAAACATACAATAAGACTCAAATACTCAATATGATGATCATCCACTACCTATAACCCCTATTTATACTATTCCTATGATATGGCCATTAGCAAGGATGACCTACTAATGATAATAGATCATATATGAAAGAGATACATCATGATAAGAAGTTATGATAGCCACAAGTCGGCTATATCCATCCAATGTAAGATATATAATTAAGGGTGTAACATGCCCCTCCCTTTCAAAGAAACATTGTCCCCAATGTTGGGAAGCCCTGGATGTTGCTTTGCATGAATGCTTCATCTTCCCATGATGCATCCTCAATATTCATATTCTTCCACTTGATCAGGTACTCGGTAATGACTCTGGTCCTCAATCTTTTGGTGCATGTATGAAGAATGCCTTCAAGTTCTAATATGATCCTTCCTTCCTCGTCCGAGCCTCCGGAAGCACCGATCGGGTGGAAATTTTCTGCCCAATAACTTTCTTTAAGAAAGAAACATGGAATACTTGGATGTATTCTACTTCCTAGAGGAGCTCTAGCTTATATGCCACACTACCAATTTTCTACAAAACTCGGTAAGGACCATAGTATTTAGGAGAAATATTATTATCCTTCTTTTCTTTTTTTAAGGATAACTTCTTATATGGTTGTAACCTTACAAAAACAAAGTCGCCCTCTTCAAAGTGTCGCTCACTCCAATGTTGATCACTGTTGCTTCATGATGTTTTTTTCCTTGAAAATTTTTCTCTTAGACTAGAGAGTACCTCATACTAGTGCTGAATGTGATCTTCGACTACTCTCACCTTCGGTTTGACCTTCAAGATAGATTTGAGTGATGGAGGATGGTACCCATAAAGTGCTAGAAATGGAGACATTTTGGAGGAGGTATGAAATGAAGTATTGTACCACCATTCTGCCAGTGGCAACCATTGCACCCAACATTCTTGTTTATCTAAAGTAAAACATCGAAGATATCCCTCTAAACATTTATTTACCACCTCAATTTTCCCATATGATTGGGGATGATAAGAGGAACTTTGGGCTAGATGGGTACCGAGACAAGAGAAAATATTAGTCCAAAAGTTACTTGTAAATATTGGATCACGATCACTTACTATAATTTTTGGCGTACCATGGAGCTTTTGAACTGTATCCATAAAAGAGATGGAAATTGTACTAGCTATGAAAGGATGAGCCATGGCACAAAAATTAGCATATTTGGTAAAGTCTATCTACCATGACCATGATGACACTTTTTCCTTCTGATTTAGGTAACCCCATGATGAAATCCATTGATACCTCTTCCCATATCTCACTAGGAATAGATAAAGGTTGGAGAAGACCAGGTGTCTTAATGGTCTCGCCCTTATTTTATTGGAAAACCAAAAAAATTTGCCACAATTTTTGAACATATCCTTTCTACCCTCCCAAAAGAAATCCTTCGTAACTCTATGATATGTTTTCAGGAACCCAACATTTACATCTATTGGAGAAGAATGTAGCTCTAAAATAACATCATGTTTAAGTGTAGAGTTCTTACATATATATAACCTATCTTTGTACCACAATGTAACCCCTTCTATATAAATAGATTTGATATGGATGGATCTTCTTGGAGATTTTGAATGAGAGTATGTGTTGTTGCATCTTTATTCCATTATTCCCATGCTTGATCTACCTAATCTAAATTTAGTATAGAGATGGCACATAATAATGCTTTTGCAGACTCATCCCTCCTAGATAAAGCATCAATGACCAAATTTTCCTTTCCTTTCTTATAAACAATCTCAAATTCATATCCCAACGTCTTAGTGACCCATTTTTGTTGTTCTTCTGAAGATAGATGTTGCTCGAAGAAATATTTCAAACTATCATGATCAGTTTTACCCTTAAAATGTTTACCCATAAAGTATGGTCTCCATTGTTTGACTGCATGTAGTATTGCCATCATTTCCTTCTCATAGGTGGGCTTCAACAAATTATTTCCTTTTAGCTACTGACTCTCAAAATAAATGGGGTTTCCTTCTTGCATTAGTACTAGCTTTGATTCCATTTCTTGAAGCATCACACTCAACTACGAAAGTTTTGGAGAAATTTGGGGTTACCAATACTGAGTGGTGCATGTGAGCCGCTTTCAATTTTTCAAATTCCCTATATGCTTCCTTATTCCACCGAAAGGAATCCTTATTCAATAATTTTGTGAGTGGTTCTGCTATATTGCCATAGTTTTTTACAAATCTGCGATAATACCCTGTGAGACTTAAGAAGCCTTGTAATTTCTTTAGGGTTCTTGCACTTTCCATTCCACCATGGCTTGGATCTTGTGAGGGTCCACCTTAACACCTTTGTGAGAAATAATATGGCCCAAGTATTCCACTTCCCGTAACCCAAAAGAACACTTTGAAGGCTTGGCATAAAGTTGATGTTTCTATAAGACTTGTAAGACAATATTGACATCTCAGTAAGTGTTTCTACCATGATTTGTTGTAGATGAGTATATCATCAAAAATACTCTTACGAATGGTTTAAATATTGAAATCACCAATCTTTGGAATGTGGAGGGAGCATTGGTAAGACTAAATGGCATCACTAGGATTTCATAATGGCCTTGATGAGTTTTGAAACCTATCTTATGAATATCTTCTTTCTTTACTCTAATTTGGTGATACCCAGAACACAAATCTAGTTTTGTAAAATAAATTGCACCATGCAACTCATCTAATAAATCATCAATGACTTGAATATGAAACTTATATTTGATAGTGAATTTGTTGAGATCTTTGTAATCTGGATGCATGCGCCATCTTCCATCCTTGTGACACACAATCACCACCGAAATAGAATAGGCACTCGATTGTGACGAATAATTCCCGCTTCCAAGATTCCCTCCACCATCTTCTCAATCTCACTCTTTTGCACATATGGGTATCTATAAGGCCTGATGTTGGTGGGTTGGCTTCTTGGAATCAACTGAATGGCATGATCATGCTCTCTTTCGGAGACATTCCACTTGGTTCCGTGAAGACAACCGCATGTTGATTAATAACCTTCTCAAGATCAAGATGCAATACCTTCATTTGTGGTTGAACTTTAATAGAGAAAAATTGTGCTACAAAACCTTCAGACCCCTTTTTAAGAATCTTATGCATTTGGTGAGAACTCACCACTTGAGGATCTTTGGCTTGTAGAGCTTGAAGTTCAAAATTTTTACCATTAGAATGAAAGTGCATGAACAATTCTTGGAAATTTATCTCTATGGTGACAAAATTTGTGAGCCACTGAACACCTAAGACAATATCAGTTCCACCCATGGGAATAACAAAAATCGTAGATTCCAATGTGTAGTCACCCATCATGAGTTTGACTTTATGGCATTTACTCAACATTGGATTGTCCAACCATCTCGTAATCATTAATTGAAATTCGGTGTTGGGTAGATGAACCAATTTAGTCTTCTTTGCCACTTATGATTGATGAAATTATGTGTCTTTGCCCGAATCAATCAATCTTCAAGTTACCTTCGCTTCTTAAGATAACGCACACAACCCGAAGGGTTTGTGGAGTACTAATACCTGATAGAGCATGACATGAAATAGTGGGTCGGGGATCTCCAGATTCTTCCTCTAAGTCTTCCACTTCCTTTGTTGATGTTTCCTCATATTCTTCCTCTTCACTAAACCCTTCAATGTAGAACATTTTTCTCTCGAAAAATTTATGATTTGGTCCATATTTTCTATCACGCTTAAAGCATAACCCTTTGGCTCTTTTTTCTTCATTTTTTGAGGTGTCAACTAAATTGGCCGAGGTATGAAGGAGGTAAGGTGTTATGATCTTTTATGCTAGAAAAGGACTACCTTCTCTTGGAAAGAAATTTTTCCTTTGCTCGACAAGCCATGATAATATAATCGAAACCTTGAGTGGGTTAAACATGTGTACCTCATGCTCAATGTGGTCCTTAAGAACCCCAATAAATAGGTCATTCAAATAATCTTCTGTAATATCCTCCACATGCAAGGACATATTTTGGAATTGATGTACATACTCCTTAATTGAACCAGTTTCTTTGTTAATTTGCTAATTGGCTGAAGTAATTCTCTGAAACACTAGAAATATAGTGTAATTGAAGCTCTTAAGTGAAAATTGTCCAAGTGACATTTAGGCCACACTTCGCCTTTGAGCACATAACCAAAAATACCAAACAAATTGATCATGTCTAGGTATAAGGATGCCACAATTATCTTTTGTCGACCTAGGATCTGATGGAGATCAAAGAAATTTTCCATTTGGGTTATCCAATTGAGTGGATCCTTTCCATCAAATTTATGCATTTCCACTTTTGGAAGCATGGCCCTCCATTGGTGAGTAGATCCAACTGAATGAGAAAAGGATCCTCCCTGATTGGAGTGATTTGGATCTGTGTGACCATTACTAGAGGAACCAATATGACTGGAATTGGGAGCTATATTTGAAATAGAACACAATAAATCCTGCTGTATTGCATGAAAATCCTTCCGATTCTCACTCATAAGCCTAGCTTTTAGTTGATGAAGCTCAACATTAAGGTCATCCTTACTCCCCATATTGTTTACCATTTCTTGAAGTTGCATGACCACCTCGTAAACTCTCGAACTGGAAGACTTTGAATCCATATTTTCCTTATTTGGGGTCATTCATGGAGTTGCTTTTCCTTTTCTTTGGCCTCGGGTAGATCTACCAGCCATGATGTAGGGTTTGGGCTTAGGGGTAGACTTAATAGGGAAAAATTTTAGGGTTTAGGATTTTACAATTGTTTTGGCCAAATATAGGAATTCATAAAATGTAAACCCTAGCTCTTTTGTATTTGAAAAGGTTTCCGAAAATATAAGAAACTTGAAAAATTCCAAAAATTGCGCCCTAGAGAGTCAAATTATGGAAAAATATAGAACCACAATAACATTTGCAAAACAAGTTAAAAATTCTCAAAATTCGAGATAAACTTACTTGATGATTTCTCCACACCAAAACAAAATTTGTAGAAATATTCACTACCAATCTTGAGATTAGACATTGGCCGAGATTAGACACTCGATACCACTTGTAATGAAATTACTTGATTAATTATGATTATCACCAACAATTGAACACAAAATAACACAATATTGCGTATAATTTCGACAATATGATAGTATGATATCTTAGCCACAGTTAGTGTAGAATCACAACATGCCCGAGTGTATGCGACTAGATGGGTTGAGACTCTCAGTGTGATTACACAATATGGAGCATCTCTCAAAGTGTGGGACTTTGAAATCGAGAGAGCTCTCCGGATGAAGGCCGTTCCTATTCCTCTATTCAAGTGCACAAAAATAAATTGCATAGGATCTATTCTAAAACCTACTCTATCTTACCAAGGAGAAAGGGTTGAGAAGATACAAGAGAATAAACCTAAGCTAACGAGGTAATGCACCAAAGGAATTTCAGACACCCATTTTACAATTTAACACGACCATGGAAATGCAATACAACCACCATGCACAGATAACCAAACTGTAATGAGAGATTAGAAGATAACAATGAACACATGAAAGGGTTGGGAATCATCCACAGACATATATTATTTCTCCAGAGTTAATACATTACACTACAGTAGCCAAGAGGCAAAACTTTGTATTACAACTCCAATGGGAGGTTCGAAAGCTCCACAAATTATCTTGCAGACAAGGGAAGAAGGGTGGGTGTAATATGAAACCTGTCTAACCCTTTACAAAGAGCTAAGCTCCTTCTTTTACAGATGCAACGAAGAGAGAGGAAGAAAAGAGGCGGGAAACTCAATTTGGAGATCAACTACCAGCCATCAATACCCATGCAAATCCTCCCACAATCTGTCGAGTCCACCACTCTATGTCTACTCGGTGCGTTGAAGAAGGAAGAATGACAGATCAAATCAAATCTGATCTGGTTGTCGGGAGAAATCAGATTGCATATTAATGGCATGAAGATGTTTTCCCATTTTCACCCACCTAACCTTGTCAAAATTAAATTCTTAGGTTTCCATGGTGTAGACGAAGTTGAGACCTTTCCAATGGTGCCAAATTTGTTTAATTTCAGGCACTTTGGGTAAAAAATATGCCCATTTGAATGTTTGAGTCAGGTCTATACAAAAATGGTGAAAACTAGTTAGTAGAATGGGTCCGTGGGCCGAAATTCACTTTGCACCTTTTGCACAAAAATACAAAAATGTAAAAATGCCCTACAGCCCCGCAATTCATTTTTGTCAAAAAACCATCTTCGGGCCCGCCGGTCCACATTTTCCATTTGGGTGAAAAGTCCTCCCCAGGCCCGTTGGCCCACATGCAATTTAGGCCTGACACGTGGCTCCTTGGGCATCAGTGGAGGTGCAACTCATTTTTATACTTTATGCCTTTTTGAGCCAAAAGTTTGAATTGCCTCCAACGACCCGCCTTCCCGCCTTGACTTGGAACATGGCCACGTGTAGAGCTAGTGCGCATTTGGGGATTGCCTTTGGATTTTGTTTTTGAAGTTGCGCTCAAGAGACACATGGCACCTTTTTGTTCCTTTATGTTTTGGCTAAGTCATTTTTTTTTAGTGGGGTGAAATATTTGACCCTAGACATGTGGAGACTTGGTGCTTGTCTGAGTCTAGCCCTTGGGCTGCCCCTCTTGAATTTGCATGGTTGAGGAACGTGGCACCCTCTCGCGGATTTTCCCATCTTGAATTTTCAACCGCGACTCTGTCCCTTTTCGAGCCTGGGACACATGGAAGCTCCACACTTATTTGGGGAACCCTCTTTTAGATTTACCTTTGAAGATGCGCCAAACCGACATGTGATTCTTTCCACTCATTTGGAATTTTCAACAACCGGCTCTGTTCCTTTTTGAGACCGGGACACGTGGATACTTTACACTTGTTTGGGGACTATTTTTTGGGTTTAACCTTTGGATATGTGCCAGATGACATGTGGAAGCTTCCGCTTTGATTCTTCCATACTTATTAATCAATTGTAAATCCCGAAATAGTTTCAGCCTTTCTCCGTTCCTCTCCTTTGAGCATCTAGTTTTCTTTGACACTGTTTGGCCCTTCCCCACCATGCTACTTGATTGTAGAGCTTTCTTGTAACTTGACTCTCGATTTGAAACGTAGGCTCACTCGACGGAAACGTCCCTTGGATTTCTTTCTACGCAGGGTCGTGTTTGATCCAATTTTAGCGAGGGGAAAAATTGAGATAACAATTTGGTGACTCATAGGGGCATCTTCCTGCTAGATGAAGAGATTAGTTGCCTTGTTGTATCCATTGGGCATGGAGTCATGGGTGGTGGCCTGATGCTGGTCCTATTCTTGAAGCTTGAATCTGACATTTTCACTTGGTGACCTGGAACCTGCCCCGCTGTTCCGAAATGGACCCTTCGAGACCTGATTTTAGTTACTCTGTATTTTTTCTATTTTAAAGTGAGCAATCATATTAAAAAATATGGGTCTCCTTGTTGTAAATGATGAATATCCTGGTGCATTCACTTGAGGCACATCAAACTAGTATAATGACAAAAACCTAGAGCAACAAAAATCATGTGCCAGAGCACTTAGGGAAATAAAACCTATGCTACAACAAGACAATGTGCATACGCACTTAGAGAAATTACAGTCGTATGCTAATATTTATAAGGGTGGAAGCTTCCTTTTTAGTAGTAGTGTTTGAGATGGATCCCGTTTACTAGAATTTGTAATTCTTCGCCATCCAATTTAGCCAGCTAAAGGCATTGCTACTTTTGCACCTTGTGATCATGTAAGGGCCACTCCAAATGGCATCAAATTTGGAATGCTTCCTAGTTTTTCCTGATCTGCATCCCACTTTAGAACTAAGTCCCCCTCTTGAAAGGTCATTGTTCTTGCTTTCTTATCAAAACTCTTCTTGATCAATACTTGATCTTTTTCCGTGATCTGCATTGCATGCTCTCGGCCTATCCTATTTCCATTAGCTCTACATACTTGATTGCCATAGGTTCAAACTCAGCCAGCTCCAACTATTTCATGAGCTCCAAAGTGGGCAACTCCAATGATATGGGAAATACTGCCTCTTTTCCATATACAAGCTTATAAGGGGAGCTGCCTGTGGACCTTTTGGATGTGATCCTATCAGCCCATAGAGCTGATTTGAGCTTTATATGCCAAGTTCTCTTATTTTCATCAAGAGTCCTTCTAATAATCCTTAATAGGTTCTTGTTTGTGGACTCTGCTTGGCCATTACCTTGAGGGTAATAGTTTGATGAAGTGCTGAGGTATACACTATTCCTGATAGCCCATTCAGTGATCCTTGTACCAAGGAATGCCAATGCATTATCTGATATAATAGTGGCAAGGACTCTAAACCTGGTGGTTATCCCTTCATAGAAATCCAAAATGTTAGATTCATTTGCTTCCTTAAGAGTCACTTCTTCATCCGCTTGGTGAAATAGTCTGTTGCTGTAAGTATCCACTTGTGGCCCTAGCTTGAATTTTGGTTAATAACTCTAATGAAGTCTAATCCCCATTGCATGAATGGCTGATCCACTGAAATTGGATGAAGGGGCAAGGCTGCTAACTTCTCTTTCCCTGTGAAGAATGCACACTTCTTGCACTTCTTGATCCGTGAGTAGTAGTCCCTGAACACTGTAGGCCAATAATAACCAGCTTACATAATATTGAGAGCTATTACTCGAGGAGCAAAGTGGCCACTTGCTTCTCCACCATGGAACTCATGTAACACCTTCTCAATTTGGCTTGTCCAAATGCACCTCAATAGAACACTATTGATATCCTTCTTAAACAAGACACCACCAACAAGCACATATGGGATGGCTTGTAGTCTGAAGTATCTCCTTTTTACTTTGTTCCATTCTAGAGGGAATAAACCTATTTGGAGATAATGCACCAAGGCTTGGGCCCAACATGGAATAGTTGCATCATTAGCTGGTTATTCTTGATCATTTTGTAGTAATAGGAAAACCTCTTCTTCATCCACTAACTCAGCTTGTTGCTTGGAAGCGAGATGCTCACACAGACCCTTACCACGAACCAGTTTGGTCACTTTGATCTCAATGTCATACTCCATTACACGAGTGATCCAACCGGCTCTCTTCTCATTCAAGTCCTTGTTTAGGAGAAAATCCTTGACACCAACATGAGACACTAGTAGTTGAATCTTATTGTTCGAGACTAAGTGTCTGAACTTCTTCAAAATCCTAATGACAACAAGGACATGCTTCTCAATGAAAGAATACTTTACCTCATAATCTTCTAAAATATGACTGAAGAAGGCTATGGGCTGTTCTAAACCTTCCTTGTTAGGCTGAACCAAGATAGCTGAGATTGTGTCTGACCCTCCAAAAGCATATAACATGAATTCCTTCAAAAATTCTAGGTTAACAAGAGCTAAGGCCTATGATATTACGATCTTGATGGCCTCAAAAATATCTTTGCCTTATATTGTCCATTTAAATGTAAGACTCTTCTTCAACATCATTGTTAAAGGCTTCACAAGAGTTGCAAAATCAAGCACAAACCTGCGAATAAAGTTTATTCTCCCCAAGAAGATTTGGAGAGACTTGTTGTGTTGTGGTAATGAAAGTAATTAGATGGATTCAACCCTTTTAGGATCAATTGCTAACCCTGCTCTTGAGACAATGTGGCCCAAAAATTTTTCCTCATGGGCCAAGAACATACACTTCTTTGGATTCAGTGATACTCTGAACCTTCTACACCTTTGAAACACCTTCATGAGGTGGAAGAGATGGTCTGCAACATTCTTTGAGAAAATGGTGATATCATCTAGATACACCAGGACTATATTGTTGATTAATCCTTTAAATGCCATGTCCATAGCTCGCTGAAATGTTGCTCTAACATTTGACAGTCCAAATGGAATCTTCTTGTAAGCATATGTACCCCATTTGGTGGTGAAGGCTGTCTTGAACTGATCTTCCTCTTTCACCATTATTTGGTTATAGCCTGAGTATCCATCTAGCAATGAAAACCTCTCAGAGCTAGCTACAACCTATAAGATCTGTTCCATTGATGGAAGTGGGTAGTGATCTTTGAGTGATGCTCTATTTAGATCACAGAAGTCTACACACAACCTGATTTCTCCACTTCTTTTCCTCACAGGCACCAAGTTTGCAACCCAACTTGAATGCTTGATAGGGAAGATGATGCTGGCCTCAATAAGCTTGTTCAACTCTTTTCTCATGAGGCTCTATGTGAGGGTTTACTATACTTTGTTTCTGTCTGAAAGGCTTAGATACTGGATCCAGCTTGATTGTGTGTTGTGCCAACTTTGGGTTGAAATTTCTTAAATCTTTATAGGTCTAGGAAAAGACATCTGGGAACTCTTGGAAAAGTTGAACGAACTCATATTTTTCTTGTTGAGTACTCACCTTTCCAATTCTCAATGTTTTGCCTTCATCTATGGAAATGGGCTCTGAATCTTCACCCTTTACCTGAATATTTGCTTTCTCCTTTTGGAATTGATCATTTGGGTTGAAGATTGAATCCAAAGTTATAATACCCTTTGGTAGTTTGTTGGTTCTCAGCTGCACCACTTTGTCACCATAACGCTGTTCTAACTTGTCTTGGTTTCTAGGGGAGAGCTCAACTTCTTCTTGTAGAAAGTTGACAATTTGTTGATTGTTCTCAAAGACCCGCCAAATTGTGTTATTATCTCGGGACAGTCACCTCACAACAACCTTGATATGGGGTGTGACTTATCACTTTTGATGTCTCTACTACATCAAATGCTTCTGCAATAGCCGCCAATATGTCCGCTGCTTCATTCTTCTTCTTTGGGATGGAATTGATGCCGAATGCCTTGAAATATTCGATGAGGTCCCATACTCGGTTCTTGTAGTTCTTTAACAGCTCATTCTTGGTAGCATTTTGTCCTTGGACTTGGTTCACAACTAGCTCATTGTCGCCAAACACTTACAAATTTTAATCCCTCTTTTCCTTTCCCAATGTAGTCCATGGATCAGGGCTTCATACTCTGCTGTGTTGTTTGAGCAAGAAAATTGGAAATGGAAGGCTGATTAATATTTCATACCTTGAGGAAAAAATAGCGTAGCTTGTCCTCTCGGCTCCTTATCTACTTCTCGAGCCATCAAAGAATAACTACCATACCTCATTATCATCTTTGTGGTCTGGCTTAATGATGTCATGAAGAGGATGAATCTCCTCATGCAGATAGTAGAATTCTAGCTCAGATTATTCCATCTCCTTATAGGGGTCAAAATCATGCTTCTTGTTTTCCCACTTATTGAGGGTCAAGTCCGGGATATACCCGACCTTGGTATCTTCCTCACAAATGTTTGGGAGGTCCTCTTGATCAAAGGTTGAATAATTGACATTGACTAGGATGGGTACATAAGGCTCAATATGGTAATCCATAATGGGCTTAGATCTGATCGTAGCCTTAGCTCCATACCTTGTTCTAAAAAGCATGTGCAACCAATCAGTAGATAAATAGCCTCCAATTTTAGTGGTGAAGTCTCTTGACAAACACAATGAAAAATGTGGTGGAAATTCTATGACTGATAAATTTTGTAATACAACACACATTGGGGCATGCGTGTAATGTGAGGGTAAAATCCTTGATGACTCCAACCATTGTTACCACTGTCCCATTTAATTGCACTATGCCCTTGGAGATGACTTCGTATTGAAGACCCAACTGATCGGCTATTTGCTTTGGCATTAATGAGATACTAGATCCCGAATCAATCATGTGATTATGCACTAGTTTTTCCTCGATGATCAATGAAACATAGAATGGAGGGGGCTTGATTCTTACCTTATTGTTCTCCATGGTTTCTTTCAGTGCTGACCCGCATTGGCAAGCACTTTCTCTTGCTGGTTAGGGGCTGATATGAGGTTGGCCAATTGGCCATAGTAGCCTGCAGCATGTCTCTCTGTCTTGGGATAGCCAATGAATCCCACATTGAAATATTCACATTTGTTCAATGATGTTGAATGGGGACGAGCTATCTTTTTTTTGCCCCTTTCCTGGTACATTCTTCTCTTGCACATGGGTCGTTACAACCAGTGTCTAAGTGGGTCTGGGGGTGGCTTGTGCTAACTCTGTACATTGGGAGTTACACTTTGAGTGGCAATAACTTGTGGAATAATAGAAGGTTGAGGATTACATGAGTTTGATAACCATCCCTCTCCAATATTCCTTTTCTTCGATCATGTATTGGAAACCACACTTTGAGAAGGGACTTGGTTAACTCCACAAAAGTCTTCAGCCTACCAATTGACAAACATAGTCTCACTTGGAGGTGCCTCTTTTTGGGTTTCTTTCTACTGATTTTCCTCTTGACTTGGCTCTTGGGACACACCAACGTTTTGTACCATCAAGGCCTAGTTGAGTTCACCATTGAAACACATATATTGGTTTTGGGATGATTACATGGGAAACACCAATCATATTCTTGTTCCATATTGTTTTGTGTTGGAACCAAGGCCCTTGATGTTGAAGCTGTGTTTGAATCATATGGTCGAACGACTTAGCATATTGAGGTTGTCCTTGGTTTTGGTTTTGACTTATAGCTGAGCCGGTTGTCTATTTTGCTAATATGGGGGTCTAGTCGATACTTGAGTTTGAGACCGATATGGCCTAGAACTCTAAGCTTGCTAGCTTTTGATAGTCACTAGCTCATTCCCAAGGTTATGTAGCTGTTTCATAACCTCTTGTATCTCTTTTGAAGTGATAGAGGATTAGGTGGAAGCTTCACCAACTCGATTCCTTGGAGTAGGCATGAGAGCTAATGTGGGTGTTTGACTATTGCTTGGAGCTCTTAGTTCGGATATAGAGGAATAGGTGGCCTAGGAGCAAGTTTACTAGCATGAATTAAACAATTTTCATCTCTCTTGGAAACATTATAGGCTACGGTAAGTTTGTACCTCCCATGGATTGAATCATTATAGGCTACAGTCGTTCGAGGAAATTTGAAATTGTAGAGCCGGCACACATTTTGGTGACTGCCTTTGGATTTTGTTTTTGATTTTTTTCCAAAGAGACATGTGGCACCTTCTGTGGATTTTCTTTGTTCCTTTATGTTTTGGCTAAGTCCTTTTGTTTGGCGAGGCCATATGTCTGACTCGGGACACATGGAGACTTGGTGCTTGTCTGAGTCTAGCCCTTGGGCCACCCCTATTGAATTTGTGCAGTTGAGGCACGTGGCACCCTCCGTGGCTCTGCCCATATTGAATTTTCAATTTTTGACTCTGTCCCTTTTCGGGCTTGGGACACATGGAAGCTCTGTGCTTGTTTGGGGAACCCACTTTTAGATTTACCTTTGAAGATGCGCCAAGCTAACACGTGGTTCTTTTCGTTCGTTTGGAATTTTCAACCTGGCTCTCTGTCCTTTTTGAGAATGGGTCATGTGGATACTTTGCGCTTGTTTGGGGACTATTTTTTGGGTTTAACCATTAGAGATGCACCAAGATGGCATGTGGAAGCTTCCACTGATTCTTCCATACTTAGTCAATTTGGGCTCGTTCTTAATCAATTGTAAAGCTCGAAAGACTTTTAGCCTTTCTCCATTCCTCTCCTTTAAGCATCATCTCGGTTTTCTTTGACAATCGCTTTGTTTGGCCCTTCCTCGACCGTGCTTTACTCCATTGTAGAGCTGCATGTAACTTGACTATTGGATTCTAAATGTAGGCTTGATTAACGGAAACATCCCTTGGATTTCTTTTTGCGTAGGGTCGTGTTTGATCCAATTTTTTGGGGAAAAATTGAGACAACAACCAGCTTCGAGGGGTAACCTTCAAAACATACAATAAGACTCAAATATTCAATATGATGATCATCCACTACCTATAACCCCTATTTATACTATTCCTATGATATGGCCATCACCAAGGCTGACCTACTAATGATAATAGATCATATATGAAAGAGATACATCATGATAAGAAGTTATGATAGCCACAAGTTAGCTATATCCATCCAATGTAAGATATATAATTAAGGTCATAATAGTAATCTTATAATCAGTGAAAATACAAATCCTCCTAACTTATATTTTGACAATCTCAACATAATAGAATAGAGTTACGTAATACATTCATAATAACATATGGATGTATATATTATTGGAAATGTTAAGTAGTAAAATATTAACAACATTATGAAAAGATATACGAGTTATTTAGCATTTTCTTGCTCCAAGTATTTGATGCCCTCTACAACATTCAATTCCCGAGACACTATTTGTGAATATTTTTGTACAAATCGACTATCAACCATTTATCTTTTGTACAATATTTGTGTCTGATTTTCATACCCAACATAAAATATTTAGGAGGGTTTCCCTTTACACCTAATTTAATACACGAAGTGTTTTTCGAACCGTATGAAAAATCGTTTCTACTCCAAACCTTTTCTAGGTCTCTTATTGTTATTCTCTCGACTATATGGCAATGTTCCTTTCCCCAAGTGATTCTTGGATCCAATAGGGTCGATATTTGTTTTATTGAATCCCGCTGATATATTTTTAACATCAACAGAAATGAGATTTTTAGACTAGAATCCCAATTCACAGTATGGTGATAGTAATTTTACAAATTTTGATAGGCCACCTCGTAGGTTGACTTTCATTCCGAACCTGAATGACATCTTCCTATTGCATGTTTTTTTAATCCCATATAATAGGTCCTCCATATCTAAAATAAGTAAATAAATTTTATCGCTACCTACAGGGAAGTAAAAAAAATAATTTTCATAGGTCGCATATCAATTACAACTAATTGAAATAAACAACATTTTAGCTTATGGCTAAGAGTTATCGATTGAGATTGCGGATTGGATTGAACCTCCTTTACACGCTACTAGATTCGTTGATGTACGAACTATTTCAAATAACCAATCATCAATTCATAATCTATTTCTTCTTATTGAAAATGCCAAAGATAATGTATTTGAAATAAATATTAATTAATTCATAATCAATTTCATGTTGTGGAAAACTTAAATGGATAAAAATTGGGGTATTTTGGTGATATGGTTAGTACAATATCAAATATTCTCTGTATTATAATTCAAATTTAGCGGTTGTTAAGCTACGCTTATATTCACAAACGAACCTTTGGCGCAGAGAATAGTCCTCAGCTATTGATGAGGATTTGCGATTGCTAGGCTATGCCATCATTGGCCAAACTACACTTAGCTGGAAAACCTTTAATGAGGCTAGCCAAGTGCTACTTTACATACATACGAGCTGGATCAAGCCATATGTAGTTCTGTTTATGATGATGTTAAAGCCAAAACAATGTTAATTCAATGTAAGTAGTCAATGCATAGTGAATCAATGAAACATTGTAGATAATATGTAGTTGTAAATCAATGAGATATTGATGAATGTAAGGTTTTTAGTCAAACCATTTCTGTATTGAACATGGATGCATAGAGTCCACTAAGCTCTATATAGTTCATTTTAAATTGTTATCGTAGCTTACAAATGGATTTCCTTAAACTTTTTCTTTGACCCTAAGCCAAGAATATAAACTAATGTTTGTTAGTTATCATTTCCTATAAATTTGTGGGCCTTATAAATAATTTTGTTGTAAAATACATCGTTTCCTATAAATTTATGGGCCTTATTGGTTGTCTGCATAATCATTTATTGTCTTATAAATTTGTGGGGCTTATTAGCGGTTTTGTTTGTAAATTCACACGATTAACATACCTGAATTTGATGGAGTATTTGTGGCTGCTATGCCCGCGTCCTCCGTGAGAATCTGTCATTTTAACTCTAAAAACATAACTTCGTTAAATAAATGAAAACCATGGAAATTGAAAATAGAGATCATTAAAAATATTTATTAAATGATTTAAAGTAAATCACCATGTTGAATTAGTTGTGTAACGTCATGGTGAAATAGTTTTACATTAAATTTTATAGCTTTGTGGTTGTCTTCATAAACAATAATTGTATAAGTAGTATATTTAGGTTAAAATCCATTAAAAAAATCACTTGTTGAAGTTGTTTCCAGATACGAACATTTCTTCATATGAGAATAGTAATGTTTTCAAACATCGCTTGACTATGTGTCTTAATAATAAAAATGATAGATAGTTTGGAATCCTCCAATGCACGGAGTGCGACACTATTGCCGTAAAGCACTAGTACTAGAGAATTTACGGAACAACATCGAGTGAACATTTCAACCTAGAACTCATACGATCTTTTGTAAAGAAAAGGATGGATGTTTTCTTGGAGGCCAAATTTGCTTGCAGTTACCAATTTTAGTGGTAGTTTCTCCATCCAATTCATTTTGACCTATTCTCTATAATAATTGTTATTGTGTATGATTGTGCACACAAGATATTGTGTACATAAGATTTTTTTTTTTTTTTGAATATCCTGTTGCTATCATAGAGTTTGTAGCATCCATCCAAAATTGATACTCCAATGTCTTTAACCTTTTCCATGTATCTTTGTACTATGTCTCTTAACATTTTTGAATAACCAATTAGTATTAGAACAATAATAATACAATCCAACACATTGGTTCTGATAACTATTAGAAGCTCCATTATGACATCGGAAGAAATATTGCTAGCTAAATTGTAAAAATCAGTGATCACACATTCAACATTGAAAGGATTAATTGAAGGAATAGCTAATAAAGTCAATGGAAGCTGGAATGGATATGCACATTTACAAGAAAAATTGTTTGTGACTTTCACCCTTGCTGGTATATTTCCTTCCAGTGACATCACATAGTTGTCTAATATTGTCTGAGCCGCGACGAGAAGAAATTCTTCCACCTCATGATATTTTTTCTGTTTTAATTTTTTTCCCCAATATGGGAATCAAATTTTATTTTTCCATTGCTATCTTCACCCAACAGTACAAACAACTAGAGGTAGTGTGATTCATGCAATTTAAATTTTTCAATTACATTGGATTCACTACAGATGTCAATACAATATTATCCAAATGCTTATTTCTCAAATAATGTAGAAATTTTTCTCTCATTTTGTTGTCTCCTTTTATTCTTCGGTAGTAAGAATCAAATGTCTCTCTATTACACTAGCCTAAAAGACCCAATTGATTTAGTATTCCTTTTCAACCCATGCAGCTTTGATTTAGATGGGTTTATCTCCAATTTAGCCAAATATGTTTGCCTCAACATAGTAAAAACTTGGCATGTTTTGGAGGTGAAAGAAAACCTTTTCTATGTAAGAAATGAAAAACAAAAGATGTTTTCTTTGTTTTTATACAATTTTCTGAATACTGTAAATATACCATTTTGAATGACTTCTGCATTTGAACAACCAGTTTTGTCAAAATCTGTTAGAATCCCCAAATTCCAACCATATTTTGAACAAGAATATGGTTCGTTGTTTATGGAGGAATGCATTTCCCATTTCCTAAACAAAGAAACATCTAACTCCATATCCAGAATAAGACACTTATTGTTTTCAAAGTCAAAGTGTTCCACTTGGACACGTAGTGTCCCCAAATCAATAACTTCTGACAATAGAACAATACCAAATTCCTTGTGATTGTCATCTATTAAAAACCATAGGTCAACGTGGTATTTTTCAAGGGAATTAAATTCCACAAACCATTCCTCGTCTCTTTTCTTCCAAAAATACCGCTTTCGCAATGAATGTAATTGTTACGAATGGAGCGCAAATAATGGAAGAAATTTTACCTATATTTAGAGTAAACTACATTAATAACTAAGTCATTTCTGAAATTGAAGGTGTTTTTCTTGCATTTTCTGTTAAGGAAATTAAATAGTACCCTAGTGGACACCAACTACTAAAGTTCTTTACTATGTATCATAACAAAGTAGTTAACTTAATGGTTAGAGACCGCTAGGCTTCGATAGGACATTATGCATCATTTAACTCAAGTTACAATAATTCATATTTTGTGGATCAAATCAATAATAAGAATTTTTTCTAAAATTATGAAATCAAATTATGATGCATTGAAAGATACAAAACCATTTACACCTTTTAAAAGTATTACATATGAGTTGGACAAGCCATAACATTATATAGATGGCATAATAGGAATGTTAAAAAATACACACTTTAGTAGTAGATAGACTTCTAGTCAACATATAAAAGATTAGACTAAAACAATTTTTAAGGCATGTACACCTTTTTGATGATAAACCGTAGAGGACATTAAGATGTAATATTTGGTATTTCGAACAAATTTTACAAAGAGCTTGGAAATTTTGTTTTACAAGACTATGTGATTATTGTGTATATCGGTGATAGTATAGTAGTGAGGATTAGATTCCTGTAAGAAGACTAATGAACATGTTTAAAGGATGTATTGTATTTTGAGGAGAGTATTTGAGCAACAAATCACATTAATGGAGTTAGTGATAGCTCATCATTTTTTGTTAGATAGGACAATTTGAAATATATGTATATTGGACATACTTTATTCATTATGTCTAAATGTCTATAACTACTCTAAGTATGATATTTCAAGCATAGTGATTGGTGGGAAATTCCACAACAAGCTATCAAAAACAAACGGGAAAAAGTACACTTTTCCTAAATGTAAGTATGACCATCTTCACAATGTTTTGTATTGAAAAAATTATTTACCTAACGATTAGTTTCATTACTTATCGGAAGTAACGGCACATCTAGACACTACTTTCAACAATTTATTTTATTGAAAATTACGATAAAATAATAAATCACGACCTAGCTGAGCGCCCGTGAGGCTCCTACCATTACAGTCATTGTAAACACTATTTGTATAACTTTAGATTGCTAGTTTTTTTCATTGATTATAATTATATCATGTTGGATGGAATGTACCTGGTGGGGACAATAGCTGCACTGCATACCGGATAGAGGGATCAAGACTTGCGTAATTCCCATAAGGTATATTTTATAAAACACATAATTCACATCGGATCTTATGGGAGAAAATGCTTAGCGAACGCTAATTTTTTTTTCCTTATCGAAAGTAAGGGCATAGTGGACACTAGGTTCAACAGTTTAATAAGTTGAAAACAATGATAAAATAAAAGATCATTTGCTAGTTTATCGGGCCGCTAGGCTCTCATCATGATTGCTCTAGTGATGAAAACCAATCATCGATATTGTGTTTATATTTCATCTCATTGTAGTGAAATATCACTGGAATGGAATTGTAGATGGTCTTACATCATCCTTAAACCTCAAAACTACGTAATCCAATTTGACTCCTCTACATCAACCTCTAACGAACCTCCTTTCCCTCAACATAACCATTAGAGATTCGAGGCCATTTTCCAACTCGTCAAACCCATACATTGTTGTAGCCTTTACACCACCGCTTATGAGAATGTTTGTCAATGAGTTAATCCACATACCCCAAATTCATAGGAAACGAGATTTTTTTGTAAAGTGAAAATAAAATATTACAAACCTTAGCTAGTAAATATCTTACTAGACATTACTTCTTATTTTGGTTCAATGTTTCCATGATATTTATAGTCCAACATTACCAAAATAAATCAATTTTATTAAGGAAATTAGGCCTACAAACATAGAGTACATTAAACAAGCAAATACACAAACATTAAATAATCAATGAAACCCACTATAACCAAATTTGGCACAATCCTTTTTATTCAATGAAATACCCATAAATCTTTAAGCCATTGTTCCACAATCAAACCTTAAAAAAAAACAAATACCCAATACACTAAAACTCAATAAAACATACCAAAAACAAAATTGATTCCTTCCGATCAATCCTTTGGAATATCGATCTCTCCTTCATTGATCTTTGATTGTAAATCCTTGGGATCCTTTCAATAAAAAATGCACCCCACGAAACACACATACCCAAAATATCCTTCACAGCCTTCCCGTAAGATTTTTAGCCATGGATCGGGCTTCATGATCTTCTCAATTTCAGAAAAATCATCCAACAAGATGTTCCCAATATGTTTAATGTTTTTCATCTTTTTCTTGTCACGTTTAGGTTCCTTTAGGGCTTTAATCACCAAGGAAACTACGCTGGGAACAACTATAACTTTGGCCTAACAATTTTGTACAATGAGCTTCATGGTAACCCTCAAACCCTTCCAATCTCTTGCATTCTCCTTTGCAATGTCTTCTCTATTTTTCTTTGGTGAAATACCCAAAGGACCAATTTTAGGGACCAATGAAGAGGCCACTCCAAATTCTCCTCCTATCACACAGATCGAACACTTCCACAACCTGAGATGGGTCCAAATTTGGCGTAATTTTTCCTCAACCCTTTGAACCGTACCTCTTCTCTAAATCCTCTACAACTTCATGACCTCTTGCTAAAAGGGAAGACTAGGAAAAACCTTACATCTTTTTCTCGTACTTGGAATCGGGGTTGTTCTCTTTTGTTTTATTTTTTAAAGTAATATATGTTGTTATTTCTCAGAGTGATTAAGATACAATATTAAAGGTAGGTAATTTTTATTCCTATTTTTTTCCTATGTTGTTATTTCTTAGAGTGATTAAGGTACATGAGGGATCAAACCTTACGTAGTTCCCATAAGGTATATTGTTTGAAACACATAATTCACATTAGATCTTGTGGGAGAAAATGCTTACCGAATGCTAAGCATTTTTTCCTTATTTAAAGTAAGGGCACATTGAATGCTAGCTTCAACAGCTTTAATAAGTTAAAAAAGATAAATAATAGATCATGCTCTAGTTTAGCAATCATTAGGCTCCCATCATACTTGCTCCAATATTGAAAACCCTTCATCGATATTGTGTTTATAGTTCATCTGATTGTAGTGAAATATCATTGGAATGGAATTGTAGATGGTCTTACATCAGCCTTAAACATCAAAAATATGTAATCCAACCTGACTCCTATGCATCAACTTCTAGTAGAACCCCTTTCCCTCAACATAGCCATCATAGATTTGGGCCATTTTCCAACTTGCCAAACCCTAACCTTATTGTAGCCTTTTCACCACCACTTATGAGAATGTTTCCAGTGAGTTAATCCTCATGCCCTAAATTCATAGGAAACGAGCTTTATCTTGTAAAGTGAAAATAAATTATTACAAACCTTAGCCAATAAATAGATTACTAGACGTTACTTACTATTTTGGTTTAATGCTTTCAGCTAATATTTACAGTCTAACATTACCAAAATAACTCGGTTTTATTAAGGAAATTATGCCTACAAATACAAAGTACATTAAACAAGCAAATACACAAACATTAAATAATCAACGAAACCCACTATAACCAAATTTGGCATGCTCCTTTTTATTCAATGAAAGAACCATAAATCTTTAAGCCATTTTTCCCCAATCAAACCTTAAAAATAAACAAATACCCAATACACTAAAAATCAATAAAACATACCCAAAACAAAATCGCTTCCTTCCGATCAATCCTTTGGAATCTCGACCTCTCCTTCATTAATCTCAAATTGTAAATCCTTGGAATCCTTGCCATCAAAAGTGCACCTGACAGAAACACACATACCCAAAATATCCTTCACATTTCCCGTAAGATTTTTAGCCATGGATCGAGTCTTAATGACCTTCACAATTTCAATAACATCATCCAATGAGATGTTCTGGTATGTTTAATGTTTTTCATCTTTTTCTGTCATGTTCAGGTTCCTTCAGGGACTTTAATCACCAAGGAAACTACGCTAGGAACAACTGTAACTTTGTCCTCGACAATTTTATACAAAGTGAGCTTCACGGCAACCCTCAAACCCTTCCAATCTCTTACAATCTCCTTTGTAATGTCTTCTCTATTTTCTTCAGTGAAAGACACAAAAGACAAATTTTAGGGGCCAATGAAGAGGCCGCTCCAACTTCTCCTCTTGTCACATAGATGAACACCTCCACAACCTAAGATGGGTCTAACTTTTGTGGCATTTTTCCTCAACCCTTTGAACCGTGCCTCTTCCAAAAATCCTCTACAACTCGTGACCTCTTGGCTAAAAGAGAAGACATGGAAAAACCTTACATCTTTATCTGTACTTGGACTTATGGTTTTTCTCTTTTGTTTTATTTTTTTAAGTAATATATGTTGTTCTTTCTTAGAGTGATTAAGGTACAATATTAAAGATAGGTAATTTTTTTTTCCTATTTTTGGGTTCTACATTATTAAAGGTAGGTAAATTTTTTTCCCTATTTTTTTCATATGTTATTATTTCTTAGAGTGATTAAGGTACATGAGGGATCAAGCCTTACATATTTCCCATAAGGTATATTGTTTAAAACACATAATTCACATTAGATCTTGTGGGAGAAAATTCTTAGTGAACACATTTTTTCCTTATCGAAAGTAAGGGCATAGTGGACACTAGGTTCAATAGTTTAATAAGTTGAAAACAACGATAAAATAAAAGATCATGCTCTAGTTTAGTAGTCGCTAGGATCCCACCATTACTACTAGTCATTATAAATACCATACGTATATAACTTTGGGTCGCTATTATGTTTTCATCTATTATGTAGTACTCACAAGACTTATTGTTTGTAACATATAATTCACATCTGTTTTTTACGAGAAAATGCTTAACAACCGCTAAGATTTTGTACATATTGAGTGGAATGCCATAACCTATTGAATTGAATGGTATAGCTTAGTGGTCGCTAGGATCCTACCTTTACCTCTTATCAATATAAACACTATCTTTATAGTTTTGGATCGCTAGCCTTAATATGTAGTTCCCATAAGATACATAGTTTTCAACTCATATTTTATCTCGTTTACAATAAAAGAAAATATGTAGCACCCGCTAAGCTCATTTACTTATTAAAAAAATGACATATCAGACCCTAGGCTCAAAAGTTTCTTATTTTGAAAGTAGACATAAAATAATAAATCACGGTTTAGCTTAGTGGTTGCTAGGCTCCTACCTTTACCTCTTCTCATTTTAAACACTATCATTACAATTTTGGATCCCTAGCCTTGGTATGTAGTTCTAATGAGATACATGGTTTTCAACTCATACTTCACATCATTTCCTATCAAATAAAATGTGTAGCGCCCACTAAGCTCATTTACTTATTGATAGAAATGAAATATCAGACCCTAGGCTCAAATATTTCTTATTTTGAAAGTAGGCATAAAATAATAAATCATGGTTTATCTTAGCGGCCACTAGGCTCATACCTTTACCTCTTCTCATTTTAAATGGCATATCGAAATGACATATAAAACTGTAGTCTCAAAAGTTTCTTATTTTGAAAATAGCCATAAAATAACAACAAATCATGGTATACCTTAGCAAAGGCTGGCCTCCTACCTTTACCTCTTCTCATTTTAAAAACTATCATTACAGTTTTGGATCCCTGGCCTTGGTATGTAGTTCTAATGAGATACATGGTTTTCAAATCATACCTCACATCATTTCCTATCAAAATAAAATGCTTAGCACCCACTAAACTCCTTTACTTATTGACAGAAATGACATATTAGACCTTAAGCTCAAAATTTTCTTATTTTGAAAGTAGGCATAAAATAATAAATCATGGCTTATCTTAGCGGTCGCTAGGATCCTACCTTTACCTCTTCTCATTTTAAACAATATCTGTAAAGTTGTGGATCGCTAGGCTTAGTATGTAGTTTCCATAAGATACATGGTTTTTAAGACATATTTCACATCGTTTCTTAACAAATAAAATGCTTAGTGCCCACTATGCTCCTTTACTTATTGATAGAAATGACATATCAAATCCTTGGATCAAACATTTCTTATTTTGAAAATAGCCATAGAGTAACACTGTTAGTACAGTCTTGGATTACTAGCCTTATTATCTATCCCAAATAGCTTTTTTGAACTTGCCACATTTCACATTTTAATTCGATAATTAATTTAAATTAGCGCACACTATATCTAATAAAGTAGAAATCAAATTTGATAAAGATTGGAATGTCAATGTCTGTATATTATTCTAATAATATTCAAAACTATGTTTAGGATTTATTACTTCTGTTTTTTTTAAATATTTTTTTCTATGCTTGGTTCAATTATATGTTGTATAATATATTTGTTATTATGTTTATATTATTATAGGCTATAGACAATGAATTAGGATTTATTTCTTCTATTTTTTTAATATATTTTTTTGCTATGCTTGGTTCAATTTTATGTTGTATAATATATATTTTATTTTATTATTAGATATAGACAATGAATTAAGATTTATTTCTTCTATTTTTTAATATATTATTTTTCTATGCTTGGTTCAATTATATGTTGTATAATATATTTGTTATTATGTTTATATTATTATAGGCCATAGACAATGAAAAAAATTAGAATTTTTTTAAACCATGGGAAAATAAAAATAGGAAATTCGAATTCCTCGCATTTTCGGATATTTGAAATTTCAATAGCCCACCCTTTTACTTTTAAAGGGGGAAAGTGAAAACTTGAAATTTTTGTATCCCACTCTTTTTCTTTTTTTTGAAATTTATTTTGTTCAAGGTTCTAAACAAATTATTAAATACCTCGAGAAATATTGAATAGGGTTTTAGATTTTTTAGGTTAATCACAAAAGCATGCCTTCAAAATAAAAAAATACATGCATACCATAGATTGTAGGGCTGATTGTTCAAATCTAGATTTTTTTGCTTGCGATTATAATCTTGTTCGTAGAGAAAGACACATAAAAGAAACATAGAAAGGATGCACACAAAAGGACACATTCAAAGGAGGATAACAATAGAGGTTGTGAAAATAATCACGATGATTATTTGAATGAGATAGTAAATGGAGGTTTCACAAGAAACATAAAGCAATAAACAAACATAAAGCAATAAACAATTCTTGATATTACTAAACTACGTATTTATAGTAAAGGTGTACCTTTTTTCATTGCAAGATCTATTAGTTGCTCTGTAGTTGACTGGTTCCTATATTTTGCACAACAATCCAATCATGATCTACACAAGCCCTTCTTTGTCCTACTGAATCGTGCTCCATGAAAGAAAGCCTTGCTTTCTAGTTGCTTTTGATCTCCGCCAAACTGCTTTTTTGTCCTTCTTGAAAACTCACTTTTTGTGCATTAACAAAATAAATTTAAATCACTTTTCTGCTCTATTATTTATCTCGGTTTAACACTTTTCCAATTCCACCATTCTGTGTCTCTCTTTGGCTATTTAACTTTTGAATTTTTCATTCTCGTCTTTGCGATTATTTTGTAGGATAATAATAGCTTCTGACACACTCACCTTATTTTTAATTTTATTTTGGTTGGGAGAACCAAAAATAGTTTAATGTTGTTCATCAAGATGATGCAAAGAAACCTCGTTAATTAATGAATATTACATTTTTTACATGGTTTCCGCTTAGATATTTTAGGAAAATATATGAGGTTAAAAATATTAATTCAAAACTATAAAACTATATTAAGAATTCAATTGTATGATAATTATTTCCAATTATATATGTGTTTCCATGTAGAATTAACCAAATGTAATGTCTTCATCATATTTATGGTATGTACATTGAAAGTTAAACACATTATATATGGAATAATATTATTAAATCTAATTTTAATCAATATGCATTTTATAATTAATATATTCATCCTTTTGAGCCCGCTAATCTATGCCAAAAATTAACATAGCTTTGAGGCCACCACGATATAATTGGTTGTTTTGACAACCTATTGATGAAACCCCAATTCTATTTCAAATTACATACATAAATTTTCATGTATATTTATATATCCATTATATAAATTGCAGATTTATTTGTTATCATTTTCATCTTTTTAAGATGATTTATTTTCTATGAATAAACTTTACAATAGGAAAAGTTGTATACCATAGCATTCGCTAGGATATAATTATAATTTGGAAAAAGAATTCATTTTCCTTGGTACCTCATGGATTAGTTGTTGTTATATAGGCAACACGACATTTTTTTGTCCTAACGATCACTTTTTTCCTTTTCTAGTCATTATATTCAAAAATATTAACAATTTATATTTATAAAATAGATTCATTTTAAACATGATATATTTAACTTTGAAAATATATTAGCAGCCGCTAGGATGTAATGAGCATATGGCGTCGTATGTAAAAAACTTGCTATATAGATTCTCGACGTAATTATGATTTTCCACACTTTTTCATAAATGTAAAATAATTCTCAGCGAATCTTGTAAGAATTAGATAACACTATACATTTACCAAATAACATATTAAAGATACAATTTTACATGTATATTTATGTATCCATTATATAAACGCAGATTTATTTGTTATCTTTTATAGCTTTTCAATATGGTTTCTCATATATGAATACACTCTAGGAATAACTTAGCAGCTGCTAGGGTGTAACGAGTAGTTCACGTTGTATTTAAAAACTTTTAGTATAACTTCTAGGTCCCTAGTCTAGGTTTCTTTTCTTGTCCTAAATGTAAAAATATTCTGCCAAAATATTAGAAGAAATATAGAATTCTAGACACATAGTTGTGTAATACATGAAAAACATGATTCTAAACTTACACATCTTCATTATGAACATGATGTATTTGTTCTTTAAGTATAGCTTAGTGGCCGCTAGGGTAAAACGATTCTAATTCTATATGAATAATATTATATAAATTCCAAATTTATTTTTTACCATTTATATAAAATCCTTTTTGAATACGATCTAAATGAAAAATGTTGGCTACTCTAGTGACCGCTAGGCTATAATTCTTATTTGGATGAAGTCTTCATTTCACTTTGTGGACTCAAGGATAGGTGAATTTTTTTAAAGGCAACACACTTTTTTGGGTCAAGTGATCACTTTGTTTTTTCTCTCATGTTAAATACACTTTATTTTTTAGGCAACACACTTTTTTGGGTCAAGCGATCACTTTGTTTACGACTAATAATAACTTAGCGGCCGCTAGGATTCATCGAGGATATCACATTGTATAACATTAAGACCTTATGATTTGTTGGATTAAACAAATTAAATTAAAATATTTTGAGATAAGAAAGGCCGCCATTTCTTCACACTATAATATTTCGATCTTATTGGGTGCTATAATCTATCCAATTACCCAATTATATTTCAAGCTTAACCCCTCGCTAGCTTATGATATAACATAATATTTGGATCTTATAAATCTCTAGGTTTTAGTAAAAGAAAAAAAGATATTATACGCATAGGGGCGGGTAGGTTATGCCAAAACATAATAATATAATTTTAGAGAATACTGGTATTAAGAGCTTAGTGGCCACTAGGTTATGAAACAACATATTATTTAGGTATTCAATTCAATAGGTTATGTATCACAAACGTGATATGTTATTTTAAATCAAGATATTTCGAGCTTAACGACCACTAGGTTATGCTACCACACAATCATTAGAACCTAGCAAAGAATTAGGGTTTAGTAACTAAATTGAGGTATTAAGAGCTTAGTGGCTGCTAGGTTATGCACACAATATAGTATTTGGGTATTCAATTCATTGGCTTATGTATCACAAAGAAGATATATATAAATTAGTTGAATTCATTCTATTATTTTCATATATTAAACTAGGATATTTTGATGATAAGTCTTCAAAATAAGTACATGAGAAACCGAGCTCAAATGGCCACTAGGTTATGCCACAACATATTATTTATGTATTCAATTCGCTAGGTTATGTATTGCAAACATGATATGTTATTTTAAATTAATATATTTCGAGCTTAGCACTCTGCTAGGTTATGCTACCACATAATCGTTGGAACCTAGCAGTAGTTTGGATTTAGAAACTAAATTGAGGTATTAAGAGCTTAGCGATAACTAGGTTATGCACATAATATAGTATTTAGGTATTTAATTCGCTAGGTTATGTATCTCAAACATTATATGTATCACAAATAAGATATATATAAATTAGTTGAATTTATTATACGATTTTAAGATATTAAACTCGGGATATTTCAATAATAAGTATTCAAAAAGTACGTGAGGAACCGAGCCTAGTGGCTGCTAGGTTATTCCACAACATATTATTTAGGTATTCAATTCGCTATGTTATGTATCAAAAACATGATATGCTATTTTAAATTAAGATATTTCGAACTTAGCACCAGCTAGGTTATGCTACCACATAATCGATGGAACCTAGAGGTAGTTAGGATTTAGAAACTAAATTGAGGTATTAAGATTTTAGAGGCAACTAGTTTCTACACACAATATAGTATTTGGGTATTCAATTTTCTAGCTTATGTATCACAAAGAAGATACATATAAATTAGTTGAATTCATGTTATGATTTTGAGATATTAAAGTAGGATATTTTGATGATAAGTCTTCAAAAAATACATGAAGAACTATTCCAGGATAAATATTCTAGCAGTTGAATCCCATGATGATTTCAAGTAACTTATCTTACTAAGTATATGCCAAAATATGGGGAAGAGTTGTAATTAGCTTCAGTTCACCCACAAATTTTTACTATATCGATAAAATTCACTATACAGACAACCATTCTCGACCCTTAATCAAAAACTAAAGAAAAATCTTTCTAGGAAATATTAGACCATTCGACCTCTCGGCTCCACCTCATCGATGATCTTGACATCTGCATATCATTTACTCTGATAAGAGGAGGAGGATGAATTGACACAACATTCCAACATTTTCACTTTAGCGCAAGAAGGGACTTCTATTCCCTGATTTTCAGAAACTGAATCCAGACCATGTGCAATTGTCTACATCCCCCGTGTTAAGGCATGAACATGATACTAAAGGTTGACTAGATGCTCTTCTAGCTTCTCATTCTCATTATGCAAGATAAACTACGATGAAGAGATGGATAGTATGTTTTCTGAGCACAACCCTTGCACCATGTCAAAGACGTTCCTCCGCCCTTTCGAATGGTTCGGGTCAAGCGTTAGCTTGCACATGCTCTCACAAATATAACTATCATATTCTTATTTGAATTGTTCCATGAATGATCAAAACTTCTCGAGCTAGTTCTCAGAGTATAGTTGCGTTCTGAATTTTCTCATCCATCCAAGAAGTAAACGATTCCTAGACATCATTGCCTTTCATAGCTCTCCACCTCTTCCTAGCTAGGACCACACTCCATGCTACCCAAGAAACCACCAACACCCCTATCACCGTCATAGAGAGACATGAAGCACAATGACCAAAGATGAAAATAGGAATTAGGTATTGAAATGTCCACCAAACTAGAGATATAAAGTTGCGAGCATATAACACATGAAAGGAGGTAAGTGTGATAGTACAAAAGATCATCGATTAGATATCCTTATCATAAATATCACACTTCCCATTAAAAATCTTAAATTCCCAACACCATCTTACATGTTGCGTGCGTATAACCCTTAATTGATTTCGTCTATCACACGAATGCAATCTATCGATGTCATAAATGACCATTAAAGCTGTAGATGTCATATCCTCTTGTTGGTGCTAAAAATGTTGTTGTAATAACAGATCATAGTTATAGGTATTATTGGGCACTAGGCATTTTTTTTGAAATTTTTAGATGCAAAATTTGTGAGATATAAAAATTGTTTACTGTCGAAAGCTAGGGAGGTCTTTTGAGAAAGTAATAGATTAATGACCTCAAGGCTAAACTATTTATTAATTTCAAAAATAGAGATAAAAATTATTCGTATAAAATAAATGCCTAGCGACCGCTAAGCTCGAATGCTTACAGAACATAACGCTCTACAATTATTGTTTATTGATAAATGAGAAAGGAATAGATTCGTGTAATTTAGGCAAAAAAATTTCTTAATTAAGAAAATAGAAATCAAAAAACAATTTGTATTACAAAAAATGCTTAGTGACCACTAAGCTACAATACTTACTGAACATAGCACTCATTTATTATCAAAGAAAATTCATAGCGACCGCTAAGCTACATTACTTACTGGAAGGAGTGGTTTGGCACTCACTTGGCTATACTATTTCTATTTTCAAAAATATGAACCAAATAAAAATCATTGTCTATCTGTCCTACTTGTTAGAGCATAATAATAGAAGTACATATTTTAAACATGAAGATGTATCCTCATCATCTTGGCTCGCATATTTCAAAAATATCCCATTAAAAAGAAAGTCCTAAATGTTTTACTAAAAATAAAGGTAAAAGATGAACACAGTATTGCTCAATAATGAATGATCTCGAGACTGTGAAGAACAAAGTGTGTTTTATGATTGCCAATTGTTCATTGATGACAAGGATATCGACCGCTATCCTATATATTTTTACAAATCTATTTAACAAATGCAAAAAAACAATCTCAACAGGTTTGAAATCATTATTTGAAATTACATTATATTTGATGAACTATCCTTAGTAGAGCCAAGTCCTTAAGTACAACCCTTCGAGAAGGATGACTAACCACCAGAATTTTTGCAATCGATAAGCACTTTGTTAGTTAGTGTGTTTATGGAGATATGCAGTAAATTTTGAGAAGTCAATTCACAAATATAAAAAGTGTTATTACAGAGAATGCTGAAGAGGGTATTGAGAAAAGAATGTTAGTGGAAAGTATGTTGTGTATAATTTGTGTAGAAGGAATTGTATTTAACCAAACCTATCGATACAATATTATATCAATCAATTTTTTCCAAATATAGCCGTTCTTATTACCCAACAATATGATTTGTATCATGAAACAAGATGATGTATGTAAGTTTAGACTATTTTCATTAAATTGTAAGTAATGAGTTTTTTTGTTCAAGACCACACTGATATTTTCTATTTCAAGAAAAGAAATAGAAAAGAATTGTCTATCCTTGAGACTTGTTTGGTTCTTGATTGCATTATGAATATCTACACACTATTGGTCAGTAATTCATTGTTGAGGCTTAATTTTTTTGCTTTTCTATCTTGTGATGTTTTGTAATCAAATGTACTCTTAGGATTTTTGTCTACTGAGTTTGAACTTGTGGCTTTGGGGCATGCTTCCATATCACCAAATTGTTTGGTGAATATTATTATATCATTTTACTTGTTAATAGGATATAAGATTTTATTCATAAATAAAACACACCATCAATCCCAAATTAGTAAATTAAAATTATATGTAAAAATGATCTCTCTAAAGTGCACCGTGTAAAGAGATGACTGCAGGTGTTCTAAGCTTCCAAATTTTATCTCTCTCTTTTTAGATACAATGGAAACACCTCAGGTCTATGGGTATACCTATTTTGAGGTGAGTCTCTGGTATCAAGGCTGGTTCCTTATTGATGTATCCTAAAATGATTTGCTCGAGTTTAAGGGTAAAAATGACGTAAAATGAAATGAAAACGAGGTTATACACCAAACGTGTATGAGGTCTTTGATAGAGTACATGCATAATTGATATGGAATGAATTTCTGATGCACAGACCAATAGTTTTCTAAAGAAAATTTAGGGTAAACACTATGATGTATTGAGGATAAAATCACAACAATACTTCTAAGTTACACATACACATTAATATCATGCAAAGCAATTACTCAATTTGTAATAGGGTAAGATGATTAATCAAGGAATTCAACATTCACAAGATTAATGGAAACATACATTAGAATGCAAATAATTGAAAGGTATAAAATAATTCACATTCAAAGGGAAAAACTAACAGAAATTTCTTTAGCACTCTTGTATCTAAAAAGTCCTCTTTTTTTCTTGCTTTGCTAAGGAAAACAATATATAGAAAAATTAATTCACCCACTATTCCTAAAAATAGACTAAGGTTGTACTCACCCATGCATTCTATTTTTATCATTTATTTATTAATAAATAAAGGAATAAAATAAAACAAACTACCACAAAGAGGCATTAATAGCCTTTGATTACATCACAGTCAAACAACAGCTTAACTTTTCTATTTTTAAGAAAATCATGAGTGACTAATTTACTAATAATAAATCTTGCTTGATGAGCAATTCTCCTTCCTTTTGCATGTAAATTTGTCTTCTTGTCTATTATGTCCATTTTTGAAGACATGTAAAAATAATCCTGCAAGAAAATTAATACTTTTGGTCTCCAAAACTTAGCAAAATTATTCACCTCACTGTGGGGACCACCTTTGCAGTTGACGACTAGTCTTCACTTGGTTTGGCCACCCTTGTGGACTTAGCACATTATTATGTTTTGAAATAAGACAAGGGGGCACTTTGTAAAAGGTCACCATATCATACTCGCCACCTTTGATTAATACATGACTATGTAATTTCTTGTCGACTTTTGGAGTTTGGATAACACTTGGTGATTATAGTTTTATGACCCTTACCCTTTTGGGTGATCATTGTTGAACACGATGGTTGGAACTTTTAGAATATTCGGTTCTCGAACTATAGTGAGATCCATTTTTTGATATGTCAAATACAATAAATTTAAAATAATATGGATGGCTCCCATGTTACAATGACTCACCCCTCCACATGCTTTGTCAGTGACATGGTTAACTCATGTCAAGTTTGCTTTGATATATGGTGATCAATTTTTAATCATTGATCGGTATCCTTTGATTTGTAGCCATTGATCCTTAACTCATGATTAGGGTTTTCCGATTTGGCATTTAATCTACTAGTTTTTAATGTGACCATGGTGATTTGTGTTGAACTATGTTGATCAATTTCAATCATTGATCTCTCGTCCCGTTGAATCTTAGGACATCAATCTTTGACTCATGTTTAAGGTTTTTGACCTTACATTTAGGGTTGTAGAGCTCACATAAAGAACAAAATTGGAAAAATATGCAAATGTTCGAACCCACGAGCTTCATAAGGTGATACCAAACGAGCTCACAGACTTCAAAATGACGGCTAAGAAAGTAGACAGAGACCTCCTTTGTAGTAAAATATGAACTCGAAGCAACACAATTGGTAAAATCGACCAAAAATATTGCAAGAAAAGCCAACCCGTAACTCAAAATAATCAATACTAGTGGCCATTAAAACCTTGCAAAGAGTTAAAGAGCCAAGCTCGACAATGAAACAATGACGATACAAATGTCCGAGAGAACAAAGAGCCATTTTTGTAAGGAATCCGAGTTCAAAAACTTCCGAATGGCATCAAGCCAAAATTTTTCCAGGGCTTCACCCGCAGGCCTAAAATCCAAAAATGAGTGATCATTAGGGTCAAGTGATCTTTACCATGCAAACTTGAGAGATGAGTTAAATGAAGCTCAACAACAACAGCTTAGAGAATGAAAGGTAGAGAAGGAAAATTACTAAGATCAACGCTCAGTGAACGCTTCACCAAATTTTGAAGAAAACCACTAGGGTCACGGTACCACTACCTCATTCAATGCAGATCAGAAACCCTAATCAAAGATCAAGATCAACAAAAAGAGATAAAGCATGTCAGAAGATCAACGACCAACGTTGGATTGTAGACTATCAATGCAAACCACCATACAACCATAGTTAGAACAAGTACCAATGTGGCAAGTGTCGCAAAACCCTAACTAGGGTCAGGTTCGAATGCCACCGACAATTGATTAAAGGGGTGAGTCATCATGGAGAGGGGGCCAGCCCCATGTTTAAAACAAAAATAATTTCATATTGACTTTTGAAATTATTGACCATAGTCCATGTCCTAAATGATTAAAGGGGGGCGACAACCATATATGCCAAACAATGATCCTTGAAAAGGTTAAATTCTAGACCTTATTCCCTTCAAAATTCAAAAAATGACAAATAATTACATGGTTATGTGTTAATCAAAGGTGGTCGAGTATGGCATGGTGGCATTTTACAAAGTGCCCCCATATATATGTTTAAAACCATGGCAATGTCCCAAGTCTACAAGAAGGCCAAACTCAACAAAGACAAGTGCACCTATTAAGAGTGGTCCCCACATGGAGTTAGCATAGAATAAAGGTATTGTATTTTGTAAATGATATATTTAAAAGATGGCAAAATAAATCATGTTACCACACTAGAGGAAAAAGGGAATGTCAATATTAGAGCCTGATCTTAAAGGTGGTCCCCATCAAGATGGATACTTGGGTGAGTTATTTTTGCAAAATATTGTAAATAATGGATTATCTTTACTCACACACAGAGATAAAATTTTGCATGTGCATCCAAGGGGACAAGTGGATCAGAATTTTAGATGTCACATCAACAGCAAGAAGACAAATTTGCATGCACCTAGAAGGAGACTTGCTCATCAAGCAAGGTTTATTTTTAGCATTATTCACCCATGCTTTTTCTTAAAATAGGACAGTCAACTACAGTTTGACTGTGATGTAATCAAATGATATTAATGCCTCTTTGTATTAGTTTGCTTTATTTTATTCCTTTATTTATTAATAAATAAATGATAAAAATAGGATGCATGGGCGAGTACAACCTTAGTCTATTTTTAGGAAGGGTGGGTGAATCAATTTTGCTATATATTGTGTGCCTTAGCAAAGCACAAGGGGGAATTTTTAGATACAGGAGTGCTGAAGAATTTTTTTGTCAATTTTAACCTTTGAATGTGAAGTATATTTCTGCCTTTCCAATTATTTGCAGTCTTGTGTGTTTCCATTAATCTTGTGAATGTTGAATTCCCGACTAATCATCTCAACCTATTACAAATTAAGTAATTTCTGCATGATAGTAATGTGTATGTGTAACTTAGCAAAGATTGTTGTGATTTTATCCTCAACACATCAAATTTTTACCCTTAATTATCTTCGAAAACTATTGGCATATGCATCATAAATTCATTCCATGTCAATTGTGTATGTACTACCAAAGACCTCATAAAAGTTTGTCAGTATTACCTCGCTTTTAATTTCAATTTATAGTCATCTTTTACCCTTAAAAATCAGTTTAGGATACATCAATAAGGAACATGCCTTGATATCAGAGACTCACCTCAAAATAAGTATACCCATAGACCTGAGGTGTTTCCATTGTATCTATAAAAGAGAGATAAAATTTACAAGCTTAGAACACCTGCAACCACCTCTCTACAGTGTGCACTTTTGAGAGATAACAGATCACCATATAAGTGTTGTAATTTATCTTGATTTATCAGTAGAAAATTCAGCTTCTTGGTGCAAAGAATTGCTAATTCAAGTCATTATCTGGTATAGAAGGCCTGAAAATTAGCTTAATATGTGGTTGAATATCATTGTTTTCAATCTGCTCCAAAGACTTCAAAATCGGCACCAATTGCTGCAAGTCTATCTCGCATGCTTATTTTCTATTCTAGGAATGGAATGGATGTTAATAGGTTTGAAATCTTCCATTAAGTCTTAAACTCTGTGTGTAAGACTTCAATAATGGATTCTTACAAACATTAAAATTTCTTACTTGATTGATAACCAACTCGAGTCACCAAAGATCTATAACATGATACTCGCCTCTTTTCTAGCCCAAAGTAAGCCATGAATCAATGCTTCGTATTCAAATACGTTATAAGTGCATTAAAATTAGAGACTCAAAGCTAAGAAATACCTTTTGTTTGTTGTGGAAGTGAGCATCAAACCCGGTCGTTGTCCTTTTTGTTCTTAGTTCCATCAAATGAAGCTTCCAAATCCCTTTTGTTGTATTTTTTATTTTGGACAAGGGAATTTGTGTATTTTCTTCATGTAAGTAATACACACCGAATAAATGTTCTTCAATTTCTTTGAAAGTTCATGAACACATTCTTCATGTATCTTTTCATCCATAAACAGTTAGAAACACCATCTAACGTTGAAACATGAGTTGTATTATCAAAATTAGACTGGTCTAAATATGCATAATTAGACAATGCATTAGAAGCATGAGGCTCAATGTGAGATATGGCTAATGGTTTTGAATTGATAGTAACCTTGGTTCCATAATGTGTAGTGAAAAACAAGAAAGACCAATATGAAGAGAGATAACCTCCTATTTGGGTTGTGAAATATCTTGATAAACATATAGCAAAGTAAGGAGTTAAATCTACAACAAGTAATATCTTATATAATGGAAACATTTGGGAAATCATGCAATGTTACCTCTAGATATTTGATGACACCTAATATATTAGTTGTAGTTCGTTAAGCTATAAAACACTCTTTTCTACAGGGTTCATACCGCAGACCAAATTTTTCTCGCAATTACTTTTGGCATAACTATGCTACTTGCACTTTCTGTCCACCATACAATTATGAACAAGATGTTCTCTAATAATCATGATAGATAAAATGGCAAAGTGGCTTCTTGATGTCATGAGCATTTAAGAATTTCTTAACCATCCATTTACCCTCTTTGATGTAGTCTTGTTCCATTGTTCCAAGGACCATGTTTGCTTTCTAGACTTCCTTTTATGCTATTTTAGAAGGAATTTGCAGCTTAACTAGTTCATGAGAAAGTAAATCTTGTTGTGTAGGAATTCTTAGAGTGTCCCACATTGAGATGTTAACATTATACTTTTTCATTACATAAACAATGTTAAAAGAAGCAAAAATTTTAGAGACAGATTTTACTGTTTTAGCATAGGCTTTGGAAAATATTGATTATGCTTCAGTTGCTTTTGATATCTCGTATAAATAACCTTCTTGGATCAGATGTAGTTTTTTTTGCTGTTCTTTACCAGTTGTAACACCTACTATTTTTTAGGAACACCAAAGATCAAGTAAGCTGGTTTTGGGCTTATAGTTTATGTTTTATCAAAGGTGACAATAGTCGAACATACTTATTTTGTTGTTTTTTACTTTCTATAGCCTTTTTCTTGAGCCCTAGTAGTAACTGCAATGAAATCATCCTCACTGAAACTGACTAAGTTTTTTTAGGTGCCTTCTAAAATCGAATATCTTGCTTGTCCACCCTCCATTTGAGGCATGAACAATGTCTCAAATTGAGGTTGTCCAACAAGACTTATGTTTAGAAAAGCATTTGAGAAACTTGCAATTGAATGAGGTTGATTACAAGGTTGACACCACTCTTCCATAGCCATATTAACTGAAACTAAAGCATTAGATGAACTAGGAGAAATTGGGTCAAACCGCTTTATTGATACAACTACCTATAATTTTAATTCTCACTGGTAAAGCTAGCTATTATTTTGGTTTCACTGATAAGGAGCCTAATAAGGTCTACTAGGTAATGCAAGCCTATTCTCAATTGAAGTCAAATTATTCTGCATAGTATGCAAAGCTTTAAATATGTCATCTGATGGGGCTGCAACAACAGGTTTCTATAATCATGATAGGCTGAGGAATAGGTGCTAAATCTGCTAGAAAAGGCATCAAAGTCCTTGGTGCTAATTTTCCGGCTTGAATAAGGTTGTTTTCAACTATTATAGCAATATCATAAGCATCTAGGAGAGTTTCACCTCCCATAGATTGAATCATAGTTGAAATATCACTGTTTAATGCTCTAAGATAATAAAGAAAAGCATGATCAGCTTGAGACTTGACACTTGCTGGAATTATTTCCCAAGTTTTGGCAAAACAGATGTTCAAACTAGACATAAATTCATTGGGAGCTCTTTTAATGGTAGACAACTGTTTTATGAGAGATAAATGATCTGAGTTATCTTAAATTTTTTAGCAATTTACCACCTAAATAATCCCAAGTTTGTATACATCCAATCTCTAGATTTCTATACCATTGTAAGGCTTGTCCTTTAAGGGATGCAACTAAGAGTCTCAAAGCCAAATCTTCATGAGTAATATTATGGACTGCACATATGGCTGCAACATATTTGATATGCTCTATAGGTGTAACATGATTTTCACCTGTAAATGATGGAAAAAATTTCATGGAAGCATTAGGGATATCATGATAAACTTGAATTACTAAAGGGATGCCATTAGTAAAGGTCATAAAATTCCTAGGTGGTTGAATAGCCATTTGAAAACTCGGGATGTGAATAGAGAAATTGATACGTGGTGAAGGAATACTAGGAGGGTTATCAAAACTAGGCTTGTAGACACCTATAATTACGCCCAAACAATTTAAATACTTAAATTGCACTAATTATCCCCTTTCTCGTAAATCAACGACATATCTTCAAAAGCGCTCATATTCCCTCTTGTCGTTAATTAATTACAATACGCTAATTGATTAAGTCACCTATTCAACAAATACCCTAATTAACGACCTTCCATTAATAAGTCACCTCTTCTATATAGATTAATTAATTATTATTAATTAATTAGTCTTCCCCTTCATTTAACTAGTAAATTAATATTTAATTGATTTAATCCCCTTCTAATAACTTAAATCGTACTAATATTCATCTAATTAGCTTCTATAAGCTTACATCTACCTATTAGTTAATCACCTTTGATTAATTAAAACACCCCTCAACTCCCATGACTTTCTAAGCATAAATTAAATCCTTCTAAAGTAAGGTTACCTTTAATAAAGCAAATTTATCCATTCCTAATCATGTTTTACCTTTATCCCACATGTAAAGGGATGAAGTGTTTCCTTTATTCATTGGGCTATATAAAGAGCCCTCCACCTACCTTTTTACTTACACCTAAACTTTCTAAGAGAGCGAATGCAAAGCATATAGCAAAGACTAAGAGCTTTCCTTTTGCCCTTTTAAGAGTTCATAATCTTGAAGTGTTAAGCCTATTTCTTAAGTGCTTAGGTCATATGGGATGTGTCAAAGGGGTCTTGTAGCCCAACTTTGATAGGCCCTCATTCCTAGGTTACTTGGCATACTAAGGACAACTATTTTGATAGCCATGGAGCTTACTTAGGTCCATTCATTTATTTGTTGTTAGAGAATAGAGGAGTTTAGATATTTAGCATTGTTAGTTTCAAGTTTGTATTAATGAATGCTAGCATCTAACCCTTGTTTAATTCTTATCTTGATGGTGTTTAGTTTGTTGTTCAATTCTTGCTAAGTTAAGGCTATTTAGGTGTTAGTCTTTACTCATGTTAGCATTATTTTTAAAACAAAACATGCAGACATTTGGTACAACCGGTGGGACTTACTCCATTGTCCTTTGCACTTAATTTCAAGTTTTTGTAGTTAAGTTTCATTTTTGGTTACTAACCCTCTTTTACACATGTTGATCTAACTTGTTTTTCTTAACTTGTTTTGTTGAGTTTGCATGTGTTGAGTCTTCCTTGTAGGTATGAAGGAGGTGAAGTGCTGTCAAAATTGGAATTAATGGGAAAATTTCAAGATTTCTCCATGTTTTCATTTTTAGAGCTTATTTTTTCAACATTCTACATGCTAGTTTTGTCAATTTCTTGAAAATTTTAAATTCTTGAGTATGCAGGTTAGTGTTTGATAGTGCTGAGTCTTCTATTTACATATTAATGTGGTGGGTTGCTATCAAAATTTAATCTTGGTGATAAAATTTCAAGATTTCATCATGTTTTCATTTTTAGAGCTTACTTTTTCATCATTCTACATGCTAGTTTTGTCAATTTCTTGAAAATCTTAAATTCTTGAGCATGTATGTTCATGTTTGATAGTATTGAGTCTTCTATTCATATATTAATATGATGGGTTGTTGTCAAAATTGAATCTTGGTTGGAAATTTTTTCCCATTTTGCAGATTAAGGGACACTTTTTTGACATTTTTTGAGTGCATGTCAAGTGCATACCCGTGAGCATAAGAGCATATGCGTAACCCATCTTCCGAAGGCCATAACTTTTTCTCCCAAACTTGAAATGACTCCATTTTTTTACGTTGGAAAGGTATTGAAGTTAACTATGCAATGAAAATATAAATTTGGGATTTATACTTACAAAAATTGTAGGTTTTTCTTTTATTTTAAAACTGGTCATTTTCTAACATGTCTAATGTTTTGATGAATATTGTATTTCCATGCTTACTCGATTTAGACCAAAGCGTGTGTATGCTCTTCTCTTGCACCTTTTGGTGATCTTGAGAATAAAAATAACTTTGATCTCTATCTTGTTAACATTGGGATTAAACTTAGAAATTTGATTATTCATTTTACTTAAGGGAATGAACCTTTTACAAAGCATTTTTTAATGGTCCTTTGATTTGAAGTCTTCCATTTCTATATAGTTGGGATAAAGTTTTTGTATGCTCTTCTTTTGCACCTTAGGGTGATCTTGATAATCAAAAGTAACTTTAGTCTTCATTTTATAACATTTGGTAAATTGGAAACTTCATCTTTCACTTTTGGTTTAAGGGAATGAACATTTATCAAGAATTTTCTATGGTTCATTGATTGAAAAGATTTTTTTACTTTTTAGTTGGATTATTTGTTGTGTATGCTCTTGAGAATCAAAAGCAACTGTTAATCCTCTTTTAAATAATGTGATTTTCTTGGAGAACTACTAACGCTGGAGTGCAGGGACCTAAAACGCTTGTCAAAGAAAGGAGGAATCAAAACAAAATTAAAAACTACTAATATAGTTGTTATACGAAGGTTGCCAAAGGTGTTTGAGAAAACCACACCTAATTAAATAAGATAAAAAGAACAACATATTAAAAACACTGTATTGTAGGTTTTGGAAAAGGGTACGTCCCTCTCCGCTCAACTGAAACATAACCCCTTTGGCATAACGCCTTAAGCCACAACAATGGGGTGGTTCCAGGAACCCCAAAGTAGTCCACGCAAGAGGGAACCTTGTGGACGAAATGGGAAGTGCTCCACACTACCTATCTGACTAGTAAATCCTTTGTGAGATAGAGTTATAAATTGTCCCTACGCGACCCTTTTAAGTACACATTTGGACACATTTATTGCCCACTATGCTTGAAGGGGGAAAAGTTGAGATACTCCCAAACTAGTCATTATGACTTTTTGGGTAAATCGTCCCGCTCGTGGATAATATTTGTAGCACCTAGGACGAGAGAACCACCTAGGAAGATATACTTTGGCCAGGAGCCCACTTTGACCATTCTAAAATAGTGTTGAGTTGTGAACCATATTTTCATTGAGAAACGTGTGACGCATTACTTTTGCCTAGTTTTTACTTGCCTTAGGGCGAGGCAAAACTCTACCGAAGTGAAGCCAACATTTTTCATCCTTTTTGATTTACTTCCTTCACATTCTTTTGACACTTTGTTGATCAAAAGAAGGGTGACTACCTTTGTGTTACCAATCGACTATTTCTCTCACTTTTATGTCCGTTTACGTCCATCCATGTTTGCGGCTGGGTTAGTTAAACGTCTAAAGTGTGTGGAGGTGTTTTCGTGTCATTGGTAGCCATTATGATATTGATACCCATGTCAAGGTCGTCATTGTAGTTAGGCGTGGTTCATCACCGCGGACTTCCTTAGAAGAGTTAGCTTGTTTGTATCGTATCACTACAATTTCGATATTTATGTCTTGTTTATTGTAAACTCGACATAAATACTTATATTGTACGGTTACGTTGCACACATTTTTAGCTATTCCTAGCTATACTTTGAGATTTTTAGTTTGGTTCTATTATTACCTTGATTTCAAAGAGTGCTAGGTGTTACCATTTTTGCGTGTTATATCAATAACACCTCGATATCAATACTTCACTTTCTAGCAAAGTGGGTTAACATATCTTGGTGATATTGTTGTGTCATTCACGAATTATAATTGGCACTTTTTGAGATATAGGTCTTAATTGAGTTTGAGCTTGCTCATCGTATATCTTGATTGGGAGATTGCATTGACTTCTTGTATTTACTTACGTTTTGTTCATTTCCTTGAACTTGGCATAAGTGAAAACATCTTGTTGATCATCTTGCGACGTAAACTACTTTTTAAAACATAGTCTAGCAAATACTTACTTTGATCAAGTTTTAATACCAAATGCTTGTATCACGGGTGATTTATCACTCTATCATATTGGTATTCTCACATTGTTGACATATTCATACTCTTAGCAATTTCATTTTGCATTTCACTTAGGGGTAGTCACTAAGCTTTGCACATATCTACAACTCACCCTAGTGAAACTATCACGAAAACATGGCTCCCAAAACATGTCTAGGGTTGAAGAAATGACATATTTTTGATTAACAAGCACACGCTTGGGAGACCTCTAACAGAAAAGTGTCAAACCCCTTCATTGGACATGACCTAGGGCCACTGTTTTCTGCAGAAAAGGAAACCAAAGAGATGGTCGATCATAGTGGAAATGAATTAGAATCACCACACGTAGACTTTGATTTTGACCCCACTCTACTAGATGAGTTTCTCCTTAGAAACAAAGATAGAGTGTTGGCACGGGTCATGGAATTAGGGGCCAAATTTCCCACTGAGAATGAACCAATATTACCTACAAATGACACTACTGAGGAAGAACGTCCCCTTATCAATATGGAAGATATTTTAACAAAGTGGGCATGCTTCCACTTCTTATGCGAGAAAATGATAAAGTGGTAGGGCATAGAATACCCTCATCAAAGTGCCATGAAGAAACAAGATAGAACATGAGACAGGGGAAGAACCTCCACAATACGAAGAGGAAGAACCTTTAGAAGAAGAAGACATAAACCAAGTCACAATCCAACAACAACTCAATAACCTAAGGTGAAAACTAGCTTTGCTTACTTTCCAGGTACAAAAAGACACAAACAAGAACGTTCAAAAGTCAAGGCCTAAGGTTAGGATCCACAAACTCCATCAAGAAAACTAAGGAGAAGAAGATACGGGGTATCATCGTGTACATATCCCTCGCTTCTCCCATTAAAGAACAATTACTCGCACAGAAGTGCAATCTATGAAAGCAACACTTGCGAGCATACAAGACAACAATATAGGGAGCATTAGGAAATACCAATATGAAGAATGATGCCCCTATCCTTTTGACAAGACAATGACCCTTCAACCCTTTCTAAAGAAATTTGATATGCCAAAGTTTGACAAATACAAAGGAAAGGGAGACCCAAGGGATCATGTTAAAGATTTTTACATGGCATGTCAAGAGGTGTCTTATAGTGATAATTACCTCATCAAAATTTTTCCCAAGAGTCTCGGAGGTCAAGCATTGGAATGGTTTACGCACTTACCACGAGGATCAATTTTCACCTGGCCAGAATTGGCAGAAAGATTCGTACATCATTTCTCATATAACATAGAGAGTGACGTCACCATGACAGACTTGTGTGGTGCAAAACAACACTCAAATGAGACCTTTGCCAGCTTCCTCCAATGATGGAGAGGGATAGCTAGTCATTTCCCTTGCGCTTTCCCCGAGAAGCGCTTGGTCAAGATTTTCGCACTAATCTCAACCTAGATATAGCTTTCCACCTCCAAATGCATTGTGTCCACACCTTTGAGGAGGTTATCAAGAAAGGGATTCTAATAGAAAAGGATCTCATTGCCAAAGGCACCCTTAAAACCCAATCTAAAGACAACCAAAGTGTCAAACCCATTTGAAAAGTCAAGATCTTTAACAAATCAAAAACGTGGTGGGAGATGGAATCACTAATTCCAAACGTGTTCAAACGGTCCAAACCAATCAACCTTTTAAACTGACCAAGGGCCCAATTCAACCACCACCAAAGCAACAAACATTCACCTCCTTCAATGAACCGTTGTCCATCATACTAAAACAATTGGATGAGGCCCATATGATGACCTATCCTACAATGCAACCGTTTGATGACAACGCTCCTAAACCTTCATGGTATAAGGAACATGAATACTTTTGTGAAATGCATCACGTTAAAGGTCATAAGATAGACAAATGTCTCGCGGCTTCACCACTATATTCAAGACATCATTGACAATGGGGAGATAGAGGTGGATAACCTGAAAAAACACAAACACCAAATGAGAAAATGGGAATTTACAAGGAACCTTTCCCAAGCATGAAAATTCAGAAAAGCCAAAGCCGGATCGGGAGATTCATCCCAAACCTATAAAGCCACAAATTACTTGTATACCAAAATAGATAACAATCATTATGATTCGCTTATCAGATGTATTCGCTCCCCTACTGATCGTGTCAATACCATCCGGATAAAGGGAAAGGACTGCATACATAAGAATAAGGCATGCTCGCATCATGATTCCGAACCCTCTCTCGCTGACCCCGTAACCGGTAAATATAACCTTTTAGAATAACTTGAGAGGACACCTACTAAGATCTCAATCTTAGATCTTCTCAAGATATCTAATGTGCATAAGGACATTTTGTATCAAACTCTTCAGGGGTTGGGAGTGCCTTTAGAAGTCGATCTTGCGTACCTTCAAGCCGTGGTGGCAAATATTGCACCAAGTGAGCATCTCACTTTCAACCATAGGGAGGTCCCTACCGAGAATCCTACACATAATCTTCCCTTATACATTGAGGTAGTTGTCACCCGTAGGAAAATCAAATGGGTGCTTGTGGATAACAGATCTGGATTGAACATCTGCATGCTTAAATTAGTCAAACAATTGGGACATACGGAGGTAGATCTTGAGTCCCATATCATCACTATCACCGCATACGACAACGCGGAAAGAGAGTAAGTAAACACCATCACGGTTCCCATGGAGGTGGGCCCGACTTGTCACCGAGACAAAGTTTCACGTCCTAGACTTGGAACTTCCATATAAATTACTTCTAGGCCGACCATGGATTCATGCCATGCAGTCGTGCCATCAACGTTTCATTAATGCATCAAGTTGAAGCATGCGGGACATACAGTCACAATACAAGGAGATCCTGAGCCCTTTGTTCACTGTAGAGCTCTCAACAGCTTTGTAAGAAAGGGTACATATGCATGTCCCTCTACAGATATAGCTGTCTCTCTTCATTTTGAGGCCATGGAATCCTAAGTAGATTCGATTCTCTTAGTTCTTGCGCTCATGGGGCATCTACTTCAACATCTCCATTTAATTCATGGGAGATGAAAATCCTGGAATATGGCTGTGGGGAGCATAATGTACAACAAGCACTCCTAGTTTTAGACCTCTCTTTATCGCCCAAGACTAGAGGTTGACCCAACTACCATTTCAGGAGACCTAGAGAAGAACACACTATTGGGTCGTTCCTGCCTGGAGGCTTGTTAGTTGAGGAGAAATTACTTGATCCACCTACTACTGGGTCCCTCGAAGACACTCATCCGTCTTGTTATTAAACCCCAGAAATATGAAAAATCTAGTAGAATGATGTACTCCATGGGATACAAAGGCCTAGGATGTGGGAGGAATGAACAAGGACAAAGAGAACCAGTCCCTCTCCCCCATTTCAAAACTGAAAGATATGGCATCGGGATTCGCCCTTATGGGGCACACCCTAACGATCAAGATGCGACTTGTTCAGAGCGTGAGGATGGCTCCGATTATCTAGACAATGATACGGATTCCTGTTGTAGCCAATATGAGGATCTGGCCTCCACGAACCTTTTCATGAATAACGTTGTCCTGACCATAACCCCCACTGAACCAATCCTTGACCTTGTCTACCCTTCCCTTGTTGAATGGGACCAACAACGTCATGTGCCACTAGATTTATTCAAGAACAACGAGGCTATTGCAAAGTTCATGGGCATAAGGGATACAATCCCCATTGGAGATCACAAGAAGGGTTTCTTTATCGACTTAGACACATGCGCCTACTTTGGTGAGGAGGTTGAACTTCGTGGTCAACAAAATTTAAAGAAAAGTGAGGGAAAAAGTTATAAAGAAAAGCCTCGGAAAAAATCGAAGTCCAAGTCACACAGTGAAAACCTCTTTGAGGCACTAGCTGACAAACAAAGTGACCACACCAAGGTTGAAAATCTCATCGAGACATCCTTGGATGAAGATCTCAACCTACCTCCCTATCCTATGCGTATGGAGGATTTATCAAAATTGTTAGTTGAAGAAACCATTGATGTCAATATTGGTACCAAGAATATCCCAAGATAGTAAAATTGGGAGCATCACTCTTGGCCGAGAACAAAAGACATTCACTATGCTACTCGTGAGAGTTTATTGATGTGTTTGCACGGTCTTACAAATACATGCCCGGATTAGATACAACTTTGGTCATGCACAACCTAGTTGTGCACGCAGATGCTAAGCCTATCAAACGAAGCTCAAAGATGCACCCGAGAGTGGCCTTGTTAGTTATAGAAGATTTGGAAAGGTTGCTTCTAGCAGGATTCATCGTGCCAATTGATTATTCTCGAATGGATATCGAACATTGTTCTGCCCGTAAGAAACCTATCGGTATCTCGAATCGCATGCATTTTAGGGACATCAATAAAGCTTGCCCTAAAGATGAATTTCCATTGTCCAACATTGACATGATTTTTGACTCAACCGCAGTGGTATGAAATTCTATCACTCATGGATGGCTTTTCAGGTTATAATCAAATTAAGATCGCTGAGGAAGACCAACACAAAATAGCTTTCACAACTCCTTGGGGCACCTTCTGCTATCAGGTGATGCCATTTGGCCTTAAGAATGCGGGAGTAACTTATTAGCGGGCCATGATAGTAATCTTTCATGATATGATTCATGACATCATGGAAGACTACGTAGATGACATCCTGGGAAAGTCCAAAACAAGAGAGGATCATCCTATCATTTTGCGGCATATCTTTGAATGCTTGAATGAATACAAAGTTAGGTGAATCCAAAGAAATGTATCTTCGCGTGTTATCCAAGAAACTATTGGGCTTCATTGTGTCAAGATGAGGTATTGAGTTAGATCCTGCTAAAGTGTCTGCCATCACTGAAATGCCTCCACCTGAGAATATTAAGCAATTGCGTAGCTTGCAAGGGAAAATTCAAGCCATTCGCCACTTTATCTCCCAGCTTGCAGATAAATGTCACTCATTCACTCATTTTCTTAATAAGGACATCACTTTCATCTAGGGACCCGAGCAACAACAAGCCTTTGCTTTGCTTAAACAGTACCTGGCTAATCCACCTATCCTAATGCCTCCCACTCTGGGAGAACCACTTTTTCTCTATATTTCTGCTATGTAATATGCTATTGGTGCACTGCTCACCCAATATGACCTTAGCCATAAAGAGAAAGCAATGTACTATTTGAGTCACACCCTCATTGCCTATGAACTTAATTATCCTCATATTGAAAAGGCTTTCTTGGCCGTTGTTTTTACCTTTCGAAACTTCACCATTACCTGCTAAATACTAAGACTAAGATCATATCCAAGGTCAACCCACTCAAGTATTTATTGTCCAAACCCACCCTCATAGGTAGAATGGCTAATTGGATCATTCTACTCAAGAGTTTGATATAGAATTTGTCTATAAAAATCTTTAAAGGACAAGTACTTGCCAACCAAATAGCGGAAGCACCTTTGCAAACAGAACCTTTGAGTCTGAATCTACTAGATGCATCTTTTCTCTACATTGAAGAATTTGTCATATGGCGGATACATTTTGATGGATCTTATATGTTTCATGGTTCAAGGAGTGGTCCTTATTACTCCTTCGGGTGATCCTATACCGCATGCTTTCCGCCTCCCTTCCTCGAACGAACAACATTGCAGAATATGAAGCACTCATTACAGGGATGAAGCTAGCCATCAAGTGGAATATTCAACATGTTAAGGTTGTAGGTGATTCGCAGCTAATCATCAAACAGGTTAATGATGAGTATAAAGTTAAGGATGACAAGCTCATACCTTATAAGAAGTTGGTGGAAACTCTGAAGGAGTATTTTGTGTGCATTACCTTTGAGTAGATCCCAAGAGCGTAGAACATATCGGCAGATGCCATGGCAATGGTGGGATCTATGCTTTGTATTTCACTAGGGAACAATGATATGCCATTTTTTGTAGAAAATCTACACCAGCCCATGTATGACGTGCCAGAATCTTTCCTAGCTTGTGAGGTTGTTGGTCCCTATTCCCCATGGTACGAACCCATTTTCACCTATCTTAAGGACAAGTTTTCCTCCCAATATCTCCTGTTTTGAAAAGCAAATCCTGATTCACCGATAGCCCATTACACCCTTTTAGGAGGTACACTTTATTGTCGTGGCTATGACAGAATCACATTACATTGTCTGGATGTGATAGAGTCAATCTAGGTAATTAAAGAAGTACACTGAGTATGCAGAGCACATACAAACGGAATATTCTTGGCTAAGAAACTCGTTAAGAGTATGTTACTATTAGCCCACCATGGAAACTGATTGTTGTAATTATGTTAGAAAATGTGTGCTTTGCCAAAAGTATGGAAATTTCATCCATGCTCCATCGCAACCATTGCAACCAATCACTACCCCGTGGCCATTCTCCAAGTGGGGACTTGATCTAATAGGGAAGCTTACTCCTACCTCATCTGATGGTCATACACATATCATCATAGCTATAGAATACTTTACAAAATGGGTGGAGGCTGTCCCTTTAACCTATGTCACAGGAGCACAGATTTCTAAATTCATCATGAATCACATTATTTACCGATATGGTATCCCTGCAGCCATTGTCACAGATAATGGGAAGTCATTTAAGAACAAAAATATGAAAGGTCTTTGCCAACGGTTCCAAATCAGATTGAAATGGTCCATGCCATATTACCCTCAGGGTAATGGACAAGCTGAGGCAACAAACAAGACTTTGGTAAGGATAATGGAGAAGATGGTTAGCAAAACTGGTCGAAACTGGCACCTACAAATCCACCCAGCCCTCTGGGCCTACCGAACATCAATTCACACTCCTACAGGTGCGACACCATATTCCCTAGTGTTTAGGATAGAATTTATCATCCCTTTAGAGATCGAACTCCCATCCCTATGAATTTATCTTCAGGACTATTTGGATAAGGATGGAGATTATCGAGTGACAAGATTCACTGATTTAGAGCTCCTGGATGAGAGGCGCATTCGCGCTCTTAATCACCTGAAGGTATATCAACACAGAATCTCCCGCAACTACAACAAGAGAATCATCCCTCGCCAGTTTGAGGTAGGTGATTTAGTTATGAAGGATAACCAGTTCAACACTAGAGTAGAGCGAGAAAAGAAAGGGAAGTTTGAACCACACTGGTTAGGACCCTATGTCATAGTTGCCAAGTACGACACCGGGCATACAAAATGGCTCACCCCAATGGTGATGAGCTCCGAGAGCCAATGAACACCATGCATATTAAGAAGTTATATGCTTGAACATGGCACAAAAATAAAAAATACAAAAACATAAAAAAATCAGAAAAAGAAAAAGAGAAAACAAGTCGTCCACTAGTGAAAACCACACAATTATGGCACTTTGGACAAGTCCTTGGGTGAAAACCAGTTTTCGGTGCCTCGGGAGGATTTGTTGTTCACAAGAATTCTGTATTAGAAGGGTAGTTGTCTTTAGCCTGGACTCGGTTTTGCCTTCGAGTTTCCTTGTGCACACCATCTTGTCCAAATTTGATTTGGCTTTGCCTTCTATTCGTCTCTGTAAGGGACGTGGTCTTTTGTTATTTCCCATCTTACCCTCGGGAGCAACTCAACGACTTCACCTTCTTGTTCATAAGCGCATGGCTTCTACCCTTGTATATTTCCCACCTAACACTAGGGGCATCCATGCTTTCTTGGTTACCTGCACATAGCTTTGGAAAACTGTTAAAAACAAAAAAACAATAGAAAATTGTTTCAAAAAAACCTAAACAATAGAAAATCGGTGCATGAAAACATATCTTACAAAAACATTTACTTGCATTGTCTTGTTTCCTTGCTTTGCTTGTTGCTTGTATAGTGTTTTGCGTGCTTGCTTTTGAGTTGTTTGTTGCTTGGGTGTACTTTTTCATAGTTCATCTTTTCTTTCTTAGATTAGATTCATTCTTGCTTGTGCATATTACAGTGGTGTCTCGACATGCTAGTGAACCTTGGGAAATCATGATGTAATGTGTTAATTCATTATGTTCTTTCTTGAACATTTGGTTGTGTTTGTTACTTGTTAATAAGACATGGTGAATCATGGTGTATTGCATTAATTCCTGGTGTTCTTTGTTAGCATTTGGCTGTGTTTCTTGCATGTGCTCTATTTTGTTATCATTCACATCATGTTACCATCATTATCATCACATCTAACATCATCTATACATCATATATAAACAAAAATGCTAAGTTTTACATCATGCATGTATGCTAAGCTAATAATCACATATCGTATCATCAATGGGGGCAAGAGGGGTTACGCATAATAAAAATCTATCCCCCACACCAATATCATCATATCACCCTATCCATCATGAGGGATCCCATCAAAGGGCACTCTCTGTCGCCTCTAGGCCCTTCGCTTTCTTCTTCTACTTTCTTCTACTGTTCACCATGGTTTGGAAAGCAAAAACAACAAAAACAATATATATATATATCAAAAAATCCAAAAACAAGGCAAAATTTTTCACAAAAATCCTAAAAAGTAAAAAACCCTACAAAAATGGTAACTTGCTTATTACGGCTGAAACTTGTGTCTTGTGCATGGTATTTTCTCCATATCCTGTTGGTTTGTCTCACATCTTCCCCGATTAATACAACTCACGGATCATTGGATTCACAACCATTCACAAAGCTAGCTACTTGCTTCGCCTATATTCTCGGGGCACTTTTATTGCTTGGTGATGTTTCGTTGCGTAGAAACACTTTTCATGGACCACTGTGTCCATTGTCATTTCCCCTTTCATGTATCCTTGCTTGGGGGCATCATTTTTAACCCTTATCGTCAATCACAAACTTGTGGATCTCTTTAAGCACCGATAACAAAACATTTTTACAACCTGTCTTGACCGTTGTTGGGTTGATATGTGTGTTCGTACTTGTTTTCCATGTTATATGAGCTTGTTTCCTTCTCGCATTGCATTGCATTATTGTATGTTGCGTGGAGTTGGTATTTTCAACAATGGAAAATTGTTCGTATTATGGATTTTCATGTCATTCTACCTTTGTCGTATGCTTATATTTTTCATAAGGACCGATGACATAGTTCCTATGGCAATATGATGACATCCAAATTGTTCCAAACAAATACACAAAATTTGAGGCTAAGCTCTTCTCCCCAGCATCCATATTTCTTCTACACCACTTCCCTTTCACCCCTAATTCTCCCTCTCATCGAGGCATCCTGCCTCGTCCCCCTTCTTCTTCCTATATCTCACCTTTTTCAATCGTCGATTGGCTTCTTCCATCACCCCATCGACACTCAAGGGGGCATCTCTCCCTCCTACTAATTTTTCTTCTGTCCCTTCAAAATCTCTTCGTCTATTATCTTTGAGTGGCATCACTTACGCCACCCCGAAAGGGGAAACCGTAGACACTGTAATTACACCCAAGCAATTTAAATACTTAAATTGCACTAATTATCCCCTTTCTCGCAAATCGACGACATATCGTCAAAAGCGCTCATATTCCCTCTTGTTGTCATTAATTAATTACAATACGCTAATTGATTAATTCACCTATCTAACAAATACTCTAATTAACAACCTTTCATTAATAAATCACCTCTTCTATCTAGATTAATTAATTATTATTAATTAATTAGTCTTCCCCTTCATTTAACTAGTAAATCAATATTTAATTGATTTAATCCCCTTCTAATAGCCTAAATCATACTAATATTCCTCTAATTAGCTTCTATAAGCTTACATCTACCTATTAGTTAATCACCTTTGATTAATTAAAACACCCCTCAACTCCCATGACTTGCTAAGCATAAATTAAACCCTTCTAAAGTAAGGTTACCTTTAATAAAACAACCTTATCCATTCCTAATCATGTTTTACCTTTATCCCACATGCAAAGGGATGAAGTGTTTCCTTTATCCATTGGGCTATATAAAGAGCCCTCCACCTACCTTTTTACTTACACCTAAACTTTCTAAGAGAGTGAATGCAAAGCATATAGCAAAGACTAAGAGCTTGCCTTTTTCCCTTTTGAGAGTTCATCATCTTAAAGAGTTAAGCATCTTTCTTAAGTGCATAGGTCATATGGGAGGTGTCAAAGGGGTCTTGTTGCCCAACTTTGATAGGCCCTCATTCCTAGGTTACTTGGCATACTAAAAACAACTATTTTGATAGCCATGGAGCTTACTTAGGTCCATTCATTTATTTGTTGTTAGAGAATAGAGGAGTTTAGATATTTAGCATTGTTAGTTTCAAAGTTTGTATTGATGAATGCTACCATCTAACCCTTGTTTAATTCTTATCTTGATGCTATTTAGTTTGTTGTTCAATTCTTGCTAAGTTAAGGCTATTTAGGTGTTAGTCTTTACTCATATTAGCATTATTTTGAAAAAAACACATGCACACAAGGCCTATTATAAGGTAAAGTATTACCAACTCTTTTCCTTCTTACAATTCAAAGGTAAAGAAATAAACTCGGAAGGAATTCCTCTTACTGATGATCTTGCAGTCACTTTAGTCATGGAACCAGTTGCAATCTGGTTTGAAATCAATTTTACGAGTCACCAAATAGATCTTTAAATATTTTAGAACAAATTGCTACAGCTAGTTGTACCAAAAGTAACTTTTATTTCTTTGTAAATATGTCATAGATCTGCTATGAATATCTCAGTAACTTGCATGTAGATCTGATTTTTGTCACATCGGGTGTGCCAAAAACTATTCTCTCGAAAGTGTACCATGTAGAGAGATGGATGTAGGTATTCTAAGCTTGAAAAGTTTATCTCTCTCTTTTGTAGATACAATGAAAACACCTCGTGTTTTGGGTATAACTATTTTGAGGCGAGTCTCCTGTATCAAGGTTAGTTCCTTATTGATGTATCCTAAATTGATTTTATGGGATTTAAGGGTAAAAATGACCGTAAATGAAATTAAAACTGAGGTGATACACCAAACTTGTATGAGGTCTTTGACTGAGTATATGCACAATTGATATGGAATGAATTTCAGATGCACAAGCCAACAGCTTTTAAGATAATGAAGGGTAAATACTTTGATGTATTGAGGATAAAATCAAAACAATACTTCTAAGTTACACATACACATTAATATCATGTAGAAATTACTGAATTCGCAACAAGGTAAGATGATTAATTAGGGAATTCAACGTTCACAAGATTAATGGATTATACAAAAGATTGCAAATAATTGGAAAGGCAAAAATACTTCATATTGAAAGGGAAAACTAGTAGAAAATTGCTTTAGCACTCATGTATCTAAAAAGTTCTTGTTTTTTCTTTCTTTTCCAAGGCACACAATATATAGCAAAATTGATTCACCCAACCTTCCTAAAAATAGACTAAGGTTGTACTTGCCCATGCATTCTATTTTTATCCTTTATTTATTAATAAATAAAGGAATAAAATAAAGCAAACTAGTACAAAGAGGCATTAATAGCCTTTGATTACATCATAGTCAAACTGTAGTTGACTGTTCTATTTTTAAGAAAAGCATGAGTGAATAATTTGCTAATAATAAATCTTGCTTGATGAGCAAGTCTCCTTCCTTGTACATGTAAATTTGTCTTTTTTCTGTTCTGTCCTTTTTCAAAGGCATGCAAAAATAATCCTGTGGAAGAAAATAAATAATTTTGGTCTTCAAAACTTAGCAAAATTATTCACCTCACTGTGGGGACCACCTTTTCAGTTGACCACTACTCTTCACTTGGTTTGGCCACCCTTGTGGACTTAGCACATTATTATGTTTTGAAATAAGACAAGGGGGCACTTTTGTAAAGGCCACCATGTCATACTCACCACCTTTGATTAAAACATAACTTTGTAATTTCTTATCGGCTTTTGGAGTTTGGGTAACACTTGGTGATTATAGTTTTATAACCCTTACCCTTTTGGGTGATCATTGTTGAACATGATGGTCAACACTTTTAGAATATTCGGTGCTCGGACTATAGTGAGATCCCTTTTTTGATATGTCAAATGAAATAAATTTAAAATAATATGGTCACCCCCTTGTTACGATGACTCACCCTTCCACATGCTTTTTCAGTGACATGGTTAACTTAGGTCAAGTTTGATTTGACATTTGGTGATCGATTTTTAATCGTTGATTGGTATTTTCTTGCACTCTATTTCCTTTTTTGAGCTCCTTTAAGTTACTTCTAAGAATGATCTTGGAGAATTCTTCATCCTGTTATTCACTCTATGGGACCCTAGACCTTCATTGTTTTGATCTCTAAAACTCTACTCTTGAGGCTAATAATATTTTCTGAAAAGTTGAAATCCACTTCATACTATCTTAAGTTCTGCATTATCATTCAATTCAACCATTAATACCCACTGAGTTTGTGATCTTTTCATTATTGGTGAAACCACTTTGATCTTTTGTAAGTTGATTCCTTTTGGAGGTTTCTCTAACCATTCTTCTTCTCACTAATTTGGTTCATCATGGATGAGGATGACATTATTTTCACTTACTGTAACATTTGTTCACTATTTTATTTTGTGCATTGTTATTTGTGCATTCCGTAGTGACTTTATGTTCATACTTGTAAGCTTGAGATACATACTTGGATCTTCTAAGATTTGACATCTTCTTAATGGAAATATAGGCTTGTTCATTTGACTCTGGAACATACTGTATTAGTACTTTGACTATTCTTTATTTCATGAGATCTTTGAACCTTGTATGTGGCCTTCTGGAAGTTGTAAAGAGTTTCTCATTCTTGTAACACCATTAGTAAGCATAAGTCTTGATTCGGATGTTTTTTTGAAATATTATAATCTTATTTCTTTTGCTTAAATACTATAATTCTATAAGGGTAGCATTTTTTTGCACTCATACTTGCTTCGTTCTGAAAACTACAATTAAAAATGGCTGAAATTTTTAGGATTATCTTAAAACTTTATGTTATTCAACTGTTAATCTATAATGAATGCTCCAAAAGTACTTCAATTTGATGACTAAAAGTGCAGTCCATTTCTTTTATGTTTAAATACTACATTTCCTTTTATTACAACTTTGATATGCGTGCTAGAAAATTTAAAATTTCAATTTTACATGGCAAAGCCCCTCACAAATTTTCACGCAATTCTTTCTTTGATCCCTTTTTCTAGTTGTAATAGATGTATTTTCTGATTCATAATATAGAATGTATCACTTTTCTATTGAAGTTGATTTGTTGTTGGAAACTAAAACATAATAACTATTATCTTGATCATGGCATGCTTTTCTTCTTCTCTGTATCACTTATTTGATTTACATACAATGTTTAAAGCATGTATTAGTTAAAAACAACATGATGGAAAGTTTTAAATGTCCATTTTACATGGCAAAGTCATGTCAAAATTTTCCCAGATTTCCTTCTCATTCTGTTTCAGCTGTAATCTTCTCTTTTCAGTTAACTTCAGCCTTTAAAATATGATCCTTTTCTACTTCACCTTTGAGTTGCATTCTTCCTTCATTCTAGCATGTACTTATGACCCATCTGCTTCATGTACCATAGGGTAGAAGTCATTGAACTCTGTAATCTTTATCTATAGTGAGGACTGTAAGATATGATTTATTTCTTCTTGCTACAACCTGTACCTACACACTTGAGAAAATAGTTAGAAAATATTTAGGCTTTTGGCCTCTCTTATGTCCATGGCTTTTATTTTCTTCTCTCTCCTTATTTTTGAGTGAGTAAATCATGTATGCAGTTTGATCTTAAAGTAATCTATATCTCCTTATTAAGAGATCCATGTGCACGAAGTAGGATAGTATAGGAATATGGATTAACCCTTAGTTTGTGAATCGATGATTTTCTTCTTTTCTTCTTTTTTAGGTACAAAGGCCTTCAAAGAATGAAGATGGAGAGGGAACAAAGCTGAAGATGAGGATGCATCAACCAAAGGAGAAACCTCCAAGGCAATGATGGGTTCACTCATACTCCTTTATTTTCTCTTTCATGCATATGTACCTCTTATTTTAGTAGTTGTACTTTATTTTTCAGTTACATCCCATGACTTGTGTGGGAACATTTGAAATTCCTTATGAATAAAACATTGAATTGTGAAATTGAGTTGTGTATTTATTTCTGAATTTCTGCATTTCTCTTTCGATATGGATTGTATGATGAAGTAAACAACTCAATAGTATAATTGAATGTCTTAATTATGAAGAAAACAACATTAAAGAATACCTATAACATCCAAAGTAATGAAATTTGATTTTTCGTAATCTACACTCATGATTGCTGCTCCAAAACCTAACACTTCATCTATTCTGTAATTCAGTGTCTTCATCAAGGCAACACAACTATCCTTCAGGGATTTGTGTTCTTTTGCTGAAGATAACATGAAATTGTAGACTATGTGATCTGTTATGTTTTGTAACAACACGTATAGCTATAGATTTCTTGTAATCATTATTAATTCAACAATAAAAATATTTTCTAAAAGAACTTTCCCTATCTTAGGTATACTTCACCAATGCTATCCATCATAACAAATTTTCGAGTTGCCCATTTTTGTACAAGTGTAAAAATTGTCAACATTTGTTGCGATCCTGCATGGGGAAAGCTACCTACTAGCTTGTAAACCAATGCCTTGCTCTTGTCCATTAGGCATGGAGTCTAAAGCATGTAACAAATTTTTTTCCTTTCTAAAGGCCCAACCCTTCCAAAATGAACTAAAACTAAGAATTGTTTTGGTAAACTAGATCACGTGCACGAATGCACTTATTGAATTGAAAAATAATGCAATGTGTAGGAACTACACTTATTAAAGGAAAATCCTACTCTAAACAGACACTGTAGGAATTTCAATAACAAAGTTTGAGAAACATACCATTCACAAGAATGGGAAGTTCCTCTCCATTCAGCCTCGAGAGATGAAAAGCATTGTGCTCTTTACAAGCTAAAATCATGTAAGGACCACTTTAGATTATATCAAACTTTATGCGTCTTCCTGGCTTTGCACAATCACTATCCCAATTTAACATAATATCTCCTTAATTGAAGATTCTAAATTTTTCTTTCTTATCAAAAGTATTCTTCATCTGCTTTGATTATTTTCAATGTTTACATGAGCTTGATCACTCAGCTCTTGTAATTCCATTAATTTTGCATAACGAACCTACAATGGTTCATTTTCAAGTAGCTACATTTTATGCAACAAATCTAATGCAAGTAACTCAACCGAAATAGACATTCTTACTTCTCTTCTATAAACAAGCTTGTATGGCAAACTTCCAACTGATCTTTTAGGAGTCACTCTATTAGCCCAAAGTGTTGAATTCAACATTAAATGCCAAGCTCTCTGGTTATCTTTGAGTGTTCTTCTAATGGTCCTTAAAAGATTCTCGTTAGTACTTTAAGCTAGCCCATTACCTTTTGGGTAATAATTAGATGAAGAACTTAGATAAATTCCATGGTTAACAACCCAATATGTTACCTTTGCACTAAGAAATGCTAAAGCATTATCTGATATGATAGTTTCTGGGACACCAAATCTACAAACTATACCTTAATAAAAGGATAGTATCGAAGTTTCATTAGCATCCTTCAAGGCTATTGCTTTGGTCCAGGATGTAAAGTAATCTATAGTAGTCAAAATACACTTGTGTCCTTATGACGAAGGTGGATTTATCATGCCAATAAAATCAAGATCTCACTACATAAAAGGCTGATCAACTGAAACATGTTGTAAGGGCAGCAAAGCTAAACATTCTTTTCCAACAAAGAAAGAACATTTCTTACACTTTCTAATACATTTGAAATAGTCCTTGAATATGATGGGCCAATAGTAACCGCCATAATTTTTAAGGCTATGGTTCATGCTGAGAAATGACCTCCTGCAGGCCCTTCATAGAATTCTGATAATAATTACTGAATTTTATCATATTCAACACATCGCAACAAGATTCCATTTATATCCCTTTTGAATAATACACCATCAATGAAAACATATGGTACAACTTGTAATGCCCCGTTCAATGTTCCTAGTCCCCTGACCTGCCGACCTTGTTACTAATCCTGGGAGACTGGTGTGCGTGTGCTCTCGTTGACCGTTGTTGACCTTGTCTGGGTCACAGTGAAGATTTTTCACCTTCCCCCTCTCCTTCTTGCCCTTCGGGTCATTGTCGACACCCCAAACTGTGGACCCCATAGCGTCATGGACGGTTATACGGGTAAAGGAAAATTTGGTTCTCGACTCTTCGAGTTTGTCGGGTCGTCGACATTAATAGGATAAATAATAATTATTATTATTTTAAGCCGTAAAATCGTAATAATAATGTTGGTAATAATATTATAATTTTATGGTCGATCTGTGCTTATTAATTGTATTACTCCTCGTTGTCGGGTGATTTTTAGTAATACGGTTAATAAAATTGTGTTATTATTATTATTATTACTATTATTAAATTCGTGTTATCATTATTAATAATTTGGCGATCGTTACTGTGTGTTTATTATCTTTTTCTTCATTTTAGGCTTGTTTGTGTTTTTATCTGGTTAAAACAAACAAGCAAAAATAAAATAAAAGAACTAAAATTTAAATTAATCGTGTTTGTGGGGGCGGATTAGGGCAAGTGAAGAAGGGCGGAAAAAGCCCCAAAATTTTGCGCTAGGGTTTGGTCGCTGCATTTGGAATGGGCGGCTGGCTTGGGGCGCAGTTTTGTGCACCAAAAAAAAATGAGTTTATTGAAACGGCCTTGGAAACTTTCATGCAAACACTGTGATTCAGGCAGCCAGACTCCACAAAACGTCCAGCATGCGCCCAGGCCACGCCACTCTCACCGCGTGGAAAATGGTGCAAAAACGAAGGTGTTTTTGGTCTGTTCTTGTTGCAATGCGGCCAACACTCTTCCAACCCGCGCCCAGGCCTGCGTGGGCTCTCTTCAAGGTCAAAACACCTTGGAACCTTGTCATTGTTGCAGTTGCAAGTGCCATAGTAGAGGCGTATGTAAAATGTGTATGCATGCGACCTGTTCGACTAAATGTGTGGCAGAAATGTAGTTCCATGGACTGCAATGATTTCAGGTTTTGCACAAAATGGTTTTGTTGAAACTACATTTGGAACCTTTCCAAACAAATGCATTTAGTGCCCAGTTAAGCACATATACAAAATGTGAAGGCATACACAACCCAGTGAACTGTTTGACAAAATACCTGATAGATATGTGGCCTCCAGGGCTACAATGATAGCAGGATAAACAAAAAAATGGGTTTGTTAAAAAGGCGCTAAACTGTTTGATAAAATGCCTCAAAGAAATGTTGTCTCATGGAATGCCATGATGGCAGCATATGCACAACATGGATGTGAAGAAAAGGCCTGTGATTTGCCTGACAGAATGCCTCAGAAAGATGTGGACTTATGGAACAAACCCTGACCATGTAAGCTTCATTTTTGTTTAATTGGCTTTCAGCCATGCATGTTCAGTGCATGAGGGTTGTAAATACTTCGTTGGCATGAGTGCCTCTTGTAGAATCATGCCAAAAATTAATCGTTATGTTGCTGGTTTTGATGAGCACATGAGAATGTGCAAAATGTGGAGGCATGCTTAAGGCATGTGAAGTGTTTGACTAAATGCCTTCAAAGATCTTGGTCTAATGGTTGCAAGATTTGAGGCTACACACAAAAGGAGGAAGATATCATCCTATCCAAACAACAACAATAAGAAACCCTTTGATCATGCTCAGCAAGTGGTGGGTCGAATCCAGAAGACATGTATGTTAAATGGTGGAGTTGGGGACGCTCGTGGTCTAGTTGACGAAGTGCCAAGACGAGATCGATCCCAAGCTGCGGCTTTGATCGACTTCGTTCCCGTGCATGGTCCTTCTTCCCTTACCTCTCATAATTCTCGTGTTTTAGTTTTCTTTTGCAATTAAATAGAATTTTAAATCATTAGGACTTTTAATACAGTTAAATGTCCCTTCAATTCATTGCAAAACAATATAGTGTCGTGTCGCAACTCTTGAAGCCATTATAACTCGCCTACTTTAAACCACGAACTATCACCCTCGCTTCGAGATGACCTAGAAAACTCTTACTCTTTTGATCGCTTCAACATCGTTTTATCGACCAGACAAATTTGACTCTCCATTGATTAAGTTGACCTTCTTCCTGCTTAAAATAGTTAAATTTTGCAATCTTCGGAGGCTCTCTAAGTACCCCGCGCAACTCTGGAAACGAGATGTGAAGTCTCATTCGTGTACCTTGGTATACGAGGAGTCGCCTTGATTTTTGGTTTGACCCAAATGATCATATGACATCCTTTTGATGCTCTTATAGGAGCCCTGTAACACTGGTTTACAACAGTAGAAGGTCGTTAAAACTAGAAAGTTGGCTTTTGTTTTGGATCGCCATTTGAAACCTGGAAAGAGAAATCACTTCCCGTCTTCACAAACTTTTAGCGATTATGCTAGACAAATTCCTGGGACATTTGGTATAGGCAAGAGAAATTTTCGAGATAGTTTGGCGAAGCTATTTTGTAGGCCTTCGGTCATAGTTTGATGAGGTCAAACTGGTCCAATTTTGTCTTGTCGCTCCAGAAAACTTGTTGTTGTTTGAACATGGTTGTCTAGTTCTCAGTCCTATTGACTCTGATGAATTCTCGTTACATAGGGGAACTAGTAGGAGATGTCTCGTTACGTGCTTCTCCATCTAACGTCAGTTATGGATGCGGTTTTCTGGGTGCTCGAGCTAACTTTTGTCATTTTACAACCGGGTGAACTACGACCAGTGACCCCGGAAAACTAGCCGCCAAACGTAAACCGTGTGCTCCTTTTCAACTCGCATCGATTCTTATGACTCTGGTATATCTGGGGACACATAGAAATTTAGTCGTGGTGTGCGTGTTCATTGGAAGATAACTTTTGGAAGTAGTTTCTTAGCCTCCGAGCCCGTTTTGAACGTTTTATAACTAGTGAGAAAATGTAAAAATAGAAAAGCTGCAGGACCCTCGAAAGGTTGCCAAATCACCCTAGAAACTTTTAACACACGTAAATAACTATTTAAAACACTAAAATGAAACTTGTTGTGTGTATTGGAACTTTTGACAAAATGATGTTTTCTCTCTCTTCCTTTCTCTTTCTCTCTCCTGGGTTTATAAAATGTAGAAAAATGAAATGCAAGGAATTGATGTTTATAGACTTTTTAATTCGATTAGAAAATTGTAATTATTGTCCGATGTGAAATTTAATTATTATTTTTGTAACTCTTATAGGTCATTGTAAAATGAATAACTGTGTAATGTAGTCTCTTGTTACTGAAAAATTATAAATGAGATTTGTTAACATGCATGATATGCTAGTTTTTAAGGATACTTATGGAATGTACTTCTAATCACCAGCTCAATTTGATTTTTAGTTGTGTGTGGAAAAAAGGTGTTTGGTTTATACTTAGTAAATTGAAGTCGAAGTTAATACATTGGAGTACCTTCTCAGTATTTAATAAATGATTAAATTAATTATAGGGTTACCTTCTTACCTTGCAAACACAATAATGAGTTTTAATGGGAACACTCAACCCTAATAAAATATTCGTGCATAACTTGCCTGTATGTGTGATCCCTTCCTACCATATAAGAAATTTAAAACCAAAGAACGACCTTAACCTTTGCACCTGATGAGACCTCATAGGTTAGGTAAATAAAACCCCTCATTGGAGTTTACCGTCATAGTCTTTATGTCCAGCGACAGTGTCGCGAACCCATATTTAGGAATGTCATGGTCCAACCTATCTGGAGTATGCGGTTTCCTTCTAGTTTTGGCAATCGCGAGAAGAATGTACTCTCTTCAGGTCCGATACCAGGCTGAGTGTTGAAGACCACCTTAGGAGTCACCTTATGAGTCCTTGTTCGAAGGATCGACTAAGCGGTGCTACCTTGGTTTCTATCAAAATCATCGTGGCATTCTCTTGAATGTGGTTTAGTACAATTATGTCCACTTGCCTCAAAATCACATGTAGTAGAGGCGTAGATCACTAGGTGCATATTGGAATTAAACTAAACCCTAGTGGTTTTTGTCTGCTAACTTGTGGGTAGAAACTGTATTTTAACTCCTTGTATGCAAAATTGAGTGGAAGGATGTTAATTCTAGAGAACCTTAGAAATTGTAATCTTGTCTCTTAATCCCTTGTTATGTCATTTATGGCATTAAGGAATAAAGAATATTCCTTATGCGGAATCGTGAAGTGTAGTGACATGGGATCTTCGTGTACATAGATCCCTTGTGTTCATGTGTAGTTTATTATGCTCCTAGCCGTGTACTTCTTTAAGATGTCAGACAAGTGCTTTTGTATCTCTTTGTTTCGAGACGATGCTAAGAACGAGACCTTAGTGTGATATAAGAGCATATCATATAATGCTGCACACGAGATTGGAGTTTAGGACTAAGGTCAATCTTGGAGTCTGTATAACTTAATTAAACCTTTTCATGCGTTGTAAAGAATATAAGTTACCTTAGTGCGACCAAACTTTGAGAAAACAAAAGATATGTATACCTAGCTATATATAAATCTTATAGGAATTCAATAAGTTTTTCAAATTATAATAACAATGGTAGAGAAATAAATATAGTGTGAATCGAGAAATATTTTGGTGAAAAGCCGCCCTGTGTCTAAATCTCTCACCAAATCCTTGTTTTCGCTTCGACATCAAGTCACTTTCACTCGAGTGTATGGGTAAGACTCGTAGCCTTTAAATAAACGTCTGAGAAGCAAAATCTTAACATAAGAATGAGAGAATTAAAATCTTGTAGGCATTTTGAAATATGGTGAATACTTATGTAAGTTATGAAGATTTTTCATAAGGGTAAAGAGCAAAATTAACTGGTCGAACAATAAGTGAAATGTGAGATGAATTTTCAGAACATGTAGGATGTTTCACGTACTCTAGATGTAACCATGGTAATGTTGTGTTGTGGGTTGTCAATCCTTAAGTCTCTTTTTATTGTGGTCATGTTATTGCTAGTATTCGTTCATTGGGGAAAAGTGTGGCATCGACATGCCGAAGTCGTCTGCATGTTTCTATGTGAGTCCGTGACTTATGTGATTGTCGCATGTGAGTCGAATTATGTACTTGGAGCCCTTACGGTGTTGTGTGAAGTGAGCAATGTAAGTCAAAAAAATTGTCCTGGTATTTTACCGTTGTATTTGGGTGTGTAAAATGTGGGCACTACAGATTCCATTTATATCCCTTTTGAATAATACACCATCAATGAAAACATATGGTACAACTTGTAGTCCAAATACCTTTGTTTATTCTTTTCCATACCTTCTAGATAGGTTCCATGCTCAGTAGATAGTTAACTAAATCAGTTATCCATTTTGATTCCTAGACTTCTTGAGCAATTTCAGGTTGTTGATTTTCTAGCCGAACCATGATGTCGATTGCTGATACGTAATTTCAGCCTGTTGTTTTGAATTTTCGTTACTCGGTCTATTTTTTTTCCATATCAGCAATTACGTGTTCACACAAACCTTTTCCTTAAACGTCTTCGTAACACGAATATCGACATCATATTTCGTGACCTTTGTCATCCAGCCTACTCTTTTCTCATTCAATTGTTTATTTAACAAGAAAGATTTCACACTTGGATGAGAAACAAGAACATGAATTTTGTTGTTTGAAAGCATGTACTTAAAATTATTTAGTCTTTTGACTACTGAAAGTGCTTGTTTTTCAAGAAATATGTACCTTGTTTCTTAATTGTGCAAGATCTATACAGAAAAGAAATCGGTTGTTCAATATTTTCATCATTAACCTGAGTTAATATGGCTGATATTGTTTCAGCTCTTGCAAGTGTATACATTGTAAAATCTTTATCAAAATTTGGATTTGCAAGAGTAGGAGCTTGAGAGATGGCTTCCTTAATTGATTCAAACCCTTCTCTCCCTTCATTGGTCTAAGAGAAAGTTTTCTCTTTCTTTAACATAGTTGTCAATGGTTTCACCAATGCTGCAAAATCTGGAACAAATATTCTAACAAAGTTGATTTTTCCAAGAAAACTCTGTAATGCCTTCTTATGATGAGGTAATGATAGTTGTGATATAGCTTCAATTCGGAAGGGTCAATTGCTAAACCTTGTTTAGAAACAATATGACCAAGAAATTTACCTTGATGTACTGAAAAGATAGAATTTAGTGGATTCAAAGATATTCCAAACTATCTGCATAACTGAAAAGTTTGCCTTAGATGTATTAGATGTTCTTTTGAATTTTTGAGAATATAGTAACATCATCTAAATAAACAAGGATGCATTTATTTAACAAGTCTGTGAAAAGCCATGTCCATTTCACATTCAAATTTTGCACCAGTGTTTGAAAGGCCGAAAGACATTCTTTTGTAAGCATAAGTACCCCACTTAGTGGTGAAATATGTTTTGTACCTATCTTCTTCTCGACTAAAATCTGATTGTATCTACTATAACCTTCTAGAAGAGATAGTCTATTTGAACCAGAAACTGTTCTCAAAATCTGATCCATATTTGGAAGTGGGTAGTGATCTTTTAATGAAGCTTTATTAAGATCTTTGAAATCCACACATAATCTGATTTCTCCATTCTTCTTCCTAATAGGAACAAGATTGGCTACCCAACTTGAATGCTTAACTGGAAAGATAATACCTGATTCGATCAACTTAGATAACTCTTTCCTCATTAGAGGCTCTATTTTGGGATTTACAAGCCTTTGTTTTTGCCTAACTGGCTTGGAATTTGGCTATAATTTAATAGTGTGTTATGCTAAACTAGGATCAAACCCTTTCAGGTCTTGGTATTTCCAAGCGAAAACATCTTTAAATTCCTTGCAAAGATTAATAAAAGAATGTTTTTCAGCTAAAGAACATACCTTTTGAGAAACAAATTTTTCCTTCATCAACTGAGATCTATTCATAGTTATCAACATGTGTTGACATGTTAGTTTTGACCTTCCTTAAATAATCATCAAGTCTTGAAGATGTGTTCTAATGTGACCATACCTCGAGATAGTTTATTTGTATTTAATTGAACAATCTGGTCATTGTTGAAAATTTTTGCACTCACGTAAAAATGGGCAACTCGAAACTTCATTATGATGGATAGCATTGGTGAAGTATACCTAAGCTAGGGAGTTTCTTTCGTAAAAAATATTATTCTTTGTTGAATTAATTAATGATTACATGAAATATACAGCTATGTGTGCTGTTACAAAACATAACAGATCACATAGCCTGTAATTTCATGCTATCTTCAGTAAAATAACACAAAGCCCCAAAGGACAACTATGTTGCCTTGATGAAAACATTGAATTGCAGAATAGATGAAGTGTTAGGTTTTGGAGCAACAATCATAATCTGTAGATTATAGAAATTAGAGTTCATTACAAGATGTTAAAGGTATTCTTCAATGTTCTTTCCTTCATGATTAAGACATTCAATTATATTATTGGGTTATTTAGTTCATCATACAATCCATATCAGAAAGCAGAAATGCATAAAGAAATACACAACTCAATTTCACAATTCAATGTTTTATTCATAAGGAATTTCAAAATGTTCCCACACAAGCCGTGGGATGTAGTCAGTAAAGTAAAATATAGCTACTTTGAAATAAGAGGTACACATGCATGAAAGATAAAATAAAGGAGTATGAGTGAACCCATCATTGCCTTGGGGTTTATCCTTCGGTTGATGCATCCTCATCTTCAGCTTTGTTCCCTCTCCATCTTCACTACCGAAAGCACCATACACGAAAGTAAGAAAAGAGGAAACTCATCGATTCCAAAGCTCAAGGTTAATCCATATTCCTATACTATCATAATTCATGCACATGGATCTCTTAATAATAGGAGATATAGATTACTTGAAGATCAAACAATATACATGATTTACTCACTCAGAAAGAAGGAAAGAGAAGAAAAGAAAAAACATGGACATAAGAGAGGCCAAAAATCCTAAATATTTTCTAACTATTTTCTCAAGTGTGCAGGTATAGGTTGTAGCCAAGAAGAAATAAATCATGTCTTACAGTTCTCACTATAGATAAATATTGTAGAGTTCAATGACTTTTATCCTATGGTACATGAAGCAGATAAGTGACAAGTACATACGGGTATGAAGGAAGAATGCAACTCAAAGTTCAGCAACTATTTTAGAAATAGAAGAAGTTGCATTACAGAACAAAGGAGAGACTTGCAGATAAAAGTACATGTCCTAGATTACAAATGAAGAATAAGAGTCAGGATTTAAAGGCTGAAGTTAACTGGAAAGAGAGATTATAGCTAATGTAGAAAAAGAAGAAATCTGAGAAAATTTTGACAGGGCTTCACCATGTAAAATGGACATTTACATCTTTCCATCATGCTATTTCAAGCTAGTACATGCTCAAATAAATAAAATATTAAAACAAAAGAGAGAAAATGCATGGTATGGTAAAAAATATAGATTTAGATAGGTACAATTTAATTCATGTTACATTATCAAAATAATGTGTTGGTGCTCGAATTAGGCTCACCCCATTTTCCATTAAAATCCCTCAGTTTGTGGCCTCTGTAACGTTTTTGTCTCCCCATGTTGGTACCTAAAGGCTCTGTCTTCCATTTGGTTTCCATGATTGGTTCCTCCTTGGTCGAAGGTCACTTAAAAGCCCTGAATTTGTTGATTTGTTCCTCTGTCCATTTGAAGGTGTCTATCAATTGGGCATAAAACTTGGGTTGTTCCTTCCTTCTATTTTCCGCAGTCATGTGTTGTTGTCCCTGCCATTTTGTCCCAGTACTTGAAGAAATGTGAATAGATATAGCTTAGGGGTCATGTGTGAACCTTACAACATTTCCAAATGCTTTTTCCTTAAAGAAAATTTCATCTCCGGGCTCAAATAGTGGTTTCCCTACATTTTTATGGCTTGACGGGTGTGTTTCTCTTGTCAAATTTTAAATCTCTGCATCAGTGGAAATGTGGCCCTTTTTGGTTGGACGTGGCTTGGCGAGGCACTCTAAATTTTTTTGGATTGTTTTAACTTGAAACTTTTCCATTTGGAGGAATGGCACTCGTTTGAAGACTCACCTTTTTGTTTGGCCTTGGAGTTACGCCGGGAGGACACGTGGAGGATTCTCGATGCCTCACCCAAACTTATAAATGTTTTTCATACAACTGATATAGTTTTGGTGGGTCATGGACATGTGGTAGGCTGGCACTCATTTGAAGATTTGTCTTAGGGTCCCACCTTAACAATTGTGACAAAGGGACAGGTGGAGGTTTCCATTGGCTCTGCTGGGGACTTAAAAATTTTAAAGAAATTTTATAAGGTTCGGGACACATGGTGAGCCCATGCTCATTTAGGGTATTTAATTTTGGGACCATCTTGAAGTTGCGCCATAAAGACACATGGAGGGACCGCACATGTTTGGGGACCAACCTTTGAGTTTTGTTTTGAAGAAGTGCCAGGAGGACACTTGGAGGCTTCCACTTGCTCTGCTTTTTTCTTAGACTTTTCAACGGCTAGAGAAGACCATCTCAGACCTTGGACACATGGCGCTTTCCATTGGACTCTCAAGATTTTTATCAGGCTTTTCCACACTAGGACACGTGGTGACCCCACACTCATTCAGGGTCTCTACTTTTTGGACCATCTCAAGATGCGTCATTGAGACGCGTGGCGGTTTGAAAATTCAAAAGGCAAGGAGGCGGGCCATCGGGGAAACTTGGATTTTTTTCCCCTTGTTGTTTAAAATACTAAAGTCATCAAAATGACCCATAAGCCCGATAGATAATAGTCAAAATTTTCTTCAGTCAATGGCGGAGGTGCGGACTTTTGGGGGAAATTTGGAAAATTTTCCTTTTGTGGAGAAAGGAGTTAAAATTGTAAAAGGAAGCATGATTCTTGTTGGTGCTCAAAATGGTCTCACCCCATCTCGTGCCTTTGAAAAATTATTCATTCACGGCCTCTGTCATTATCTCCTTCCCCATATTGAGCTTGGTTGGTCTTTGTTGCCATTTTTAATCTTCTCCTGGGTTGAGGATCATGTGTGGGTCCATATTTATCTCCTTGCTTCTTTTCTCCTTTAGAAAAGCTCTGTATTTTGAATTTCCCCGTGCTTCGTTCCTTCGGATCTTGCATTTTCTCATTTTCAACATTTTCCACAGAAAAGATCTGTTGTCCCTACCATTTTTACCCTAAATACTCAAAGAAAAATGAGTTGATCTGTCCCTAAGGGTCGTGTTTGAGCCATGCAATAGTCTAAATTCTCTCGTCCTTGAAGAAAAATTAATTTTCGGTGTTTAATGGATGTTTCACTCTATTTTACAGTTTGACGGGCGTTTCTCCCAGCAAATTTACATCATTCGATTGATAGGGGAATGTGGAACCTCTTGGTTGGACGCAGATCAACTTAATACTTCAAAAATTCCATAAAAATCCTAAATTCAAAAATGTGTCCACATGGAGGAACAATGCTTGTTTGAGAATCAACTCTTTGGTTTGGCTTTGAAGTAGCACTAGGAGGACACGTTGAGGGTTGGTAGGAAAGAGACACATGAAGGCTTCTGCCGGGTTTCCCATACTTTGAAAAATTTCAAAAGGGTCTTGGGAAAGTCCATGACACGTGGAGGAATGACACTCATTTGAAGATCTACTTTTGGGCTTTACCTTCGAGTAGCGCTAGGAGGACACGTGAAGGTTTTTGCTACTTGGCCCGAGACTTAGACAAATTTTATGCATTTGGAGTAGTTTGGCGGAACAGGGACACGTGGTGAGCTTGCGCTTGTTCACCGTCTTTAACTTGGGCACCATCTTGAAGAAGCACCATGAGGAAATGTGGGGCACTCTGCTTGCTTTGCATTTTACTTAGACTTTTCAATAGCCAAAAGGAGACCGCCTCGAGCTTGATAAGTGGCACCTTCTGCTAGCTTCAAGCCTTCAAAAAAATTTTGCCAGAGGAGGACACGTGGCAAGCCCGTACTCATTCAAGATATCAAATTTTGGGGCCGCCTCAAAGTGCCATGGTGACACGTGGCACTTTAAAAAATCATAAGGGGCGGGAAGCGGACCATCGGAGGTAACTCAAAATTTTCACCTCTTTGCTTCATAAAGGTTAAAATAGCAAAAATGGCCTGCAAGCCCGATGGGAAATAGTCAATGTTTTGCCCTGATCAACGGCGGAGGTGTGGACCCATGGAGGAAAATTGGAAAATTTTCCTTTTGAGAAAAAAGAGTTAAAAGTAAAAGGGGAAGCGTAGTTCCGTTGGGACCCACATTGGGACACGTGTCAAAAGTATTTCTCAAGGGTGGAGCTATGGGGAAAACTTGGAAAATTTTCCTTTTTCCAAAAGAGAGTCAAATGGTAGAATTTCTCCACATTTCTTTTGGGGCCCACCTCAGGACACGTGTCAGGCCCATTTTTCAGAAGCGAAATGCGGAGCAAAATGGGAATTTTTCTATTTTTTCAAAAGGGTCAAAAAGGTCAAAGGAAGCCCCCGAGCCTATTTTTGCATCTTCCACATGGACGACCCACATTCAAATCAAAGATCAACGGCTGTTAAGTGTCTAAATCTGATTTTCCCCATTTTTCTATAAAACACCTAGATGTGCGAGTCTTCATGATTTATTACTATTTTCTACATGCCAAATAGAGGAGCGAGTTAATTTTGATATCTATAGTTTGCTAGGAAAGATCTGGAGACATCTTTCACCATTAAAACGGTTTAACTCTCAAGCTTGGTCTGGTTTTCTATTTTTCTTCTCTTGAGCATGCAAGGGGCAAGATTTGATTAATATAGGGTGGAAGTGATTGGTGAATGGATGGAGGTGTGTTTTTCTTGAGAAAGGAGTTGAATGCGGGAGGAAATCGAAAATATTTTCCCTCGAGCACCAAGAGACTTTTGTAGATCTGTTTCTTGAATCATGAAAGAATCATGGCGAGCACTAGTGCATTTAAAGTTTTTGTCTTTTGGGAGGAAGGGGCTCTGTTAGAAATGCTATAAAGGGCACGAATTCATCGTGTAAATGGTTGGGAGTTTTTTGAAAGATCAGGACTAATTTTCTCCAGCGAGAAAAATCTTGACAGATCCCATCCATTTTGAGAATCCATCTAGAGAAGCCTTGTATATCTCTCTTTGTGTCAAATTTGATTGTGTCAAGGTGGTTGCAAGTGTACAACCATTGACAAGCTTTGAGATTGTTCTGGAAACTTTCCCTTGCTGATAAATTTGATCAAACTTTGAGTTATTCTATGTCAATCTTGAGTAAAGTGTATTTATTTCATTTCTGAATGCATACGAGTAGTTTTTCTTGTTTCTATTGCAATCTTGTACCAAAATATAGTCCAATCACACAGTCTCAGTCCTTGTGATAGTTTAGTGGAATCTGTGATTTCATTTCTCAAAAGATACTTCATCTGGGAATGGGATAAATGATTTAAAAACACTTTTCTGTCATTTTGTTGATAGAGATTATTTGTAAGCCTCTAGGTGTACCTCATGCATGAATTAGTTTGAATCTTGGCACTTTATTGGGTCCTCTTACTTGATCCTTCATGATAGAATCCAATATGTTGTGTGAAAGAGTGCTGATTTGGGCCTCCATTGAAGCACATATTCTAATTGAGGAAGAAGTTTAACTTTTTGTGGCATTTTGTTGATTGAATCTTTCCATTTTGCATAAGCTCTCAAGGATCTGGTGATTCAAGTCCATCTTGTCTCCCCTCCCACCAAAATTCATTTAACAACAACCAATCCTACCCATAATACCCTTGTTTGTCATGTGTGTACACAAATTCATAATCTCTATTACCAAAACATGCAAAAACAATCAGGGTCTCAAATTTCTTTAGTAACCTTTGCCTTGCTGTGAGAATATCTCCATAATCTGGAAGTGATAAATCGTGAGAGTCAGATTTAGTGTGTTGATCATATTTTCCCCAAGGCCTTCTCTATAAAATTTATGCAAAAGAAAGGTACCTATATCTCCTTTCAGACAACAGAGGTTACAAAATAGGTTCTCTTACCTTGGTTGAAAAGCACAACCTAAAATAGTGAGGATCAGATCACATCCTTTTGCATGTGCTACCCACTCCCTTCAGAGTCCGAGTGCCAACAAGTCGATAGATTGTTTCCCATGGCTACAAAATGGCATACATGATTGTCTATCTACCTCTCGAGTGTCCTATCAAACCCATGATGTTGTTCGGTCTCGATGGAGGTTAAATTTGGGTACCAACAGATTCTGCTAGGACCCACATCGAAACTCAAAGCGGAAGGGCGCGGAGTCATGGGGAAAACTTGGAAAATTTTCCCTTTTCCAAAAAAGAGGTGAAATAGCAAAATTTAGCTGCATTTCCTTTGGGACCCACATTGGGACACGTGTCAGGCCCATTTTTCAAAGGCGGATGGGCGGAGCAAACTAATTTTTTTGCATTTTTTCCAAAAGGTGTAAAAATTAAAAAGGAACCCCTTGCCCATCTTAACTCAGGTCTCCCACGTGGATGGTCCAAATTCAAAAGAGAGATCAACAACAACTATGCGTCTATATCTAATTTTCCGCCATTTTTCTCCAAAGCTCCTGGGGATGTGTATTCTTATGGGTTTTTTTATCATTTCTTGGAGTCTCCTGCACGCTAAATGAAGAGGAACATTAATTTAATATCTTGGTTTGGTGGGGAGGGTCTGAAAACATATTTCACCATTAAATATGTAATCAATGTCGGATTCGACTTGATCTTTCTTTCCTTGGCATGCAAGAGACCTGTTGATATCTCAGGTTTGTTGGGAAAAATCTGAAAATGTCTTTTACCATTAAGATGTGATCTGACTATTGGCCTCAATCTGATTTCCTAGTTTTTCCTTCCTTGGCACACAAAGAACCAGATTTGACAAAATGGAGGAGGAAGTAGTTGGCGCGCAAGATGAAGAACGACTTACCAGGTGATGAATTGAATGTTGGAAATATTTGGAGAGATTTTCCCTTTGCACACTTGACAACCTTTTTACAAATCTAGTTCTAGGAGTCACAACACGCAAAGGTACTTTGAATGTTTTTGGTTTTGGGGAAAACTCTGTTGTAAGTGAAAATATTATAAATTGCATGAATTTTTCATGCAAATGGTTGGAAGGTTGGAGTGTTAGAGGTCGGGAGCTAACTCCTGAGAGGAAAAATCTTTTGACAGAGCCCATCTTTTTCGAGAGACTATCTGAGGAACTTGTTTATTTCTTTTGTGTTAAATTTGATCATGTCAAGGTGGTTGCGAGTGTACAACCATTGAAAATCTTTGAGATTGTTCCAGAAACTTTCCCCTACTAATAAATTTAATCAAATTTGAGTAAATTTGTGTCTGATTTTGAGGAAAATTATGTCTGCTTCATTTTTGAATGTCTGCAAAAGTTTCTTGTTCCCATTGCAATCTTACATTGAAATCTCTATGAATCACACAAGATCTTAGCTTCATGATAGTTTGGTGGCACTTGCAATTTCATTTTTCAAAAGAGCTTTCATTTGATAGTGAAATAAACAAGTTTAAAATCATTGTACTCCTAGCATGATGATTAAGATTGTTTGTTAGCCTTTGAGGGTATCTTAGGCATGATAAAACAGAGGTTGATAGTGTTTAATTAAGTCTTTCAATTTGAGCCTTCATTTTGGATCCTTAAAGTTTGTGTGAAAACGTGCTGATCTGGGCCTCCATTGAAGCACACCTTCTAGTTAAAGGAACATTCTAGCTATTCTGAAGCATTCTTGTTGGTCAAGCCTTCCATTTTTGTGAAAGCTCTCAAAGATTTGGAAAGTCAAAACCCACTCGCCTCACTTCCCACCAAAATTCATTTAAAAACAACTAATCATACCCATACTACCCCTGTTTGTCCTGTGTGTGCACAAATGCATAATTTCTGTTACTAAAACATGCAAAAGCAATCAGGTTTTCATTGTCTTTAGTAGCCTGAACCTTGCTAAGAAAATATCTCCATTATCTAGGGTGACAACTCGTGAGAGTTAGATTTTGCTTTGTATTGATCATGTTTTCTTCAAGGTCTTCTTAAACAACTTTGCAAAGAAGGATATCTCCATCTCCTCCACAAACAACAGCTACAAAAGGGTCCTCTCACCCTGGTTGAAAGGAACAACCTTAAAGTAGTGAGGATAGATCAAATCCTATTAAGGGTGTTACCCATTTCTCCACATCCCGAGTAACAAAGAGCAAGCTGCATTTCTTCCCAAAGAACAAAATGACACACAACGTGCTCTACTTGCCTCCAAACTTCCTATAAAACTGTGATGCTTCTCACCTTCTTAGGAGAATCAATTTGGGTACCAACATAATGCAACATTCAAATTTCTACTGTAGAGGTAATAGGAAATACTACTTTTCCAAGAAAACAAAGTACAAATTTTTAGTTTTTAGCTATAGGCTCATCTATCTGTGTTCATTTTGTATTCACATTACAAGTTGCAAAATAAGCAAAACATTTAAGCAAAAGATCAAGGGTTCATATCAAATGATCATAGGGTATCTCAACATTATGGAGGAAAACATATAAGAAGATTAAGTGCAAGTTACAACTTCCATTCGAGTTGAATCAGTGAATTTAGAAGCCAAAGATATATAACAAATATAAAAAATACAGTCTTTAACTCCATGCCTAGTGTATAAGAAATTCACAAGTAGCAGCATTCGAGTTTCCATTGCAAAGGGAGAAATATAGTAAAGCAAGGAGTCTTAGCAACTAGGCATCAAAATAAGATTAAAAAGTGCAAGGTTATAGTGTTAAGACAACAACGAGTTATCATGCAGTTTCAAAATTTCAAGGGATCATATCAAAAAGCTTCATGATTTACAGTTAGCCATTCTGGTCAAGATGTAATTATCTAATTGATCATTTCAGGCTACAGGCCTTCAAGAATTTAACTCGAGCAAATGTTTCCAGTTTCATTACACAAGTAAATGGAATATCATATCAACAAAGTTTCACAAAAGTTACAAACTACCCTAAAGAGTATCGAGTATCATAACTAAATGGGATGAAAAGCCTCAAGCTTCATTTTGTTCCTGAAATATTACAAATTATTAAAAGATTCAAAAAAACTTTTGTAGAATACCCATCAGAATAAAGCTTCAAATCAGAAGTTTATAAGGAAAGACTCGATGCCCAAGAGTAAGCTTGAAGCCAAATGCATAAAGAACCACATAGCACAAAATATTCAATTACAATAATAACAAAGCATGATACAAGAACTTCCAGATATCTCCAGTTCGGAGCTTCAGATGCTCAAGGTCGACTAAGTGAATAAGCAACCAAACTACATGCTCCAAATCTAGAGCTCAGAAACACCCTACTAATGGGGACGACATTGAAGTAAAGCTCAAGAGCTCATCTTTAAAAAATTACAAGGAACTCATGCAAAGAAGAAGCCATAGAATCAGGTGAAAAGTAACTCAAAATGCATAGAACCTTTGAAAAGCTCTCAAATATAGGAAAATAGTGGGTGAATACTTAGGCCACCAATAATAACCAATAAATAGAACTCGAAGGTACAAGAATGGCCGTTCGGATAGATGCACATCGGTTCACGAAAAGAGAAATTAAGTGAAGAAAGCCTAACAGATCTAAAAGGACATGAATAAATTTCCCATGAAGAAGGTTGCCACAAGATCAAAGATTTAAAACAAAAGAAACTACTAATGGTGGAAATACTTGTTACACATCGCTTAGGCCAAGTGTAGTTATCTCAAAATAGCTAACAAACATGAAAGAAACCAGGAGCAGAGCAACAAAAAAAAGTCTATTATCGACAAGTTTTAATGATTTGTTTGCCATAATTGAAGCCAAGTATTTCAAGAAAAATAGAACTCACCATTTATAGAGAATGGTATGGCCGAAGATCCTCATTTGAGTAGAATGCAAAAGAAAACACAATAACCATAAAGGCTCTTCAAACTTGTTTTATTAATGGCCAAGTATAAAAACACAAAGAAAACATAAAACTCGGTATAAGTGCATTATCAAGCCAACGCTTCAAATGTTTACGATATTTCTAAAATAGAGTTGAGGAAATCATCAAAGTTACAGTTATAATGTAAAGAACTCACCCACACAATATTATTACGACCATGGATCAAGAAGAACCAAGCTCAACATCTTGCAAAATGGTGGTCTCCCTCTTGCAGAGCTCACATAAAGAATAGAATTGGACAAATATGCAAGTCTTTGAACCCACGAGCTTCATAAGGTGATACAAAATGAGCTCACAGACTTCAATAATGACGGCTAATAAAGAAGACATAGACCTCCTCTATAGTAAAATATGAACTCAAGCAATGCAACTAGTAAAATCGACCAAAAATATTGCAAGAAAAGCTAACCCGAACTCAAAATAATCAATAATGGTGACCATTAAAACCTTACAGAGAGTTAAAGAGCTGAGCTTGACAATGAAACAATGATGATACAAATGTTTGATAGAACAAAGAGCCATTTTGCAGGGAATCCGAGTTCAAAAACTTCCACAATGGCTTCAAGCCAAAAAAATTCTAGGGCTTCACCCACAGGCCTAAAATCCAAAAATGAGTGATCATTAGGGTCAAGTGATCTTTACCACGCAAACTTGAGAGATGAGTTAAATGAATCTCAACCACAGTCAGAGAATCAAAGGTAGAGAAGGAAAAGTACCAAGATCAACGCTCGGGAATGTTCACCAAATTTTGAAGCAAACCATGAGGGTCATGGTACCACTACCTCATTCAATGCAAATCAGAAACCCTAATCAAAGATCAAGATCGAAAAATAGAGATAAACCATGTTAGAAGATCAACGACCAATGTTGGATTGTAGAGTATCAATGCAAACTACCATACAACCACGCTTAGAACAAGTACACTAATGTGGTAAGCGTTGCAAAACCCTAATGAGGGTTAGGTTCATAATGCCACCAAAAAATGATTAAAGGGTGAGTCATTATGGAGAGGGGGAAGCCCCTGTTTAAAACAAAAATCATTTGATATTGACTTTTGAAAGTATTGACCATAGTCCATTTCCCAAATGATTAAAGGGGGACGATAGCCATATATGCCAAACAATGATCCCTGAAAAGGTTAAATTCTAGACTTTATTCCCTTCAAAATGTAAAAACTAACAAGTAATTACATGGTCATGTGTTAATCAAAGGTGGCGAGTATGGCATGCTGGCCTTTTACAAAGTGCCCCCATATATATGTTTAAAACCATGGCAATTTACCAATTCAATAAGAAGGCCAAACTCAACAAAGACAAGTGCACCTATTAAGAGTGGTCCCCATACGGAGTTAACACAGAATAAATGTATTGTATTTTGTAAATGATATATTTAAAAGATGGAAAAATAAATCATGTTACCTCACTAGAGGACAAAGAGAATGTCAATATCAGAGCTTGATCTTAAAGGTGGTCCCCATCAAGATGGATACTTGGGTGAGTTATTTTTGCAAAATATTGTAAATAATGGATTATCTTTATTCACACACAGAGATAAAATTTTGCATTTGCATCCAAGGGGAAAAGTGGATCAGAATTTTAGATGTCATATCAATAACAAGATGACAAATTTGCATGCACCTAGAAGGAGACTTGCTCATCAAGCAAGGTTTATTTTTAGCATTATTCACCCATGTTTTTTCTTAAAAATAGGACATCCAACTAAAGTTTTACTTGTGATGTAATCAAAGGCTATTAATGCCTCTTTGTATTAGTTTGATTTATTTTATTCCTTTATTTATTAATAAATAAAGGATAAAAATAGGATACATGGGTGAGTACAACCTTAGTCTATTTTTAGGAAGGGTGGGTGAATCAATTTTTCTATATATTGTGTGCCTTAAAGAAAGCACAAAGGGGGAATTTTTAGATACGAGAGTCTTGAAGCAATTTTTTTACCGCTTTAACCTTTGAATGTCAAGTATATTTCTACATTTCCAATTATTTGCAGTCTTGTGTGTTTCCATTAATCTTGTGAATGTTGAATTCCCGACTAATCATCTCACCCTATTGCAAATTCAGTAATTTCTGCATGATAGTAATGTGTATGTGTAACTTAGTAGTATTGTTGTGATTTTATCCCTCAATACATCAAAGTGTTTACCCTTAATTATCTTCAGAAAACTGTTGGCCTGTGCATCATAAATTCATTCCATGTCAATTGTGTATGTACTCACTCAAAGACCTCATACAAGTTTGGTTTATCACCTTAGTTTTAATTTCAATTTATAGTTATCTTTTACCCTTTAACCCCGTAAAATTAGGATACATCAATAAGGAACCGGCCTTGATATCAGAGACTCACCTCAAAATAGGTATACCCATAGACCTAAGGTGTTTCCATTGTATCTATGAAAGAAAGAGATAACATTTGCAAGCTTAGAACACCTACAACCACCTCTCTACAGGGTGCACTTTTGAGAGATAACAGTCACCATATAAGTGTTGTAATTTATCTTTATTTACTCTAGAAAATTCATCTTCTTACTTCAAAAAATTTCATATTTGATCATCACTTTCAAAAACTTGCCAATTCAAGTCAATATCGTATAGAAGGCCCGGCAATTAGCTTAATATGAGTTTGAATATCGTTGTTTTAAATCTATTCCAAAGACTTCAAAATCGACACCACCATTACGCAAGTCTATATGCATGCTTATTTTCTATTCTAAGAATGGAATGGATGTTAATAGCTTCAAATATTCCATTAAATCTGAAACTCTATGTCTATAAGACTTCGTTAATGGAATCTTACAAACATTGAAATTTCTTACTTGATTGATAACCAACTCGAGTCGCCAAAGATCTATAACATGTTAATGCGTCTCTTTCTAGCCAAAAGTAAGTCATGAATCAATGCTTCGTATTCAGCTACGTTATAAGTGCATGAAAATTGGAGACTCAAAGTTGAGAAATACCTTTTGTTTGTTGTGGAAGTGAGCATCAAACCTTCTCCTTTTCCTTTTTTGTTTTTAGCTCCATCAAAATGAAGCTTCCAAATCCCTTCTATTGTATTTTTATTTTGGACAACAAGGGAATTTGTGTATTTTCTTCATGTGAGCAATACACACCGAATAAATGTTCTTCAACTTCTTTGAAAGTTCATGAACACATTCTTCATGTGTCTTTTCATCCATAAACAGGTTAGAAACACCATCTAATGTTGAAACATGAGTTGTATTATCAAAATTAGACTGGTCTAAATATGCATAATTAGACAATGCATTAGAAGCGTGAAACTCAATGTGAAATATGGCCAATGGTTTTGAATTGATAGTAACCTTGGTCCCATAATGTGTAGTGAAAAACAAGAAAGACCAATATGAAGAGAGATAACCTCCTATTTTTGTTGTGAAATATCTTGATAAACATATAGCAAAGTAAGGAGGTAAATCTACAACAGTAATATCTTACAGAATGGAAACATTTGGGAAAGCATGCAATGTTACCTCTAGATTTTTGATGACACCTACTGTATTAGTTATAGTTCATCAAGCTATAAAACACTCTTTTCTATAGGTTCATACTGCAGACCCAATTTTTCTGTAATTGCTTTTGGCATAATTGTGCTACTTGCACCGCTGTCCACCATACAATTATGAACAAGATGTTCTCCAATAATCAGTGATAGATAAAATGGTGGTGGCTTCTTGATGTCATGAGCATTTAAGACTTTCTGAACCATCCATTTAACCTCTTTGATGCGGTCTTGTTCCATTGTTCCAAGGACCATGTTTGCTATCTAGACTTCATTTTATGCTATTTTAGAATAAATCTGTAGCTTAACTAGTTCATGAGAAAGTAAATCTTGTTGTGTAGGAATACTTAGAGTGTCCCACATTGAGATGTTAACATTATGCTTTTTCATTACATAAACAATGTTAAAAGAAGCAACAATTTTAGAGACATATTCTACTGTTTTAGCAGACAGCTTGGGCAAATATTGATTCTCGTCAAATTTGCTTTTGATATCTCGGTATAAATAACCTTTTTAGATTAGGATGTAGCTATTTTTTCTTTTCTTTACCAGCTGTAACACGTGTTATTTTTTTAGGAACACCAAAGATTAGCTGGTTTTAGGCTTATAGTTTATTTTTATCGGTGATGTAGGTAGAATAGACTTATTTTGTTGTTTTTACTTTCTACAACCTTTTCCTGAGCCTTAGTAGTACCTGCAATGAAATCATCCTCACCGAAAATGAGTAAGTTTTGTTTAGGTGCCTTCGAATCAATATTTTTCGCCCACCCTCCATTTGAGGCATGAACAATGTCTCAAATTGAGGTTGTGCAACAAGACTTATGTTTAGAAAAGCATTTGGGAAACTTGCAACTAAATGAGGTTGATTACAAGGTTGACACCACTCTTCCATAGCCATATTAACTGGAACTAAAGCATTAGATGAACTAGAGCATTTGGGTCAAACCGCCTTTATTGATACAAACCTATAATTTTGATTCTGCTCATGGTAAGGCTAGCTATTTTGTTGGTTTCACTGATAAGGAGCCTAATAAGGTCTACTAGGTAATGCAAGCCTATTCTCAATCAAGTCAAATTATTCTCGCACAGTGTCATGCAAAGCTTTAAATATGTCATCGATGGGGCTGCAACAACAGTTCTATAATCATGATAGGCTAAGGAATAGGTGCTAAATTTGCCAGAAAAGGCATCAAAGTCCTTGGTGCTAATTTTTCAGCTTGAATAAGGTTGTTTTCAACTGTTATAGCAATATCATAAGCATCTAGGAGAGTTTCACCTCCCATAGATTGAATCATAGTTGAAATATCACTATTTAATGCTCTAAGATAATAAAGAAAAGCATGATCAGCTTGAGGCTTGACACTTGCTGGAATTATTTCCCAAGTTCGGAAAAATAGATGTTGAAACAAAACATAAATTCATTGGGAGCTCTTTTAATGGTAGACAACTGTTCTATGAGAGATAAATGATCTGAATTATCTTGAAATTGTTTCAGCAATTTACCACCTAAATCATCCCAAGTTCGTATGCATCCAATCTATAGATTTCTATACTATTGTAAGGCTTGTCCTTTAAGGGATGCAACTAAGAGTCTCAAATCCAAATCTTCATGAGTAATATTATGGATTGCACATATGGCTACAACATCTTTGATGTGATCTATAGGTTTAACCTTATTTTCACCCGTAAATGATGGAAAAATTTTCATGGAAGCATTAGAGATATCATGGTAAACTTGAATTACTAAAGGGATGCCATTATTAAAGGTCAAAAAATTCCTAGGTGGTTAAATAGCCATTTGGAAAACTGGGATGTGAATAGAGAAATTGATACGTGGTGAAGGAATACTAGGAGGGTTATCAAAACCAGGCCTATTACAAGGTAAAGTATTACCAACTCTTCTCCTTTTTATAGAATTCAAAGGTAAAGAAATAAATTTAGAAGGAATTTCTCTTACCGGTTATCTTTTAGTCACTTTAGGCATGGAACCAACTGCAATGCTGGTTTGAAATTAGTTTTACGTAGTCGTTGAATAGATCTTTAAATATTATAGAACAAATTGCTGCAGCTTGTTGTACTAAAAGTAACTTTTATCTGTTGTAAATATGTTGTAGATCTGCTGTGAATATCTGTAACTTGCATGTAGATCTGATTTGTGGTCCCATCGGGTGTGCCAAAAATTGTTATCTCTAGAAAGTGTACCATGTAGAGAGATGGCTGCAGTATCCTAAGCTTGAAAATTTTATCTCTCTCTTTCGTAGATACAATTAAAACACCTCAGGTCTATGGGTATACCTATTTTGAGGTGAGTCTTTGGTATCAAGGTTGGTTCCTTATTGATGTATCCTAAACTGATTTTCTGGGGTTTAAGGGTAAAAGATGACTGTAAAATGAAATTAAACCGAGGTGATACACCAAACTTGTATGAGGTCTTTGACTGAGTATATGCACAATTGATATGGAATGAATTTCGATGCACAAGCCAACAGTTTTCTAAAGATAATTAAGGGTAAATACTTTGATGTATTGAGGGATAAAATCACAACAATACTTCTAAGTTACACATACACATAAATATCATGCAGAAATTACTTGAATTTACGAACAGTTAAGATGATTAATCAAGGAATTCAACATTCACAAGATTAATGGAAACATACACAAGATTGCAAATAATTGGAAAGGCGAAAATACTTCACATTGAAAGGGCAAAACTAGTAGAAAATTTCTTCAGCACTCATGTATCTAAAAATTCCTTGTTTTTTCTTTCTTTTCCAAGGCACATAATAAATAGAAAAATTGATTCACCCACCCTTCCTAAAAATAGACTAAGGTTGTACTACCCATGCATTCTATTTTTTGAAATAAAGCAAAATAGTACAAAGAGGTATTAATATCCTTTGATTACATCACAAGGCCAAACCGTAGTTGACTGTTCTATTTTTAAGAAAAGCATGAGTGAATAATTTGCTAATAATAAATCTTGCTTGACGAACAAGTCTCCTTCCTTGTACATGTAAATTTTTCTTCTTTTTTGTTCTATCCTTTTTCAAGGCATGCAAAATAATCTTATGGAAGAAAATAAATAATTTTGGTCTTCAAAACTTAGCAAAATTATTCACCTCACTGTGAGGACCACATTTTCAGTTGACCACTAGTCTTCACTTGGTTTGGCCACCCTTGTGGACTTAGCACATTATTATGTTTTAAAATAAGACAAAGGGGCACTTTTGTAAAAGGCCACCATGTCATACTCGGCCACCTTTGATTAAAACATAACTATGTAATTTCTTGTCATATTTTGGAGCTTGGATAACACTTGGTGATTATAGTTTTATAACCCTTACCCTTTTGGGTGATCATTATTGAACACGATGGTCAAAACTTTTAGAATATTTGGTGCTAAGACTATTGTGAGATCCCTTTTTTTATATGTTAAATGCAAAAAATTTAAAATAATATGGTCACCCCCCTTGTTACGATGAATCACCCCTCCACATGCTTTTTCGGTGACATGGTTAACTCAGTCGAGTTTGCTTTGATATTTGGTGATCGATTTTTAATCATTGATCGATATCCTTTCGATTTGTAGCCATTGATCCTTAACCCATGATTAGGTTTTTCTGATTTGGCATTTAATGTGCTAGTTGTTAATGTGACCATGGTGATTTGTGTTGAACTCGTTGACTAGTTTCTAATCATTGATCTTTGTTCCATTGAATCTCAGGATGTCGATATTTAACTTATGGTTAGGGTTTCTAACCTAGAGTTTAGCATAGTAATGGCATCTAACCATGATGGTTTTCTTAGAACTTGGGGATCGATCCTTGAGTGTTGATCTTGGTACTTTTCCTTCTCTACCTTTGATTCTCTGACTGTGGTTTAGTTTCATTTAACTCATCTCTTGAGTTTGCGTGGTAAAGATCACTTGACCTTAATGATCACTTCATTTTGGATTTTCAGCTTGTGGGCAAAGCCTTGAATTTTTTTGGCTCAACGCCATTGTTGAAGGTTTTGAAGCTCGAGATCAGTCCATTTTTTGGCCTTCTTAGCCTTTGAGCATCTATATATTTTGTCTCTGATATGTTAGAGATTTTCTTGGAACTTCCGTGAGCTAATTTCTTGATTCTCCTCGATGCGGTCACCATTTTGTGGGTTCGAGCTCAGATTTTCCTCACAAATATCTCTATGTCTTGTGAAGATTCTGTGAGGATTCTGTAGGTTTCACTTTCTTTGTATTTCTAGGAATGAACTTCATTTTTCAGCCTCTGTCTGTGGGGTCGATGAGCTTGAGCTCCTTGATTTCTTTTATGGCCATGCCTTGGTCACTAGATTTCATTAGCTTTCCATCCAGAGTGGCCACCATTGTTGAATACTTTTAGTTCTGGACTGTGCAACTGGCACCATTGTTTGATGAGGATGGTAAGTTTCTTGATCTCCTGAGTTTTGTTGTTACTTGGTCTTTTCCATTTCGACTTCCAAAATTGATACTCATTTTTCTTTGCATTTTTTGTGGTCATGTGGTTCCTTTGGGATTCTTGAGTTGAAAAATTGTTCTGGGTTGCTCCTGCTTGACTCCTAAGTTTGAAACTTCTCATGGGCATATGGATTCCTTGTTTCATCATTCAGTTGCTTGAAAGTTTCGACTGTTTGATTATAAACGGTGAGTTCTTGTCTGTTACTTTGATTTCTTGATACCCATTAATGGGTTTTTTGGTCTCTGGCTAGAGCTATACCCTTCTCATTCTAATATCAGTAACTTGAAACTGATTTCAAATGGAATAACGAATTTCTGAAAGAAAACTTTGAAACTCTCTTTAGCCTAGATGTGCATGCATTTCGATTCAAAGTTTGAACTTCTTTTGTTTTCTCTATTGAATGGTGATAAACCAAAATCATGGAAGTATCAACTTTGCTCGCCTCTATTCTCTGATTTTATTATTCGGGTTCAATATATTGAGATTCTGATCTATTATTGTAAATTGTCATCCTTGGTTTCTGGTTTATTCACTATGTATTGTCCCTGAATAGAGTCACCATAATTTGATGCTTATTAGGGTTTCTATATTTTCTCCATATTTGGGTTCTGATTTGTATTGTGGGTACTGTATTTTCTTTGTGCAAAAGGCACCTTGGCTGTCGTATTTAGAGCTAAAGCTCACATTTTGCTCTGATTTTTCTTTTGAATATTGTGGCGAGGGTTTTGACTATTGGCCCTGGGTATGCATGTGTCTCTGATTCGAAGCTTGTTCTCGGTCAATCCTTGAGCCTTTTCTGGAAACCCTAGATATTCTTCATTATGTTTTGTATTCCATCTTCTTTGTACTTGCTGAATGAATTTGAATGGCTCGACCATGAACGTTTTCTTGCACTCTATTTCCTTTTTTGAGCTCCTTTAAGTTACTTCTAAGAATGATCCTAGAGAATTCTTCATCCTATTCTTCATTCTCTGGGACCCTAGACCTTCATTGTTTTGATCTCTAAAACTCTTCTCTTGAGGCTAATAATATTTTTTGAAAAGTTGAAATCCACTTCATACTATCTTAAGTTCTGCATTATCATTCAATTCAACCATTAATACCCACTGAGTTTGTGATCTTTTTGTTATTGGTGAAACCACTCTGAGCTTTTGTAAGTTGATTCCTTTTGGAGGTTTCTCTAACCATTCTTCTTCTCATTGATTTGGTTCATCATGGATGAGGATGACATTCTTTTTACTTACTTGTAACATTTGTTCACTATTTTCTTTTGTGTATTTCATAGTGACTTTATGTTCATACCTGTAAGCTTGAGATACATACTTGGATCTTTTAAGATTTGACATCTTCTTGATGGAAAGATAGGCTTGTTCATTTGACTCTGGAACTTACAGTATTAGTACTTTGACTGTTCTTGATTTCATGAGATCTTTGTACCTTGTATGTGGCCTTCTAGAAGTTGTAAACAATTTCTCATTCTTGTAACACCATTAATAGGCATAAGCCTTGATTCAGATGCTTTGTTGAAATATTGTAATCTTATTTCTTTTGCTTAAATATTGTACTTCTTTAATGGTAGCATTTCTATGCACTCATACTTGCTTCATTTTGAAAACTACAATTTAAAATGGCTGAACTTTGTAGGATTATCTTAAAAATTCATGTTATTCAGTTGTTAAGCTATAATGAATGCTCCAAAGTACTTCAATTTGATGACTAAAAGTGCAGTCCATTTCTTTTCTGTTTAAATATTGCATTTCCTTTTATTACAACTTTGATATGTGTGTTGAAAAATTTAAAATGTCCATTTTACATGGCGAAGCCCTGTCAAAATTTTCCTAGAATTCTTTCTTTTATCTCTTTTTCAGTTGTAATAGATGTATTTTCTGATTTAGAATATATAGAATGTATCACTTTTCTATTGAAGTTGATTTGTTGTTGGAAACTGAAACATAATAATTGTTATCTTGATCATGGCATGCTTTTCTACTTCTCTGTATCACTTATTTGATTTACATACAACTTTTAAAGCATGTATTAGTTAAAAACAACATGATGGAAAGTTGTAAATGTCCATTTTACATGGCGAAGCCCTGTCAAAATTTTCCTAGATTTCCTTCTCATTCTGTTTCAGCTGTAATCTTCTCTTTTCGTTAACTTTAGCCTTCAAAATAGTATCCTTTTCTGCTTCACCTTTGAGTTGCATTCTTCCCTCATTCTATTATGTACTTATGACCCATCTGCTTCATGTACCATAGGGTAGAAGTCATTGAAATTTGCAATCTTTATCTATAGTGAGGACTGTAAGATATGATTTATTTCTTCTTGGCTGCAACTTGTACCTGCACACTTGAGAAAATAGTTAGAAAATATTTAGGCTTTTTGGCCTCTCTTATGTCCATGGTTTTTCTTTTCTTCTCTCTCCTTATTTCTGAGTGAGTAAATCATGTATGCAGTTTGATCTTCAAGTAATCTATATCTCCTATTATTAAGAGATCCATGTGCACGAATTAGGATAGTATAGGAATATGGATTAACCTTGAGCTCATAATTGATGATTTTCTTCTTTTCTTCTTTTTTTCTTTTCGTGTACAATTCCTTCGTAAGTGAAGATGGAGAGGGAACAAAGCTGAAGATGAGGATGCATCAACTGAAGGAGAAACCTCCAAGGCAATGATGGGTTCACTCATACTCCTTTATTTTCTCTTTCATGCATATGTACCTCTTATTTCAGTAGTTGTACTTTTACTTTTCAGTTACATCCCATGGTTTGTGTGGGAAGATTTGAAATTCCTTATGAATAAAACATTAAATTGTGAAATTGAGTTGTGTATTTCTTTCTACATTTCTACTTTTTGATATGGATTGTATGATGAACTAAACAACTCAATAATATAATTGAATGTCTTAATCATGAAGGAAAAAATGTTAAAGAATACTTGTAACATCCAAGAATGAACTCGATTTATTTAATTTGTAGTCATGATTGTTGATCCAAAACTAAACACTTTATCTATTTTGCAATTTGGTGTCTTCATCAAGACAACATAGCTGTCCTTTAGGGCTTTGTGTTTCATTCTTTGGAGATAAAATGAACTTACAAACTATGTGATCTCGTTAGTTTTGTAACAACACACACATCGCAGCATTTCATGTAATCATTATTAATTCAATAGTAAAATATTTTCTGAAAGAACCTCCCTAGCTTAGGTATACTTCACCAATGCTATCCATCGTAATGAAGTTTTGAGTTGCCTACTTTTGCACAAGTGTAAAAATTGTCAACAGTGGTCATCACATGATCAAGAAAAGATATAGGGTTGGTATGGGAACAAAAATGGAAAAAACCATGAGTGCATTGTGGCCCTTGCTATCTGAGGCTCGTTATAAATAGGAAGGTTTTTTGGATGTGGCCATTTTTTTAGATTTGTACGAACGGTTTGATGTCCTAATGCGATTCATGTCTACTGTGTCCAAATGGAGTGAGACACCGAGGGCGGGAGATATTTCACTCCCCTTTCCTGACCTGGATGATATGTTTTCTCTGCACAAGAAGAGGAAACAACATGATGGGATCCTCTTCGCTAGGAAGGTCAAAAGGCATTCCATTGGTTAAAGAGTTGGGATGCTTTTGGAAAAGAGTATCTTTTTCCAAAACCACCTGTGGAAACCGTTTTCATGCTTGTTAAAGTGGAGGTTATAGAGGTTTCATCTGATTCAAATAAATAAGTGCTTCTAAAATCCATCAGGATGTAACTTTTTTTTGGTTGTTATATAGCCTTGTTAGTTGCATTGTTACTAAATCATCTTGTCTTTCTTACTGTCTGGGTTTTTTTGTATTCCCAATCACTTGTTTTTTTGGCATAGGCCCTTAAGCATTTTTTCACCAAAGTATTGTTGATCATTCGGTATTTAGATTGAACCTCTCATTATATTTGTGATGTAAAGGGAAAGGGATCCATTAACCCTCCTTCACTTATAAAAATAAAGAAATCATTAATAAAAATATTTTTTGTGTTGCACTATCCAATTTGAACATTAATCGCTATTAAATCAGTTTGTTTGAAGGTGTCAATTCATTGCTAGAAGTGAAGACTAGTGGCTGCTAGCATCAATATATTATATAATATCTTTCTTTCAATGTAAAAAAAAATCTTTACAAGTTTAGGATAGAAGACCTAATAGTTGATTGATGGCTATCTTCCCATCACTTTTAAAAAAATAATTGAGTTACACTACATCATTATGGAAACCTGGAAGTCTTCACTTTCAAAATCTATGGAGGTCTTTGAGAAAGGAATAAATTTAATTATATTTCCCTAATAATAGAAGATAATGTAAATGGATATATTTATTTTACAGAAACCTCTCCTAGAACCTTATGTTTGGAGAAATTCTGTCATTAAATTTTTTTCATGTTTTCCTACATACAACAGATATAAACAAAAATTTTCTCTACGTACTCAAATCAAGTTTTTTTCTTATGGTTTATGGATATCACTAATTAACGATACAGAAATAGTAGTTGTCTTTTAAATAGTTTGGGTTCTAGAGCCATTCTTATATTTTTATTAAAAATTGGCAAACTTGCATATGTATGATGTTGTCTTACAAAATTGTGGCCCAATGCAATTAACACCATCCATCTCAAAACTTGAAATTGTTTACATCTCATTAGGGTTCAAGACTTCTATTGTGCATAATTATAGCTATGTACCATTCAAATCATCCAAAGGTATTTACAAATGTCTCTATAAACAAAATGGAGCTAGGTGTTAAAACTAACATGGCAAGACATGATTTCAAATTTGTATAGATTATCAAACAAAAATCAGAAAAGCAATATCATATTTCAATTTCTTTATCGACACATATATTTTTTTGCATTTAGGTTCTCCAAGGTTGGTCATACCGCACATGAACAACATGGCTCTTTACATAAATGATGACGTAATGACAAACAAAAAAACTCTTAAATACAAATATGTAATTGGCTATGGTGCTACAAGTAATATTTATAAATGTGATTTAAAGAATTCTAAGCCAATTGCTATAAAGAGAATGTATAGTCACTACCCACTAAGATTGCTTGCATTTGACCGATGTGGTAATAATTGTAAGCATCAAGCATAAAAATCTTGAGAGTCCGCATGGATGTTCACTTTTCCCACTTCAAACCTGATGTTTTATGATTACATGGTAAACAAAAGTTTGTCAGACATCCTACATGGTGAGTAAAATGATTATGTTATGAATAAAAATGAATATGTACATTGTAGATTCAATTTTCGAAATAGAAGTGTCCAATCAACCTCTAACCTTCATAGTAAAATGGATATTTGGAAAATATAACGAGTGTTTTATTAATTTTTATTTTCATATAGGATCATCAAATAAGATTAAGGTAGACTAGAACGACCACATAAATATTGCTCGTGGTGCTAAAGAAGGATAGTCATATCTTCATTATGACTATAACCCACACATTATTTATAGGAATGTGAGGACTTCTAACATTCTTTTGGATTGTAATTTTGACACAAATTTGTCAGACTTTGGCATTTCCAATTACATTTCCTTGGCCAAACACCACACCTCTACCTATGTTATGGATACCATTTGTTACATTGACCTAGAATATGCAAGAACATCAAGGCTGAATAAGAAATCTATAGTCCACTCTTTGTTGTTGCCTTCTTGTAATTACTAGTCTCTACTTTGATAGAACCTCCATTGCTACTTTACTCAACACTACTTGTATCCAAACCGGAAGTCCCATTCTAGAGGCAACAAATGTATTCATGTTTTTTCAAATAAAATTTTCCATAAAAGGTGATGACTCCTCATATAAGATTTACAATCAGTATATGTATGAATTTTTAAAAAAATTAAATGTAGAAATAGAACCTTTCAATGTAAAGATGATGACAGAGATCAGTTTTTTATTTCTTGACTAAGAAAAAAATACAATAATGGAATAATGATTGTTTTGATTGATGTAAAATAAAAATTATGTTTCATCGTATCTTTGAGGGCATAAGAAAACATTTATCACAACAATTTTCTAGCATTGCATCAAGGATTATTTCATTTTCTTGCTCACAAAAGTGACTCATTGTTTATACGAGAGAAGGGAACAATTTACAAGCATAAAGTCTACTATCTTTTAGAGTAATAGAATTTGCGATATACATAAATTCCAAACTATCTTGTTTGATTTTAATTATTATGCAAAGATATAGTTTATAATAATAAACACTAGTGAACTTGTACAATCTAAAGAAACAATACTTGAGTTATTACAAGGTATATTTTAGGGTGAGAACATAATTTTATTGTGAGTTCCACGAGAAGTCAAAATAACACCACTAACATTTAAGGCCAATGTCAAATTTAATGATACATGTATAATAAAAATTAAAATTACATGCCTTGCACTTTAAAAGTTTAGTATTCACACTCTGAAAGTGTGAGTGTGAGACTTCACACTTTCAAGGTGTGAATATCAAACTTTGAAATTGCAGGGCTCGTACTTTCAGAGGATGAGGCTCGCACTTTTAGCATGCGAGGCTTGGATTCTTCAAAGTTCCAGGATATCACTTTGAAAGTGTGAGGCTCAGAGCTTTCATAGTGCATGGCTCACATTTAGAAAGTGGCGGGGCTCTTGAACTTTCAAGATCGTGTGGCTCGCACTTTGGAATAGTGAGGCTCTCGTACTTTCAAAGTGTGAGCCCTAGTTTTAAAGTGTGATTCCCGCACTTTGAGAGTATGAGGATCATAATTTTAGAGTGCGGACCTCACACTTTCGAGTGTGGGGCTTGCACATAAATAAAACGGGATCATGACTTATAATAGTTACCGAAAGCTAACCTTACATCGAGGATTTTTGAATTTCATTTAATTCAACAGGATCATGACTTATAAGAGTTATCATTCACTCACCTTAGATTTATGCTCATGAATTATAAGAGTTAGTGACTGCTCACCTTAGATATATGCTTTGATGAATTACAAGAGTTAGAAATCGGTCACCCTAAATTGAGGCTCATGACTTAGAAGAGTTAGTGACCGCTCATCTTAATAAAATAGGCTCAACAAATAATAGTTAGCAGTTTCTAGCTTTACATACTCTCAACATTGCAAATCTAAACAACGACAAAATTGGAATCCAATAATAGTGAAATTGGAGTTAGAATAATTCTAATAATGACAATATTGGAATCCAATATTGCTACTAATGGATTCCAATAATAATAATAATGGAATCTAATATAGACAAAAATGGAATCCAATATACACAAGAATAGAGATGGATTTTTTCCAATGCTTGAAATAATGAAGTCTCAATTCACTGGAATATGTCCCAATTTAGTGAAATAAGCGTTGTCATATTCCCATTCTCACATAGGAATCATAGTAGAACAATAGAAAATTAAATTTCATCTATATTGATTCATGTGATTTATTCTGCAGATGAAGAGTATCATCTAGTTATTTTTCCTTACATGCTAATGAACTGGCCGTTGTCCAACAAAATAAAATTTATCTCTATTCTTCTATGATTCATATATGAGAAAGGGAATGTACCCATTCACATATAGGAAGATATATATTGACATAAATCATTTTTAGAGCTATAAAAAGGTTGCGATAATGGGGAATTGTATATTTCAAAACAAATTAAATTTTATCTCTATTAATTCCTGTGATAACATATGACTTTTGTTTATGTAAAATATTGATTATGAAATGATATTATTTAATGTTGACATTTGTATCATTATTAGATGCTACTATTACCTTGTTTTCTATATTGATTATTGTGATGATGAATGAATTTTTTTCTTGCTTATCAAATTTGTAGTTGTCTATATGATTATAAAATTAGGTAGTAAATGTTGTTTTCCAATAGAGATTACATTATTACCTTTTTTATTGATATTATGTACTATGTAGATAAAAAGGATAGTTAACCATTTTGTAATCTTAATTTAATAATAATCAACATGATTACGAGTTAAAAATTCATGTCACTTCATTGAACTGATGTGCATAGATTTTATCATTTTCATATGGTATAAAGAAATCGAGTAATCATTACGAAGTGATACGTTGGATTTGATACACCTACAATTGCGACGATATTGGGTAAGTGCCCATGCTAAACAAAGTAAACATTAGCTATATTCTCTTTATTATACTTATTCACTTATCTTTATGAACAATAATGGACTTTCTCTTATGAATCCTATTAAAGAGAATAAGCATATTCCCATTCTTCATATTCTAATGTTATCTCTATAATTCCTTTTATGATATTTTTCAGTTATCTCGTAGTATGAACAATAATTGTCATTTTTTTAATGATTCCTTTATGAGAACAGAAAATTCTCATTGTAAAATAAATATTAAAGAGAATACACATATGCCCTTTTACATATTCTAATTTTAGCAATATATTAAACATAATCTTTGAGATACCTCTATAACAACTATGAGAATGAGAATATGAATATTAAATACAAGACAAAAAAATTAACTCGCCCACTCTTTAATACTTATTTAATGGTTTGTGAGGGGGCATCTCGCCATTTAATACAAGACAATATATTTGTTTGCTTGAAACTATGCATATGCCCATGGGAATCTTATATGAGAATATAAGATAAAAATGTGATGCCCATTCAATACAAAATGAAAAAAATTTTTTGCATGAGAATGGGCATATGTCCATTCTAAACATTGTAATACAAGCAATGTTGATTTTATGAGATTTCTCCTATTATTCCTATTTATACCTATTTAAAAAATATGAGACTGTTTAATCCATACTCTTCTTATTCTTCTTCTATTATTCCTATCTACCCAAGCAATTCTTCTATGATTCCTAAATGAGAAGGGGCATCTACCCATTCAATAAAAGACAATGAAAAAAGCTACATCAATTTCATAACTCTTTTAACAAGATGTGAGAATGGGTGCACATTCTAAAAAATGGCATATGCCCATTCTAAACATTATAATACAAGTAATTTTTTTTTAGAATGGGCATGTGCACATTCGTGATTGAATAATAATTTTTTTATGAGAATGGGCACATTCTCATACAAGAAATATTGTTTGTGATTCCTATCTACCCAAACTAAGACAACGTAAAATGGTCAATCAATTTCATACTTATTTAAAATCTATGAGCATGTATAATCCATACTCTTCTTTTATCATTCATAATGCCCAAGCAAGTCTTCTATGATTCCTAAATGAGAAGGGGCATTTGCCCTTTCAATACAAGACAATGCAAAAATTCCATCAATTTCATAACTCTTTTAACAAGATGTGAGAATGGGTGCACATTCTAAAAAATAGTAAATTCGATTATTCATTTCATAAAGGTCATATGCCCATTCTAAAATGGCATATACACATTCTCAAGATTTCAATACAAATAATATGTTTTTTTGGAATGGTCATGTGCCCATTATAAACATTCTCATGCAAGAAATACTGATTTTATGACCATGGGCAAGTGCATTTTCTCTACATTCTCACACAATAAATATTGTTTATGATTCCTATCTTCCCAAGAAGGTATTTTATGATTCCTATTTGAGAATGGACATCTTCTAATTCAATACAAGACAATGTAAAAATGCTCAATCAATTTTATAACTTTAGAAAAGCTGTGAAAATGGATGCCCATTATAAAACATAGTAAATAGGAATGAAAATAAATTCTAATATTTAAAATTCCCATTATAAATAGGCATATGCACATTCTAAACATTATAATAAAAATTTTATCGCCATATCATAGCACCCTCCGGTTTGTACAAGTGTGTGTGTTTGAGCTCACGGTGTCACTGGATAACATGGGTACTATCTCCAAGTCAGTGGGACTTGCTACTTGAGATAGACCTCCGCAGAAAGTTGGTTCTTGCTCCTAAACTACATGCCCTCTAATACAGAAAACTATCTATCCTAATCTAACTTTCCAAGGGACTAGGGAGAGATAGAGAGCATGAAACAAAACCTACACTAAATCGGTGATACACTAGAAAAGAGGGTGTGAGAATAATCTTAAAATATGTGAAAAATAAAAGTAAAGTGCAAACTAGAAGGGGCGATAACAGCTCTCCACACCTAGTGACTACATTCACAACAATATTTCATACAAATACAATAATAATGAATCCCTTAAAGAGCATAAGATAGACACAATATATTTGTAATAAGGTTGAAGGGGCAAGAAGAATGCAACAAACACAACAGGGGAAGATTCATCCACAAACTTGCATCTATTGCTTCATTGATATGCATAGTTCAATCTATTACAAAATAAGGGCCTGGATCATAATGCAAGAAGTCCACTACAAAGGCCTATAGCACATTGGCTTCAAAAAACCAATTTGACATAGTTTTACTACACAAAAACTATCTCCCCACAATAAGCCCAACACTCTAATTTATAGAATTTAGAAGAGAGAGAATTGAAATCTAGAAATATAGCTTCTCACCACTTGTAAGATGAAATAAATTCTATGGAATGATGATATGTTGCTTGAAAAAGGCCCCCATGATGTCCCATAACTCAGTAAGCAAAGTTGAAAAATGTCAGCCCATGCTTCATTGAATGCATCCCAACTACCAATTAAAAACTATTCTAAACCTAGCAAATTTTCCTTAAAATCATCATCAAAACTTCATGAATTTATGGATTTTTTGATTTTTGTGCATTGGGATCGGAGCCACATTTCAAACAAGTCCAATCCTCGTGTGAGTTCGTTGAGAAATACAAAAGATATGGCAATCTGAGTGTAGGCAATTGTTTTGGGTCGACCAGGCATTTCTCGCATTTTACGGACTAGGAATTTAATTTTTTAGAGATGGAGATGTTTCTTTTATTTTCATATATCTACCCTCATTAAAAATAAGAGCAATTTCTAAAAAATCAAATTTTGTGAAAATCAGAGCTTTGGGTCAAACATTATGACCGTTTGAAGTTCGGGGGTTAGGCGTTGATTTTTCCTTTGTATTGCGGGTGTGCGGGTTTTCGAGGAACTCATATCCATGTGGAACTTGAAATGTCTGGGCCTTTTTCTCTTCCTTTTCCAATTCCTTCTTCATGGAAATTTTAGGTTTGGATGTCCCGCTTTTCCCCGTGCGGCTTGGGCCTATTTTCTATGCGTCACCCAATTTGATTTGAGTGCAGCAATTTTGGTTTTTTTGGTCCCGCACGTACCTTTGTCTCAGCTATCTTGTGGACCATGCGGAACAAAAAAATTCCACTTTTCCACATTTCCTTGCTTGTTGCTATTTCGACTCTTTTGGGCCTAACTGCTCGGGCACTTTTTCTTCCATCTCCGCAATAGACTAAGTTTCTTTCTTGTGTGGCGAAATTGGTGATTTTGGGCCCGATGTCCCACGTGTTCCTGTGTGGCCTATGACGCACCAATCCAATTTTTCTACAAAGAACTATTACCTTATCGCTTTTGGCCCCAAACTTGGTACGACAAACCTCGGTACGACTCACATTTGTTCCATCCACAACCTCCGCACTTCGATTTGCACTAAAATAGGCCCTTGACTTAATTTTTAATTTTTGGAAATTTTTGCTAATTCCTTTGATTTTCTTAGGTACAGTAGTTAGAGGAAAGCCAAGGGATGGCCTGAAAATCTGATTTTGGGCCTCGAACCATTTCTGCTTGCTCAAGCCTGAAGAAATTATGCAAGTTATTAAAATTACCTTGGGGTTGAATTTTGGATAACAAAAAGTAATATGTTTTTTTTTAGAATGGGCATGCTCCCATTCTAAAAATTCTCATAGAAGAAATACTTATTTTATGACGATGGGCATGTGAATTTTCTCGACAATCTCATACAAGCAATATTATTTGTGATTCATATCGTCCCAAGTAGGTATTTTAAGATTTCTATATGAGAATGGGCATCTACACATTCAATAAAAGACACTCGTAAAAATGCTCAATCAATTTCATAACTTTATACAAGCTGTGAGAATGGGTGCCCATACTAAAACACAGTAAATAGGAATGACAATAAATTCTACAATTTTAAATTTCATGATTTCATTATTTATTATTGTAGGATAGTTTCAATTTTTGATATATTTATACAGGACATGAGAGTGGATACCCATTCTAAAACACGATAAATACGTAAAAAGTACAATGTATTTAAATTTCATTATTATAAAACATATATTTTTACATATATGTTTCATTATTCACATAGTTATTTAAAAAATTTAAATGGGTCTAATAAATTCAAATATCTAAGCATATTAAAGCATATTACAACATATTAAAGCATTAAAAGGTGGTGATTTGTTAATGTATTATATATTCAAAATATTAAAGCATTAAAAGGTGGTGATTTGTTAATGTATTATATATTCAAATTTTGAATGTATGTACAAAAATAACACTATGTATTTTTCATTATTCTAATACCTCTTCAAAACATTTAAATGTTTCTAAACATTGGGATAATATGACATTAAAGCATTTAAATATGTACCCTTTCATGGTTAAGTATTTACGATAGACTTAGGATATTAGGATATTAAAGGAATTTAAGCATTAAAGGGTAGTGATTTATAATGGTTGGATAGATTCAAATTTCGAGACTTACGATACTAAAGATATTTAATCATTAAAGGGTGGTGATTTATTATGGTAGGTTAAATTCAAATTTCAAATTTTCAGCGCCATTTTTAGAGGCAATTTTTCTTGGTCAATTACTATATAAAAATATAGATTTTGAATGGCTAGGGTTTTGATTTTTTTCTCTCTTACGGATGAGTTTTTTTTTTTCATTCACAATCATGATTTTTTCATTCATAGATTTTGTATGAGAAAGAAGAAGTTATGCGAAAGGATTTGGGATGATTGGAAATATAGATTATTGAAAAAGAAACTTGTTGCAATAGTAATAAAAAAGATACAGAAAGAGAAAGGTGGTACTGAGTTTATCAAATCATTTTTTGCTTATGCGAAAGGATTTGGCCTAATTGGATACAGAGATTATTGAAAAAGAAACTTGTCATGAGGTTATTAAAAAGACACAGAAAGAGACATGTGGTACTTAATCTATCTAATCATTTTTTCACACCATAAACAGTACACATTTGAACGAAATAATTTTTATTTATATATTTGTAGTTGTTATGTTTACGAATGTAAATAAAATTATTTCTCTATTTTTTTACTATTACGTTTATGAATGGAAACAAATCGATACATTTTTAGACATAAAAATAAATGAGATATATGGAAAAATTGTTCAGATAGTCTATTGTGAACTAAAATAACTATTTTTATACATTTTTAGGCTTTAAAAGTAAACATGGAAAAAATGAGATATAAAAAACTGGAATAGCCTACTCTGCCATTGTTTTTTTCCTTAAAAATCTTGAAAAGTTTCCTCGCAAACTCTTGAAAGTTCCTACCAATAATTCTAAAGTTGAGAAGTCGAGTGTGTCCTCAATAGCTACCACCACGGTGGGGGTTCCTAAGGCTTCTCTCCTTTTGGCGTCATATCGGGTCATGTGCCACTGGTTTTATGTGTTTTTATCTTTTTGGGCTTCCCTTGTGGGCATTGTTGTTGTTCCTTTTAGCCGCTAGCGTAGCGGTGTCTTGTTATGTTTTTTTGTCGTGTTTTGGCTGCTTTGTGTGAGGCCTCTCCTTTTATGCATCATTTTTAAATCCTTTCTCCTTTGTATACGAGTTTTTAGTCCCTTAAAACCAAACATTTTTACCCTATCTAAAAAAATCAATGTATTGGCGATTATTTCTTCTTCTTTTTTTTGCAAAATCTCTCGTATCTTTGTATCTCTCCTTCTATCGCAGTTATATCTTCGTATTTCTCCATCTACATCTACGTTCTTCTGGATTTCCCGAGTAAATCTCGAATGAAAATATCAGTTTCAACAGAGAAAATCAAAACCCGATTCATTCAAAATCAATATTTTTATAATGTACTTGGCCAAAAAAAGTGCCTCATAAAAAAGAGCACCCAAAATTTAAAATTTGAATCAAACCTACCATAATAAATGACCAAATCTAAAAAGAGCATCAAAATTTCAAAATTTGAATCAAAGATACCATAATAAATGACCATTAAGAGCCTTCCAAAAAGAAAGTGCTAAAAATTTGAAATTTGAAACAATCGTGCTAGTATTATTAAAAATTAATTAATCAATAACAACGTGCTGGTATTATTAAAAATTAATTAATCAATAACAACAAGTAATAATAGAATTCAAAGTGTTTCTAATCAAGATATGATATTAGTAATTAATAGTATTATAATTAATTAGTATTGCTACTAATTTAAATAATTAATTAATAATATTATAATTAATTAGTAAATAGGTATTCCATCAAATAATATTAAATACAAGAATTATTATTACCAACAAACTTACATTACTATATTAACTAGAAACATATTAATAACATCTAATTATATTATTAAATTTTATAAATATAATGCTTAATTAATTATAGTACATTTTAAAATTATAAAAATATAATAAAACTTTATAAAACTAATTAACGACATAAACAACATTATTTCAAAAAATTAGAAATCAAAGAATATGTATTTAACATATGATATTAGGATTAAAGAAAATTAATTAATTAACAACATTAATTAATAATACTAATAAATAAATACAAGAATTATTATTGCCAACAAACTTACATTACTACATTAACTAGAAACATTTTAATAACATCTAATTATATTATCAAATGAAAAAGTAAATTTTTTAAAACAATTAATTAATATTATAAAAATATAAAACTAAATTTTATAAACTAATTAACCATTTAAACACCATTATTTATAATGCTTAATTAATAATTATGCATTTTAAAATTATAAAAATACAATAAAACTTTATAAAACTAATTAATGACATAAAAAAATTATTTCAAAAATTAGAAATCAAAGAATATGTATTTAACATATGATAATAGGATTAAAGAAAATCAATTAATTAACAACATTAATTAATAATACTAATAAATTAATACTAGAATTATTATTGCCAGCACACTTACATTACTATATTAAATAGAAACATATTAATAACATCTAATTATATCATCAAAAGGATAAACAACATTTTCAAAATAATTAAATAATATTAAAAAACAATAATTAAATTTTATAAAACTAATTAACAACTTTATCACCATTATTTATAATGCTTCATTAATTATAGTGCATTTTAAAATTATGAAAAATATAATAAAACTTTATACAACTAATTAACGACATAAACTCCATTATTTTAAAAATTAGAAATCAAAGAATATATATTTAACATATGATATTAGGACTAAAGAAAATTAATTAATCAACAACATTAATTAATAATAGTAATAATTAAATAGAAGAAATAATCGTGTATTGTTTAATAATACAAATAAAATTCAAAACTTCATGTCGGCATCTACCTAATCGAATGGGCATGACATGAAGATGAAGTGGATTATACCCCATTTGGCAATGAAAGGAGAATGAGATGTTATTCGTCACATTGAGAAGATTTAGAAATATTCATTTAATTATTAAAAGAGAGAGAGAGAGGCCAAAATCTAGATAATAAACACTATAAAGGCTTTCAGAATGTGTCTTTCCATAGTAATCGTCTTCCTTCCATACAAAATGGGGAACAATCCAACAATAAATGTTTGTTTTTTCGAGGATGGACAAATGCTCATATTTCTAAATGCCTACAACTATTCCTAAAACAAAATAATATAACTACATAAGGCTTGATCCCCCTCGAGATGGTCTTTAACAAAACATGTTAATTACTCCTATATGAGAATGGGCATCTGCCATTTCTAAATCAATTTAATACAACTATGAGCTATGAGAATGGGCACTTTCCATTTCTAAATCAATTTAATACAACTATGAGAATGGGCATCTTCCATTTCTAAACCAATTTAATACAACTATGAGAATGGGCATCTGCCCAAGGGTATGTAGTGCAACACTTGGCGGAGCCAAGATACCCATTCCTAAAACAAATTAATAGAGCTATGCCCATTCCTAAAACAAAATAATAGAGCTACATAAGGCTTGATCCCCCTCGAGATGGTCTTTAAAAAATATGCTAATTACTCCAATATGAGAATGGGCATCTACCATTTCTAAATCAAATTGATACAACTATGAGAATGGGCATCCCCTCGAGATGGTCTTTAACAAAATATGCTAATTACTCCAATATGAGAATGGGCATCTATCATTTCTAAATTAAATTAATACAACTATGAGAATAGGCACCTACCCAAGGGTATGTAGTGCAACACTTGACAGAGCCAAGATGCCCATTCATAAAACAAAATAATAGAGTTACATAAGGTTTGATCCCCTCAATATTGTCTTTAACAAAATATGCTAATTACTACAATATGAGAATGGGCATCTTCCATTTCTAAATCAAATTGATATAATTATGAGAATGGACATCTATCATTTCTAAATCAAATTATTAAAACTATGAGAGTGGGCATCTTTCATTTCTAAAAAAATAATAGAGCTACATAAGGCTTGATCCCCTCAAGATGGTCTTTAAAAAATATGTTAATTACTCCAATATGAGAATGGGCATCTACCATTTCTAAATCAAATTGATACAACTATGAGAATGGGCATATACCAGTTCTAATTGGTGGAGCTAAGATGCCCATGGTGCCCATTCCTAAAATAAAATAATAGAGCTACATAAGGCTTGATCCCCTCAAGATGGTCTTTAACAAAATATGCTAATTAGGAAAAATATGAGTATGGGCATCTGCCATTTCTAAATCAAATTAATATAACTATTCCTAAATTTTTTTATAGAACTACATAAGGCTTGATCCCCCTCGAGGGTATGTAGTGCAACACTTGGTGGAGGCATAACATGTCTCCACCAGGGATAGTCCAACCTAAATGATACAATTTTATTCAAGATAAAATGAAAAAAATGTTTGTTCGTTTGTATGAAAGAATAAAAAATGGACATTTGTCTACTCGAATGGGCATGACATGAAGATAAAGTAGATAGTTCCCCATTTTGCAATGAAAGGAAAACTAGATGTTATTCTTCACATTGAGAAGATTTAGAAATATTCATTGTTGTTTTTCATGAAAAGAGAGAGACCAAAAGTGAAATACTAAACAAAAATTAGAGATATATGTTTGATCTCCTTTTAAGGGTATGCAATGCAATACTAGGCTCCTCTAGGGATAGTCCAACCAATATGATACAATTATTAAGTCTATAAAGGCTTTTTCAGAATGTTTTTACACTATAATTCTTCTTCTAACTTTGTCCTCCTTCCATTGCAATGGTCCTTCTTCCATGCAAATGGGGAACTACCTAACAGTAAATGTTTGATTGTTTGAGGATGGACAAATGCCCATATTTCTAAATATTCCAATATAACTGACAAAAAATATGGTGAAACAAAAATGTTATAATGTCTAGAGAATGAGCTATTGTGTATTCTCATTATTACAAATGGTCCAAGTCTTGTTTTAAAACAATTAACTTTAATTAATAAATAGATGGTGGTAAACAATATATTTACATGCTAGTTTTGATATGTTATCATCTTTAATAATATATATTAATTTCTCCTATCTGAAAATGGTCATTTTCCATTTCTAAATCAAATTAATAGAACTATGAGAATGGGCATCTACCCAAGGTTATGCAAAGATAAAATTAGAAAAATGTTCGTGTCAATTTCTTGTAGCATCTTGATAATGGGCATATGCCCATTCTAATAATAGGAATCACAAAGAAAAATAGGCATAAGGAAAACTACATATGGGCATCTGTCTACTCGAATGGGCAAGACATGAACATGAAGTGGATTGTTCCCCATTTTTTTGCAATGAAAGGAAAACAAAATTTATTCATGAGATTCGGAAGAGTTAGAAATATTCATTTTTTTCATGAAAATATTGAGAGATAAAAAGCATATGGGATATCTGTTAGGCATATTCTAACCAAGATGATACAATTATTAATCGTATAAAGGTTTCCAAAATGTGTCCTTCCATTGCAATCGTCCTCCTTCCATGCAAAATGGAAAAAAATCCAACAATAAATGTTTGTTTGTTCGAGGATGGATGAATGCCCACAAATATAACTATTCCTAAAACAAAACTATAGAACTACATAAGGTTTGATCCCTCTCAAGGGTATGTAGTGTAGAACTTGGCGGAGGTAGAACTTGGCCCCGCTAGGGATAGTCCAACCAAAACGATAGAATTGTATTCAAGATAAATTAAAAAAATGTTTTTTTATTCAAATGAAAGAATGAAAAACACAAATTGGTGTGACATGAAAATGAAGTGGGTTGCGCTTCATTTTGATTTTGAAGGAAAACTAGATGTTATTCTTCACATTGAGAAGAGTTATAAATATTCATTGTTGTTTCTCATAAATTTCTTTGATATTCTTCATGAAAAGAAAGAGAGCCCAAAAGTGAAAGAATAAACAACAATTATAGATAGAGGCTTGATCCCCCTTTAATGGTATGCAGTGCAGCACTAGGCTCTACTAGGGATAGTCCAACCAATATGATACAATTACTAACTCTATAAAGGTTGTCAGAATGTTTTACACTAGTTATATTCTTCTAATATGGTCCTCCTTTGATTGCAATGGTCTTCCTTTGATGCAAAATAAGGAACAACCCAAAAATATAGGTTTGTTCCTTCGATTCATAATGGGAACAACCCGAAATGAATGTTTGTTCTTTCGATGGAAAAAAAGGTAACAACCCAAAAATGAATGTTTGTTTGTTAGAGGATGGATAAATTCCCATATTTCTAAATAGTCCAATACAAAAAATTAGAATGTCTAGAGAATGATCAAATTCTTATCTCATTATTACGAGCGGTCAAGTCTTGTTTTAAGTAAATTACCTTTAACTAATAAATAGATTATGGTAAACAATATATTTGCATGTTGGTCTCAATATGTCATGGTCTTAAACAATATATGTTAATTTCTCCTATATGAAAATGGGTAGAGAATGGGCATCTTCCATTTCTAAATCAAATTATTAAATAGAACTACATGCCAAGATGCCCTTTCTAAAACAAAATAATAGAACTACATAAGGCTAGATCCCCCTCGAGGGTATGTAGTGCAACACTTGGCGAGAATCACAACTTGTCTCTGCTAGGGTTAGTCTAGCCAAAATGATATAAATGTTTGGTAGTGTCACAATATGACTAATTCTAGTCATAGTCGAAAACCCTATTTAAAAATATGGAGTGACATGAAACATAACATGAGACCGATATTTTTATAAATTTTTTTACCAACCATGCTTTAATGCTTTAATATTCCTATTGTTTAGACCCCTTTAATTTTTTTAGAGAGTTATTAGAATACTAAAAAATAAATAATACTAAAATAAAAATTTAAAACATTGATTGCATTAAAATGCTTAGAATGGGCATATGTCAATTCTCATATAAACAAACATTTATGTCTTGTACTAAATTGCTTTCATTTGAACGTTTAGCATGGGCATATGCTAATTCTCATATTAAAAAAATATTTTGTCTTGTATTGAATTGGGAAACCAAATTTTTTTCCTTGTATTGAATTGAAAGTTTCCCATTCTCATAGCCTATATAGAGGTATTAAAATTATTAAGTTATTATACAAACCAACTTCTCATTCTCACATCCTTTGTAGAGGTCTAATTTTTTTTTAAGTTCAATATTGACTTGTATTGAATGGGTAGATACCCCTTCTCATGTATGAATCAAAGTAGAATAATAGAAATAAAATTTAGTTTGTTTAAGAATATTTAGAATTAAAATTTATCTTGTGCCTCGTTATAAAAATTCTAATACCCAATACTATACAATAGAAGACTTTTGTTCAGCAAGGTAAGATCATAGTAATGGAAGTGCAACATTTAATCTCGAAGGATAAACCATGTGTACCTTGGCCTTGTGTATGTGGTAAATCATTCAACAATGCAAAGAGAAACATATGATATCAAGGCTAACAGATGTGACATGATTCACCATTGATGCAAGGCCAAGTAGCAAATGATTCACCATCGGATAAAATGCTTTACTTGACATGATTCACCATTGATGTAAGGCCAAGTTGTAAATGATTCACCTTTGGGATAAAATGCTTTACTTTTATTAATATTATCTAACCTTGATGAACATCGATCATGAACAAAAAATATCATTTTATGGATGAAATAAGAATTATATAATTATCATTTATTTTATGATCAACTGTCACATCTAATTTGGAAACTAAGTAATGCCTCCCAGGTGGCAAGCCCACTGTACTTTGGTAAAAACATAACAGATAACTCCTCGTCTTAGCATGAAGGATTGACAATGGATTTCTTAGGTAACTCCCCATCTTACCAAGAAGGAGAATCATATACATTTTTTTCAAGGGAATGTGATTATGTTGAGACTTTGAAACATGCATGAAACAATCATATTTAGATGCAATATTTTATAACTATGGAGGATAAAAACTATGCAAGTATTACAAAAGATTGAAGTGATATTTTTAAACCCATATCAAAAATAAAAAAGATCTAAAATATGGAATTATAATTTATATTTATACCTAGAGACTCAAAATACAATAAAGAAGAGTTAGAAGTATCTCTGAAACTTATCTTCAATTTAAAAAGATTTAACTCCTCATATTAACAACTACGATTAGGTTAACAACTACACATGTCTCACAAAACATTGAAATGATATTCTTAATACCTAGATAAAATAATCTAGAAGAAAAAAATAGGGCATTATCTTTAAATTGAGAACATAATATAAGGAAAATAAAACCAAATTATATTCTTAGGGCATTATCTTTAAATTGATAACATAATATAAGGAAAATAAAACCAAATTATATTCTTCATCTCATAATAATTCAATAGAGAAGAGTTGAATAATCTATGCCTCAATTTTTCTTCAAATTTGGTTCTTCACAAGCCAAAATGGTCTTACGAAACAGAGGGAGCCCAAAGTGGAAAGGGTCAACAAAAATTTAGTGGAGAGAAAAATAATATCCTTAGAAAAATATTACTTAAATATTTTGCTTCACAGATGAAACGGTCTATGGGAAGGTACTTTGTTTTATAATGGGAAGTTGTGCATTGTGACATCCTTTATAGAAGTTGTGCATGTTTATAATGGGCACAAGCCCATTCTCATACAAACAAACATTGTTTTTATTTTGATAATTAATAATTGTATTATATTAGTACCCTTTCGTAAAATCTTACTTTCCTGCACCCCCTTGAATGATTAACTACACAGAAAAAAGAAATATTTCAATGATGGTGAATCATTTCCATGTGTATAAAAATATAACTATTTGTATTTTTATGAAATACAAGAAGCCCGAAAATAAAAACTAAACGAAACATAAAGAATGAACAAGAAAGAGATAGATTCGTCGACCCACGATGAACCTTGAAATTCTACGATGACCTCTACCAACATAAAAATAATAATCGATGTCAATCTCTATAGAACCACGAGTGATGTGAATTAATTGTCATTAATTTTTCCAATTTCCCTCCAACGGTGGTTGAAGACGTGCTTGAAAAACAAGTAAATTCAATTAATAAAAGGTCGTAAGTAGTTTATTTACAAATTAATGGTCTCAATATGCCATGGTCAAAAACAAATATAAATATTAAACAATATTGTAGCCTTGTTTTAGGTATATGATTCCTATATGACAATTGACATCTTCACATTTAATACAAGAAATATTAAAGTTAAATTTTTAATACCTCTAAAGAAATGGATACCTAACCATTCAATGGAAGATACTGATTTTTTTGTATGAGACTGGGTGTATGCTAATTCTAATAATTGTAATACAAGAAATATTGAACTTATTATTTTCAATAACTCTATGAAGGTTGTGAGAATGAGCACTTGTCCATTATAAAACAAGCTAAATTTTATCTTTTTTTTTATTTTATAATTCCAATTATGAGAACGGGAATTTTATCATTAGATACATCATTTAATATTTCTTAGCTCGGCAGTGAGCTCACCCATCCATCTCACCGGCCCACCTAAGCCAGCAGATCAGCTCACCCACCTGGCTCGGCTTGCAGCGGCTCTCCCCCCATCCAGGCCTACGCAACTAGGCCACCCAACTCAAAAAATAAGTAACACTTACTAGGTCCTTCCGCTTTGGGCTGCACATGGACATGATTCACCTGTATTGAATGATTTCCCATTTTGTCTATTCAAGTAGGTATACATTTTTTGCAAGGGAATGATCTTGTTGAGACTATAAAACATGCAAAAATGGTCATATTTAGATGCACCCTTTTATAACTATGGAGGATAATACTATGCAAGTCTTACAAAATATTGAAGTGATATTCTTAAAACACATATAAAAAATATAAAAGATCAAAAATATGGAATTATCTTTATACCCAGATCAGAATACAAAAGAAATAAAGCTAGATGATATTCTTCATCCCATGATTTATTATATCCAAAACTTATCTTGGATTTAAAAAAAAATTTAAATTCTTCTTTTATGAGTCATTCTTCTTTCATGATTTATATATGTTAAATGGGCATTTTCCCAATTCTAAAACAAATTAATATTTATCTTCCATATGCCTCTTCTAAACATCTATTGATCTTCCATCTGTTGTTCTTCTATGTTTTATATGAGATAAAAAAATCCACAATTCTTCTATGATTATTATTTGAGAATGGACATATGCCCATTCTAAACATCTATTCTTCCGTCTGTTCTTCTACATTTTCTATATGAGAATGGGCATCTTCCCATTTCGAATGGGCTTGACATGAAGATGAATATTAATTTGTTTTACAATGGGCCACTCCTCATTTTATAATGGAAGACGTGTTTCAAAACAATTACCTTTAATTAATAAATAAACTGTGTTAAAAAATAAACAATAGTAGCCAAAATGAGACAATTAAATACAAAATACGCAATGCTTAGTCCAACCAAAATGATTGAGTTCAATATTTCCCGCCCATTCTAAAACTAAATAATAGAACTACATAAGGTTTGATCCCTCTTGAGGGTATGTAGTGTAGAACTTGGCAAAGTGTCGACTTGCCTCTACTAAGGTTATTCTTATTCTATCCAAAATGATAGTAACAATTATAAAAAAAATAATAGAACTACATAAGGCTCATTTGGTTCATCTATTTCCCATTGCATGAATATGGATAAGGAATTGGGCCAATGAAAATTACATTAATTTTTACCATGCTCAAAAGACAAAAATATGTTTACCATGCTCAAAAGATAAAAATTATATATGCTAGAAAAGGCATTTCAGAATCACACTTTCAAGAGGTGAAGTGATCTACAAAAGAGAAATTATTATTAAAACAAGCTCAAAATTGATGAAAAGATTCATATTTTTTTATTTGATGAAAATTCATTCAAAATTGATATTGGTCATTGCCATGTAACTCTTGCAAAATTACATCTCATTTGAAAAGGTACAAAATTTCATAACATTTAGTTGACATGAAACTAACACTTGCATAATCAAGTGTTGTATTACTACATAAGGCTCATTTGGTTCATCTCTTTCCCACCACATGAATATGGATAAGGAATTGGGCTAACTAAAATTACATTCAAAATGTTTACCATGCTCAAAAGACAAAAATATGTTTACCATGTTCAGAAGACAAAAATCATCTATGCTGGAAAAAGGCACTTCATAATCACACTTTCAAGTGGTAAAGTGATCTGGAAAAGAGAAATTATTATTTAAAAAAGTTCAAAACTAATGAAAAGGTTCATCTTTTTTTATTTGATGAAAATTTATTCAAAATTGATTTATTAAGTGTCAGTTTCCTTATCCACTCTATGTCATTCAACTAGTATGGAGGTGGAAGATGTGAGAGTGGATTTGGATTGACAACATCTAGAGCCTTTGTATATTATCAAACTGAATTAAATTTGAGTTTTTATTTCTCAAAATTCTTTCAAATGATCGAGATTAGTGCATTTTTGAGAGCACATGATTGAGAGATGCACCTCTAATGTGTCCCCTTTATTAATATTATATGGTGGGACAAATGCATTAAATAAAGAAATCTTCACTTATATTTATGGTGAAGAATCGGAAGCAAGAAATCATGCTCCAACAATATTATAAATGTTTAACTACGCCTCTAGGTGTATCTCCTCTATGATTTTACTGTTCTTTTTATTATAGTCATTATAAATATGTTAATTATTAACAATGTTTACTTTGTTCAAATATAAAGATGTACATACTTCTTATAGTTTACTACTAAAATTTCTTTTCATGTTATATAATATAGGTAAACAAAAGTTAGAAGTTCAATTAGAAGAATAGATTTAAAATTTCTCCATTTTCATGACTAGTTTAATTAGAAGAATAGAGTTAAAATTTCTCCATTCTCACAACTTTTATATATTTCTTAAAATTATTAAGTTCAATATTGCTTGGGTATATGCCCATTCTCATATAGATATCATAGAAGATGAACATGGACAAAATTAAATATGTTTTAGAATATTTAGAGGTATTAAAATGATTGAATTTAGTATTGCTTGTAGTTGTATTTTACAATGAGCATATGCCCATTCTCGGAAAAATAAAATTAAATATGTTTCAGAATATTTAGAGGTATCAAAATGATTAAATTCAGTATTAGTTGTAGTTTAATGTTTACAATGGGCATATCCCCATTCTCGGAAAAACAAACATTTTAATACCTCTAAATATTCACATTCTAATACAATAGGCATATCCCAATTGTAGAAAAACTACTTAAAGTGGACATGCATCATTTGCTTTGTTGTGGTATGGATCAATGCGAAAAATATGGAGAAATATTTATTAAATATTTGGAAACAATTTGGAAAACACTAGAATTTCCATACTAATGTGAAACTACGGTTGTAGTTAATGTAATCAACAAAGGAGTTCCTGAAGATTTTTTTGGTGTCTCCAAAGGTTTCTGACAAAGACTTTAAAAATAATAAGTGGCTTATGTCATCATTGTTTACAAAACTATTCTTGGTAGGGGTTGCGGATGATGTAAGAGACATCTTAAAGGGATGTTCTCTATTTCAAACAATAGTGGAACAAATCAATATATAAAATTGTGTTTATTACATTTTTCTAGTTATTTTTCCCATTTTCCATTTGAAGTGATGTTATTGATGGTTATTAGTATGTAGTGCTCAAAATGTGTTTAAAAATAATAAGATTCTTATGTCATTGTTGTTTACAAAACTATTCTTGGTAGGGGTTGTGGATGATGTAAGAGACATCTTAAAGGGATGTTCTTTATTTCAAACAACAATGGAAAAAATCAATATATAAAATTGTATTTATTACATTTTTCTTTTCTTTTTCCCATTTTCCATTTGAAGTGATATTATTGATGGTTATTATTATGTAGCGCTCAAAATGTGTTTACTACAATTTTCTAGTTATTATTCACATTTTATCCAAATGATATGATTAGTATATAATGCTCAAATCTAGTTTTCACAGTCTATACAAACAATCTTGTTTTCCATGAAAAGAAGTTATTAGTTTTAGGGGTGGAAATTTGAAAGCATTATAGAAAAATTTTCACACTTAATATGTACATGGTTAAATCATGTGGGTTCACACCCAAATTTATGTCGGTCTTTGGAAACATTTAAAAAATAATTACTGAACTTGATTGAGTTTATATAGATAAATTTAGTTTTTTTGTTCTTTTTTCTCATAAAAATTCATTAATATTGAATTTATTACCATCATTTTATGCATAAAATAATAATTATGACTTGTATTATCTCATAACAACACATTTCCATGATTACTGAGCTTGATTGATTTTACTTGTTACTATTATGTTGATTAATAAATATAAATTAATTAAGTTTATTTCTCTTCCTGTTTCACAGGTCTTCTAGGTGGGAGGAAGTGTTCATTGCGAGTTAAGTTTCACAACATGGAAATACCCCCACTTTGCCTGGTTTGTTTTTGTAGGGTGTAAAGAGAGAGATGGATTTCTTTGGAGGCATCACGTGGGCTCCCATATGCACAATTTTCTGGTTGAATGCTGGTCTATATTTGAATCCATTGAAAGTTTTCTGGGTGAGGAGTATTTAACCACTTCTATGAGGGCTAGGGTGAATTCTGAGGTGGCATCCTGGTTTGTTTCTCAACTTCTTTTGGTGTGGAGGAATAAGGTGGAAGTCAAGGAAATTACTCTTCATTTTATCAAACCCTAACATTGATTTAAATTGGATGAAGTGTTGGAGGTGTTTAGCTTCGCTCAGCCACTTCGGTTGTGGACAAGGAAGGGATTTATTTAGTCGATCCTCGATGTGTTACTATTGTGTTGTCGTCGAGGAATGCAGAGATTATGTAACTTGTGGCAGATGTTCATGGGGTGCACTCGGCTGGGATTTCTGGTGGTAGTAGAATCAAGAAATTAGATTTTCCAGAGCTTTCGCGCTAGTGGTTCTGGAGTCAGAGATTGAGGAAAGGTTTCGCAAGAAGTTGGGGTTTTCATACAAATTTATGCTTCAGAATGCTTGGGATGGTGGGATTGTTGGTGGTAAGAAGAAGGAAAAACCTAGTCATCATGCTTTACAAGTGTTAAAGCACAAGAGCAATGTAAAATAATGTTTGAATGATTTATTGAATGTACGAGGGGGTAAATAAATACATAGTGAAAACGGTTAGGAGGTGTAACCGCCTGTACCCAAACTAACCAATAAACAATGTATTAAATATGCCAACATTCCCCCCCTTAATATATTGTTTTTACAAATCTACCCCAGATTCATCATCTTGTTACGTCATGACATGTCCTATTTGCTTCTTGCAACAAGGACTTTGCCTGGATTTTCTTGAATCTCTATGACAGATGTGCTCTCGTTTGTAGAAAAATAGATGAAGAAGTGAGCTCAAAAGCTCGTGTGGTGCACCACAGATGTGCCTGAGGGCATTTAATCTCGCATTCGTCATCCGGATTGACACAACTCTTCTCCGTCATATGTCGAACAAGACTCAGTCCATTATGTCCTCGGATTGCAAGTTTTGGAGACTGGCTAAGAGTAGATACCGATGCTCTTCGGTTCTCTCAAATGCGGCACGTCTCTATGCTTGCTTGCAATGTTGCTAACATCTCTGGGCATGACTTTCATGCTCTCAGACTATTGCATGGGATCATAGGCTGGTTGTTCGCGTCCATCTTTGATAGCAAATTTGATGAATGAATGAAGGGGCTTAATCTCGTTTTGTTCCGATTTGATTCAAACAAATTCCACGTCTCTTGATCTTTTGTACAAAGCGCTTGCTAATGTATCGCTTGGTCTGCGAACAACAGTTTGGGGGAAGGAGTCTTCCAACGCACACCTGGGTTTTCGGTGGTCGATGCCACTCATGTCAAACTCCACACAGTGCTGATAAGTTGGTCAGTGGTCATTGCCACATGCTCTCTTCTCCCTCTTTAGTGACGGATTCTTCTTTTTGAATTCTTGAACTGTGGGCTTGTACCATGGGTTTCCTCCTCTGAGTACGCTCACACATCTGACTATTTACTCTTCTGGTCACTGTTGTTTCCTCACACGCCGAGAAATGGTTGTTGATGGGATAACTCGCAGGCGGACTTGGATCAGTTTAATGATCGATGCCACATTGGACAGGCTAGAATACAGGTCAGAAATGCATGCTGGGAACTCTACTACCTTGAGCACGGTATTCAGCCCGATGGCCAGATGCCTAGCGATAAGACTGTTAGAGGCGGAGATGATGCCTTCAACACGTTTTTTTTTTTTCATGCGACAGAGCCGGAAAGCATGTTCCCCATGTTGTATTTGTAGATCTGGAGCCCACTGTTATTGATGAAGTCCGCACAGGCACTTCACGTCAGCTCTTCCATCCGGAGCAGCTTATCAGTGGAAAAGAAGATGCGGCTAACAACTTTTCCCGTGGCCATTATACCATCGGCAAAGAGATTGTGGACATCTTCCTGGATCGTATCAGGAAGCTTACAGATAACTACACGGGCCTCCAAGGGTTCCTTATCTTCAATGCAGGAAGTTTAAAAACGGTTTCAAAATTGAATGCTTTTTTTTTTCACGGCTCACCAGCAGGGAAATGTTCTTCCACCAAACTCCACGAAGGAAGATTTTCGCTTGTTGCTGGGTCTCTAGATTTCCACGCAGGAGGGACGCACCAGCAAAGAACTCCAAACAAATCTCGTACCCCTCTCCTTGCTCGATAATGTCGCACGCAGGGCATTCAACGGATTTACAGGAAGGGGCCTGGGACGAGCTCCATGTGACCGTCACACGTGCAGGGAGAGTAGCAACACCAGATATAAAACATATCTTCATGCAGAGAAAAGGAAAGGCTGAAAGGCTGTCTACGCTCTTGCACCAAACAGAATTTATCCTCCACGCTACTCTGGTGTGCTACTCCCACTTCCACGCTCTGATACCAATGTTAGCACAAGAGCAATGTAAAATAATGTTTGAATGATTTATTGAATGTATGAGGGGGTAAATAAATACATAGTGAAAACGGTTAGGAGGTGTAACCGCCTGTACCCAAACTAACCAATAAACAATGTATTAAATATGCCAACACTAAGGTGGATGCCATTCAAATTTGGATGATTGAAGGTTTTTCTTATCTCGGTTCATTTTTTGTATGCAATTGTCATATGTTGTTTCCTTCGGTTACTTGTATGGTTTGCAGGATTTTCTATCTTTTCTGGTTTGGGTAGGTCATTTGGGGTGTTATAGGTTTGGATGTATGTGGGTGGGATCCCTCCAATCCCCTAGTTCTAAGCTCTAGTCAAAAGCGTTAAATTATAATATATATATATATATATATATATATATATATAAAAATTTAATTGGCTTGTTTTTTGTAGTCTATCTCATAACAATATATTAAAATTGGTTTTTTATAGACTATCTCTTAACAATTCATTTATTACCATCATTTTATGTTGTAAATATCTCATAACACATTTCCTAACTTCATTCTATGCAAATAAATCCACGTTATAATTAAACATTTTTCACACAAATATATATGATCAAAATATGTAAAATATACAACATTCAAATGCGCACTACCCCATAGTTAAAACAAATCACATCTAAATTTTTCTTTGTTTCTATATTGATTTTATTTTTCTTTTATGATTCTTATATGAGAATGGACATATGCCCATTTAATACAAGATTAAAAATGTTTTTATCTATGAGAATGGACAATATAAGTATTTTTTATGCATTGCGATGTTATAAATGTTTTAATTATTCCAATAAGTATTTCTTAATCTTACTATAAAATTGTAAGCTCCTAAAATAGAAATATCTTATACATAATATATAATTATGAAAAATCCCTTTTTGATTCCAATAATATCCAAATTAAATTCCAAAAATCCTCTTTTTGGATTCCAATAATAGCCAAATCAAATTCCAATATTTGGTATAAGAAAAACCAATATAGCTGATTTCAGTATTTAATCTAGATTGTAAAATGTCTAAACTTAACGAAATTATGGTTCAAACTCTGTATTGAGTGACTTATTTGAGATCACTCTTTATGTCATCATATGTCGAGCTTTCTTAAGATCCATATTTTAAAAAAATACCTCATAGCTTGTTTGAGCTATATCCAACTAATATCGAGTGACCTATTTTAGCTCACCCCATATGTCATCGATTATATAACTTATTTAAGCTACTCTGCCAACAAATCCCTCATCACTTATTTGAGATATATCCAACTTATATTGAGTGACTTGTTTGAGCTCACTCCATATGTCATCAATCGTCAAGTTTATTTAAACTACAACATGAATCCCACTCATAGCTTGTTTAAGCTATATCACACCCATATTGAGTCAAATTTTTTGAGTTCACTTTCCAAAGAAACACTCAAGAGCTCATTTAAGCCAAATCTAAAAAAACCCGTTTTTTCTTACACTAAATCACATTTTCCGAAGCCTCTTAGCTTCTTTTAAGTTTAATCACACACATAATTATCTAGTCATGGTACTTACACTCCATCAAAAAGACCCTCTAATGAGTCCTTGGGCCATGAAAATGACAATTAAGAGGTAACATAGAATCGAAAATTACTCTACTTCATCGGATCATCCAATACCGGAAGGATAAAATGGAGAAAAAAAGTTCTCATCAACATTTTAACAAAACCGCCACCCTATGTTGAGTGGTGGTTGAAAAACCCCCTCAGCTAGGGAGGTGGTCCTATAAAAACCAAGGTGTGCAAGGCAATAGTCATGTCACTTTAACGAAAAAAATAAAAATGAAGCATGAACAGACGTGAATTTGAATGATCCAAATTTATCCCTTCCCTACCACGATCTTTCCCATCCTCCAATGCATGGGAGGACATGGGAGAGGCTATAAATTCTTAGGAGGAGAAAAGGATTGATCATTGGAAGCAAGATATTTCATGGTAGTAAGAGCAAGAGTATTCTTAGTGTTGGAATTGATTTTATAAAAGTAAGGAGGTTGAGAACAGAGTAAACAAGTGCTTGGGAGGAAGTGTGAGAAATTGTCAAATTTCCTTTCATACTTGTTGTAAAATCTATATCTTCATATTTGAATTAGCAAATAGAACAAGTGAGAAGAAAGAGTATTTTCCCTTCCTAACTGGTTTTCCCTCAAACTGGGGGTTTTCAAGGATAAAATTCTTGGTGTTTTTGTTTTAATTCATTTCTCTCTACAAATTTTAATTCTAAAGCATAATTAATTAATTCACTAGCTCAAACTTTCATTTTCTAATTTAAAGTAGAACAACATCATTTTAAAGTGTGATTTGTGAGAATTCCCAAGTTGAAGGTTTACACATCACTCTAACGGGTCCCTTGGGCCATGAAAATGACGATTAAGAGGTTACATGACCCGAAATCAATCAAGAACAACAGAAGCAAGTAGATAAATTAGTTTTAAAAATAAAAACGAGTACCTACTTCGTATCCTAGCCATGGGGAAAAGTTACCTCCTGATTTTAGGACTAAAAACTTAACAAAAATGTAAAAAATGGAGAATAAAGTCACTACAATGTAATTTTTTTACTCGAATAACACATCAAATGAGGAATTATTTTTCAAAATCCAAGAATTGACAAAACAACTCACACAAGTGAATTTTATAGTTAAAAAGTCACATGATCACAATCTAGAACAACCTACTCATGAATTCATCAATACCCTATCACATGAATCTCCATTCACACAAGAATGGAAAAATATGAAAGAAATCATTCGTGGTAAAAAAATCAAAACACTTCAATTTTGATGAACTCTTCCCCTACCCGTTTGATAAAGAAATGTTACGATTAGCATTTTCATCATCATTTGAAACTTCCAAAGTTTAAAAATACAAAGGAAAAAGTGACCCCCACGAATATGTAAAAGATTTCTTTATGTAACGTCAGGAAGTATCTTACCATGATGTATATCTTTTACATCTATTTCTAAGATCTCATGAAGACCAACCTTAGATTGGTTCCTTCATCTTTCAAAAGGGTCCATCATGAATTTCTCGATCTATCAAAAAATTTTTTAAACATTTCTCCTTTAACCTTGATGCTAAGGTTACCATACTCGACCTTTAACAATAAGAAAATGCCAAACTAAAAATTTTCATCCTTTTTACAAATTTTGTGAGGGATTGTAATAAGAGTCCCTTTCAATGCCAAAAGATAGTTAGTCAACATATTCATCCCAAACCTCAACACAAAGTTATCATTTCGCATGTAGATGCATTTTTTAATCAATTTTGAAGAAGTTATTGAAAGGGGGACATAATTTGATAAATACCTCATTTATAAGGGCTAACTTAAAACATCCTTTAGGGACCAACCCCTAGGGACGCCCCTCAAAATCAAGATAAATATACATTATTAAATAGAAATATAAATTATTAAATAGAAATAGGACTGTAGTTAATGATGGCGTTACCGATTTTTGGTAAGTTTGAAATATCCAAAATAGTCAACCCAAACTAATAAACCAAATAAACAACTAATAGTCATTCAAAGTGAGGAGGATTCTCCTTGGGACCTTAGGCGAAGCTAGTTCAATACGCTTAGAGTAATATTTAATAGTGTCTTCCACCACTTACCAAGTGCCAATAGGTTCACATATCCCATCGTATAACCCTTTGAAGAATGACTATTAAAAAAATGGGATAAATACAATGAATATTGTGAATACTTGCCGCATCAAGGGTCATCATACTTGATAGATGCGGGAACTTATCCACTATGTATAAGACTTGATTGAACATGGTGATATAGAGGTTGAAAACACATTTAATACCAAAAACCCTAATGAAAAGATAAATATGTTCAAAAAACCGTTTTATAAACACTATGTTAACTCAAAGGACAAGGGCTAATCGTCAAACAATGTTGAGTATGACTCAGTCATCTCAACCATAAATTATGATCAAGATCTAGTGGCCACAGTAAAAATAAAATTTGACTATGTAGTAACCACTAAACAGTATAATGTTTGGCTCCCTACCACAAAACAATCTGTTACTTCTTCTCCCATACCACCTTCTCATCCGACATCTAATTCCAAAACCACTTCCACCTCCCAACCAACATCTTCATTTAACATTGTCAAATAGGTGGGAGAAAAGCTCAAACACTGATTTCCATCATGGAATTACTAAAATCTTCTCCCACATTACAACATATTCTTACACAAACATTGAATTAAGCTCATGTCCCACATGACATCAAATCACAACAATTCCAAGCTTTGATCACAAATATATCAACACCTAATCCTATCTTATCATTCGGTCCCACTGACCTTCTTAACCCCAACCTTGCTAACAATCAATCCTTATACGTAGAAGCTTTTATAACTCATCATAAGATTAAATGTGTACTAGTTGATAATGGAGCAGCATTGAATATTTTCTCCATGAAACTACTATGATGTCTTGGTTACATTGAAGAAGACTTACAAAATAATATCATAACCATTTGTGGATATGATAATAATGAAACACGGTCCATGGGAAAAATAAAATTACCACTTATGGTTAGACCAGTCACTTTAGACATGTTATGTCATGTAGTAGAATTAGAAGTTTCATATAATATTTTCCTTGGTTGACCATGGATTCATGCCATGAAAGCCATCCCATCCACATACCACCAGTGTATTAAACTCCCCCACTTGGATAAAGAATTCACATTGTGTGCTTATAACCAACCCTTTGAGTATTGTAAATTCCTTGAAGGACGGTATAAAAATGCTAACTATTGTCCATCAATGGAAAAATATGCTCTGCCTCGCATAATCCCTTTCTTTAACAACACGCATATCAATCCAAATATGATTCCAAAACATATTCCTAAATCATACAAGAGTCATCCTCATGACTCTACTTAGTCAACCATCATATGCTAATCAACCAACGTTTCCCAATCCACCCTCTTCTACTAATCAACCCTCTTCATCTAACCAATCATATTCTTTTCCTAATCAACCTTACTCGCCTAAAAGTACTTATTTTGTTAAAAAACAACCTCCTATATTAATAAAGATTCTTCCTATAATATGCCATCCTCTTCTTATAACCCATTCTCTCCATCTTTTAAAACCACTAAACTACCTTTTACACCATGCGAGGTACCTACTAGTTCCTCAAAACATACATTCAAAATCATCGATAAAGGATGTGGTGAATACCAATTCTAAAATATTGCAAATTATATTTACATCATTAAATCTCCACAAAATTATGACAAACCCAATGATTCTCATCTCAAAACCCTGCAACTTACAACTTGGTTTCATCAATTTTGTCAAATTTAGTTATCTAGACCAATAAAAATTCCAACTTCCTCAGGGATCTTGGTTATATGATGATGAACTCACTTCCTGTTATGAGTCCCCTCATTTTACCAAATTTTATTCAATAATGAAAAACATTTGATTGAAGGGTAAAAGACTCATTCCAAATGAACAAGGTCACTTAGTTCCAATCACTTACAGTAAAAATCCCGATAAGCATGGCCTTGGTTTTAATATATTTAACATAGATCCCATATTGATCTCAAGTAACGATGAAGATACCAATTATGATAGTGACACACGGTCTATACATAACCTCTTTGAAAAAATTGTAGAAATAAATCTCCAGTTCGAACACATGTCCATTAATATCATTGATTTCAAGATTCTTCACTCAAATCTCATTGACCACGACCAATTACATCATGTGGCCATGGACATGTTTCAAAACGATGAGGCCATTGAAGATTTCCTTGGAAATCATGATCAAATTCCTTCTCTGGTCATAAAAACATATTTGACATTAATCGTGATGAATTCACCTACTTTGGCAAAGAATTAGAATATTCCAATCCTCCACCTTATGAAACCTTATATAAGAAGTAAAAGAATAAAATTTTCCATGATAAAAACCTCGTCACCACACTATTCCAAAAACATATCAGTAAAAATACCAAACACCACAAACAAAAACCATAAGCTTCTCCCAATACTAACTCCTCGAGAATCACCTAAAACTGATGACTTATATTAACCAATTGGATATTTTCTAGAAAAATATATATCTAAAATGTTGGTTGAGGAAACCAAATATAGTAACATCAGTACACCCGAATAACAAAATGTTCGAACTCGGCATCATTCTGTTAGACCAAATGCTTAGAGTTCACGACGCTCCTCATCAAATTTGAGGAAATTTTCTCATGGACCTAAAAATATATTTCAGATTATACCCATCTCTCATAGTACATCACATTATATTACAACCAAACGTAAAGCCTATAAAAGAAAAAAATATGTAAAATGCATCTCGAAGGTAACATTCCTTATAAAATCCAAACTCCAAAAAATATTAGAGGTAGACTTTATAAAGCCAATTGACTACTCGAATAGATATCAAATATAGTTCTTGTAGCCAAGAAAACTCCCGGAATTAGGGTATGCACAGATTTCCATGATATCAACAAATCTTTTCCAAAAGATGACTTTCCTTTGCCAAACATAGACATGATTGTCGACTCCACAGAGGCCATGAAATGCTCTCCCTAATGGATGGATTTTTTTGGCTATAATCAAATACACATCGTTAGATAACATCAACACAAAACAAAAATTACTACACCACAGGGAACCTTCTATTATAAGCTCTTATATTTTGGGGTAAAAAATGTTGGCCCCACATATCAATGAGCCATAATAGTTATATTTTGGGATATGTTACATGATATCATGGAAGACTATGTTGACAATATACTAGCCAAATCCAATATGTGGATAGGTCGTCCAAGTGTGTTGAGACACATCTTTGAAAGGTTGCATGAGTATAAGGTCCGACTTAATCTAAACAAATGTGTATTCGGGGTGACCTATGGAAAATTATTAAGATTCATTGTCTCACAGAGAGGTATAGAAGTTGATCCCCAAAGGTCAAAGCCATCATGGAAATGCGTCCTCCATAAAAATTTAAAGAATCTTGCAATCCTTAATGAAAAATATAGTCCATTCCATGTTTTATATCTCGGTTAGTGATAAGTGTCACCTCCCTTGTCCACCTGTCCTATGTCACAAGTCACGGATAAACCGATGCTTTTTTTATACATCTACCATTGAACATGCCATATAAGTTTTAGTAGCACAACACGGTGATCATGAAAAGTAACATGCGCTTTATTACCTTATTCAAACACTCATTAAGCATGAGGTAAGGTACTCTTAAATCAAAAAAGTATGCTTAGCAGTCACTCTTACATTCCATAAACTATGTCATTACTTACTCAATCATAAAACAAAAATTCAATAAGGTAGATACCATAAAATATGTCCTTTTTAGGGCTATACTCATGGGAAGAATGTCCACTTGGCTCATCCTACTTAGTTAATTTGACGTTGAAATCGCCTCAAAAGGTAATTAAAGTAAAAGCCCTCATAGATCAACTTGTTGAGGCACCTCTTCCTGAACAGAACCACTCCATTTTACATTTCCTAATGAAGATATCTTATACATAGATATAGTGCCAACTTGGACTTTATTCTTTGATGGATCCTATAACCTACGTGGATCGGAGCTGGTATTTTCTTATCACACCTAACGAAATATTATCCCCAAATCATTTCGATTAACATTCATGTGTGCTAATAATATCACAGAGTATGAAGCTCTCATCAATGGATTAAAATTGGCCATATCATGGAACATTAAAGAGTTGGTTTTATTTGGTGACTCATTATTTATCATTAAACATGTTCTGATGAATACCAGATCAAGGAAGAAAATATTATTCCATATAAATGCAAGGTAGAGAGCCTCCGAAGCTATTTTTAGTTGATTATTTTTACCAAATCCCTATAATTCTTAAAAATCCACATATGCTATTGAAACTATCAGATCTATGTTAGAAATAGTGGTAAATCAACCCGAGGAAAACTTTCTTGTAGAACATATCTAAATGCATGCTTATAATCTACCTAAAAATACCATGGTGTGCGAAATTACGGGTCCTAACCACCCTTAGTACCATGATATTTACACTTTCATCCATGAAAAGGCATTCCCAACCAACATGAATGCTAGGAATAGACACACTTTAGCACAACGTGCCTCTCGATACATAATTTTAGAAGACAGTCTCTATAGATGAGGATATGATGGAAATTTACTCTAATGTCTTAATCAGGAGGAAGCCTTTAGTGTTGTGATCAAGTCCACTCCGGTATTTGTGGATCACACATAAAAAGTATGGTCATAGCTAAGAAAATCCTACATGTTTGATATTATTGGCCCACCATGGAGAATGATGCATGCCTATTTGTCAAATAATGTTGAGCTTGTTAAAAACACAACAACCTTATCCATGCAAATTTTTAATCATTGCAGCCAATCACCACACCTTGGATCTTCTCTCAATGGGGGCTTGATCTCGGCAAAGAAAATTAGGCAAATGTCATCCGATGGACACAATTTCATCATTACCACTACCGATTACTTTACCAAGTGGGTAGAGGATATGCCTCTCACCTACATTACTAAAAGCTAAATATCAAAGTTCATTTTTAATAATATCATCTATCAATTTGGAATTCCATCCTCCGTTGTCATTGATAATGGAAAATTATTTAAAATCTATCTCATCAAAGACCTAGATAAGAGTTTCCATGTCAAATTTAAATGCTCTATTGGATGTTATCCCTAGGGTAATGGCCAAGAAAAATAAAAAATTAAACATTAAAGTCTGTCATGAAAAAAATTATATATACACATGGAATAAATTGGCACACTCAAATTTACCCTTCTCTTTAGGCTTATCGCACACCTATGGGAGTCCCCATTCTCACATGTTTATGGTTGCATAAGCCATTTTACCTATTGAGGTTGAAATCCCATAATAAAAATCCTTAGATACGTAATCAATGAATATGAATATCGATAGTCAGGATTAACGAACTCAAAATTATCGATGAAAGAAGATTTAATTCTCTAAATCATCTTCGTGTTTATCAAAACAAAGCTACAATGTAGCTATCATAAAAAATTAAGACCTAGAGAGTTTGAGGTTGGTGATCTCGTTCTTAAAGAAAATTTAAAAATACCAAGAAAAAAATGAGAAAAATGGGAAATTTGAACCCAACTGGTGTAGTCACAATATCATGCACTTTAGACATTATTTATCTTGGTTTCAAACTAATATTTAGAAGTTTATTAAGTGAAGAAACTACTAATCAACCCCATCTTTTAGCCATCTCATTTTATTTTATTTTTCATTATCGACCTCTTACATCCACATGCCCAATCAACTTCTATCATCTCGTGTTATTTTAGCCTTGGTAGGTGCCCAATTTAGTAGTGGGCGCTGTGAATGCCCTAGTCCCACTAGGGGAACCCCGTCCATTTTGTAATTTTCTACCATTTTGGGGCTCTTTCTAGCCATTTTATATCTTTATATTTCTTGTGGTCGGCCTTTTCGAGGTTAATTATGAAATTAGATCAAGAGAACCCTATACATATAAAGTTATGAGACCATAATGAGGGACCTAGTATAACTTACTACTATCACTCCATAAAGAGTTGCATAAATCTATTGCAACAGAGATCACTTACATCCACATGACTTCATTATCAAGGCACAAGGCTAGGACATCTGCATCACACTTCATAGGGGGATGAATTCTATTCTATTCCATGCACACATTCTACTACATTTTCTACACATAGTTATTACTCGCTAATTCACAAAGCATGATTGACACAAAATAAAACTAGGGAATGTTCACACTAACTTGAAAAACGAACTACATCACGTTTGAGATGTAGTGCAATGCTTAGTTATTAAGTCTACCATTGTGGTAGTTGACGCGTCGATCGACCCTTCATATGCATTACTCTTTTTTAGGGTTTGATTCTTGTTTTGGGGCCTTACAGGTTTTTCTTTCATCTCGATTATTGACGACATCCCAAGGAGCACCGAGAATCTGATACGTCACATAAAGAAAGGTTCCGATCATCTTACAACCCTATAGATATCATTTTTAGAGATTTTTCACCGACTGTGCTTCCGAGATTACAGACAAAGTGCCCGGAGGAGCCCCAGTCCTCCTCCAGGCACTCTATTCTAGATAGATCCTCTAGATCCACCCTTTTTGGAACATCTTCACAGGTCATTCCAGATTATGTATTTTATATTCATCACTGTGACACTATTCTATGAGCATTTGTTATTTAGTTGAGTTCTTTCCTCTTCTCTTTTGCATATTAGGGTTAGCATTTCCTTTTGTCTAGTTTTTTTAGCTTGCTTGCATACCTATTTACTGCATTTATTTACTTTATTTACAATTGTTCATAGCTTAGATCAACTATCCCCATGCTAGATAGTTAGCCCATTTTAGTTAATCATTTTAGTGAATCCCATTCAATCGTCCATGCTTCGAGGTCCTTAATCGATTTCTTTTTCTTTCATATTTCTTTCATCCATTATCCTAGCTTTTACTCATCATGAACATTTCTATTCACACTTATCTATAAAATCACCCTGATTATATCAATAAGATTAAGAAGTATTTGTCTAACACTTATATCCCCACTCATACTTCACCCAATTATGTATACCATAAGTTCACTTTGGCTCTCTCCCTTAATGAGGATCAAATAAATTTCACAACAGATGATTTACCTCCTCAAGAGATACTACAACATGACCCTCCCTTGTATATCCAAGTTTGTATTAACACAATCAGATTCAAGTGTGCTTTATTTGACAATGGATCTGGCCTTAACATTTGTAGCATCACTTTTTCTTCAACATATAGTAATGGGGTAAGTGCAGGAAGTTGATGGACAAAAATGGGGTCATCTGTGGACGTCATATTGCAAAAACAACGAAATCTCAACTTGTAGGGATTATTAGCAATACATGCATTCAAAATTAGAAAAAAATATATAAATATGAATCATAGCATCTGGAATCTAGTTTCTAAAATACTAATTTTTTTAAAAATGGACAAGTTTAGCTATATTAAACACTTAAAATTATATGACTTGGTTTTTTTTTTTTTGAAAAAAACTTATAAGATTGTAGTCCGTTTGCCCACGATTTGGATGACGAAATCTTGTTTTTTTTTCATTTGGTGAAAAGTTAGATGTAGTTGTCTATCTTGGGATGGATTTTATTTTGTATTTTTTCGAGCAATATTTTTTAATGATTTTTTCCGTGAAAGTGGTCTATAAGTATTTAGAAAATGGAGTGCTTTCCATTTGCCCGCCATAACTATATCAAAAATATCGAATAATATTTTATTTATTTTTAACGTGTATAGAATTTGTCCACGCTTGGGATGGTATAAGTTTTATTACATTTTGATAAGTGAAAAAAAAGTTACAGTATTAAACATAGACATGAACATTCACGGGAAAATATGTCTTAAAAACCTATTGTTAATAAAAAATTATAAAATGATATTTATCTTATTCTATTCACTTTAAAATCAATATTTCTACAAAGCTAATAGTCTCCCCTACGCGATGGCACCATTTTTCTGAAATGTTTTTAGTTTTTAGCATGGTTCAAGTCTTTTGAAGAGAAAATTTGAGGTTTTTTGACCTTTTACACTTCGTAATGACCTTCCATATCTTTGGTTGGGGAAAAAAAAATTTCTCGAGGCTTAAGGTCGGTAGATAGATCCGCAATCGTGGTTTATAAAGCGCGATCATGATTTTTTTAACAAAACTATGAGCACACTTTAGAAACCATGATCGTGGTTTATAAAGTGCACTCGCAGTTCATAAATCATATTTACATACATCCCAATGTCTAAATTACCATGTGATTTTTACTCTCTGACCTTACCGTATGAATTACTACAAAATTCTATCTTTTTCTACACATTTTTCTTATCACCAGAAGCAAAACATCATGGGAGACAAGAAATGAAGTCAAAAAAGGAAGTCATTAAGTAAAAACACCAAACAAATTAGAGGCCAACAAAATTCAAAATGTTGAGCGAATGCGAATCTTCGTGAATCAAGAAGAGGTTCATCTTCAACCCCAACTATTGTAAGCAATGAAGAACCAGGTAATGTTTCTACTATCAATGTTGAAGTTGAATTAAATACTCATGATGAAGATGTTTTTACTGTCAATGTTGAAGAAGAATTAAATACTCATGATGTAGCAAATGTTGAAATTGAAGGAGACAATGAAAATGTGAATAAGGAAATTCATGTTGAAACTGTAGACAGGCAAAATTTGACAAAAACACCTCCTAGGATTTTACGTAAGAAACCTAATTTTTTATTGAAATTGATGAAAACATTTTGAAACCAATGTCTAACAAACTTTATGCATGACAAATCGGAAGAAAAGCCATCAAATTTGGGATAATCATTTTGAAATTTTAAATGATTCCCAAAGATGTCAGTTGTTGGTTAGTTTGATGAAATTGATTAAAATGAGACCTACATTAAACACCTTATGATTGACAACATCTAATATACGTGGTCAAACCTCTATAATTGCTGAAAACCTTCATGATGCATATCACACTGTTGGTGTCAAGAGACACACTAGGGATAGTAATATTGTGTGTTGTATACTTGTTACTAGTGTTGTAAGTGAATCAATAAAAAATAATGTTTGATTACGCAAACAAGTTGATTGTTGTAAGTTAATCGAAAAACTCTAATGAAAGCAATTGAAAGATGTAATATCCTTCAATCACTCAATAACGCCGATTTTTGGGCATTTTCTACTAGAGCACTGCGTAAGGACAAAAATAACTCTGATGCTATAAGAAAAGTTGTTATTCAATTTTGGCATGATAGCACTAGAGTTTCACCTAATACAAGAGATGTTATAAAATGGAGAGTTGGTTCTACTAATCATGAACCACATTCAAAGCATTTATTAGATATGAATCAAACTCATTTTTTTCATAAGTTTGAACAAGAGAATCTGAAAATTAAAATTAGTCAATGGTTTTTTGAAATGTTGAAACCATTCTATGTGAAAATCAATCGCGCTCGCACCACTTGTTATTGTAGGCAACATGTTGAATTTACGATGCATTATGCTAAATTTTTACGTATTCATTCTATTTTTCATTCCAAAACTATGTTATCGGAATGTCGTATTCAAGTTCCACCAATATCTTCCAGGGATTTCATTCCTACTATATTTTGTGAAAAAGAAGTTGGACAATTTTTGTATAGTCATGATTGTTTAGATGGAAGTTGTAGTACATGCGGCGAATTACCTAAATTGGAAAGTTTCATCCATGAGAAAATTGAAGGTACAATAGGACATAATTTTATTTAAGTTTGATAAATATAAATTAGATGCATACCAGTTGAAAGATGGAAAATATTCTAAACAATGTGAGCTAGTTACAAAACAAATGCCTGTTTTCCAATTTTTGAGAAAATTTAAGGATGAAATTGTTTATGAGTATGCTAGGCATACACATAGAGATCGATGGTTGGATGAACAGTTTAAGATATGCAAGGACACCTTTCCTATTGGTACTATTATTTCAGTGGTCGATTTTGTAGAGAATTACACATTACAACCACAAATGGAGGTTCAATCGTAATATTACAACTCAGTACAAGTTACCATTTTTGTGCATATAGCAATTCTACATTCTCCTGACAGTACAGAGAATGATCAATTTTTTTAAGAGAGTACCACTTTTATATCAGTGATGATCATACTCATTCTACTGAATTTGTGCAAGGTGTTTCCAGTTATTTTATGGAAACTTGTCTGATAGGGACATCCACTTCAAACAACATTATATATGGTTAGATAATTACAAATTTTAGTTTAAGAATGTATGAATGTTTTATTGGATTAGCAGAATGCATGTCAAGATGGGTGTGCAACATATTTGGAGTTTTACTGAGGCTGGACATGGAAAAGGAGAGCATGACGGTGCAGGGGCATGTGTGAAAAGAGCTCTTGCAAGAGAAGAGTTGAAGTACAAAGATGGTGCTAAATTAAAAGATGTAAAAAGCATAGTGGAATGGTGTATTGAAAACATGGCCCAAGGCTCTCAAGAAAGTTCCACAGTTCGTAGATATTTTTGGTTGATATGCACTCATTTTGTAGCTCGACGCTACTTTACTTTGGGGACGTATGGACAAGAAATTTGACATATTTTTGTGCATCTTGTATCAAATTTGTCACTGCTAAGAGTGATTCAAAAGAATGGGTGGATGGATGGATTTGTAGGCCTCTAACTCTGCTTCTTAGTTATCAACCTCCACAAGCATTACAACTTATTTCTATAGATGAAGTTGCAACATCCAAGGACTTTGATGAAATTTTGATTTTGGTGCGACAAGGTATTTATGGTTATTTATTTAATTTTTGTATTGAGTTATGTCCATTGAAATTTTAATATGTAATTTAACTTTGAGTTGTTCAACCTTTGTTTTTTTATAGGACATGTGTTTGCAGTTATTGCGACAGAAGACAATGAAGAAGGAAAAAACTATTTCTTATGTCGTTGCATTGAGGAAAGAAATAAGTTGACTTCACCTATTATAGATGGCGAAGATATTGAGTATCCTATAGGGTCAGTGGTAGTTACTGGAACTTGGCTTCGATGGTATCCATTAAAAAAATCCTCTGTTTGGGTGTTTAAAGACTTTGAGACACACAAAAAATAATCTTATATTTGCATCTAGTTCTAGCGACAAATATTCAAATTTGTATAGATATTGAGGAAGGCCTAATAACAAGATTCTTTGGAAGGTTTGAGAGTCGAGATCATGAAGCAATCTTGTCCGCTATTCGAGTAGATACGACCACGATGGTTCATTGGAATGAATTTACAATGCTCATGTCCTGCAGTATATATAATTTCTTTGATATATATAAATTTGTTAGTTAAATAGATTTAAGTTCATATATTTTATTTTAAATTTGTGTATTTTGTATATATCTAGCATGGTTTTGATTTGAAACATAAATTTCTTTGACTAACACTTTTATGTTTAGGTTAGTGGTGCTAGAAAAGCTTCCACCTTTACGTGGTAGTAACCTTTGTTAGTAGAGAATTTTAAATTCTTGAAGCTAAGAGAAGCTTTCATTGTTTTACAAGAAAAGAGAAGTAATTAACAACAATTTATGTACCCATGGAGGGGGTTCTTGCTCTGGAGGAGGTATCCCAGAAGCACTTGGTGCTTAGACAACTGAAAAACTCCTCCCCAAGTGTTTACAAGACCATACCTATGCATGTGCACAATCGTTTGGTTCCATGACCCACCGTTTGTAAAATATAGCATTTGACAGCCTTACACTGGCTCAAACTGCACTATTTCACGTGTTTGCAAACAATAGGGCAGCAAGAGCACCGATCTAGGAAGGAAAAAACTGAGAGAGACTATTGTAGAGGGTCCCTACACCAAGGTTTTGGATCAGACGAGACATCTCTAGGTGCCACGAAGTTTGAGTAGTCACCCATCGAAGTTGAATGATATTTTGGTCTCAGGGCTCTTAAGGGACTACACCCGAACGAAGTAGCCTGAAAGCAACGACCTTGTTGCACACCAAAAAAACACCTCATCTAGCATTCACCTGGCCACCTAGATGTGTCGGCACATTTGGTTTGGTGCCATGACCCACTGTTTGCAAAATATAGCGTTTGACAACCTTATATTGGCTCAAACTACACTATTTTGTGTGTTTACAAACAATAGGGTAGAGAGAGCACCGATATGAGAAGGAAAAAAGCTGAGAGAGGCTATTGTAGTGGGTCCCTACATAGAGGTGTTAGATCAGATGAGACGTATCTAGGTTTCATGAATTCTGAGTAGTCACCCGTCGAAGTTGAATGATATTTTGGTCTCAGGGCTCTTAAGAGACTACGCCCGAACGAAGTGGCACGAAGCAATGACCTTGTCACGCATCGAAACACCACCTCCTTTAGCTTTCACTTGGCCACGTGGATGTGTTAGTGCATTCGGTTCGGTGTCATGGCATCTTGAGGCATGACTTCTCACTCCTCGCCTCCGTTCATTTCCTAGGACTAAAAACATTCAATGTCACTTGTTTACCTTCCATCTCTCTTATTCTCTTTGGACTTAACTTTTCCTCTTAGGTGCTTCATCACTATCCTTGCTTTACTCTCTTGAGCTATGTTGTTGTGGTGATATCTCTCCATCCTCTGCTGCCATAGCTATGTGCTTACATGCTCATTATGTTTGCATTGTAATATGGTCATGCTCTTGGCTACCTTGAAACTTTTTACATACTTTTAATCCCTTAATGGGTATCTAATATCCTAATTATCATGCTTTGAAGATTCAAAAGAATAAAGCATTCCCTTTTTATTCTAATAGTGGATTAAGTATTTGAATATAGGTCAAGAATACTAAATGGAGTTGAAATTAAATGAGCCATAATCGCTAGTGAAGCAAGAACTAGTGAAAAGTGGTGAGTAAAGGTAATTCATGTTAAAGGAATAAAATGTATTTATTCATTGTTTCTAATAGTATGGTGAGAATGTGAACATATGAATAAGATTATCAATAAAATGCTAAGGCAAGTAGCTTCAAGTTTGCATATTTGGATGGAATTTTAGAAGGAGAGTGAAGTGGCCAATCAAGTCACTTATGAAGCATGCTAAAAGAAGTGAAGGAAACAAATAAGTGAGAGCCTATGAAGGAATAAGAGGAAAATAGTTTCCATGCATGAGAAACATGCAAAGAGAAAATAATTCTCATAATAGAGAACATAGCACGAAAGAAGAATAATGGAGGAGAAAGGAAGTGCAAAATGAAATGCTTAGAGAATAAATAGGTACTCATTCAATATGAAATGGGAAATAAGAGGAAAGTGGTGAGAAAAGGTCAAATTTTAGTTTAAGGAAAGCATGTAATGGCTGTGATCAATAAATGAAGAAAGTGAAGGAGAGAGTGAATACTTGTTGTACATGAGGAAATACAAAGGCTTGATGAGATATTTATGACGGGATATTCAAAGCAACAAGAGACAAGTCAAGAGAAAAAAGAGTGAATAATGGCGAATAAGAAGGAGAAAAAAGAAGTATTGAATACATACAAGCAAATAAAAGGAAAGAGAGGATGGTAAGTCCAAGAAGAAAGAGACAAACAATGAAAATTAAAGAGAGAAGTGAATCTACTTTAAATGATAATCAAATTGAATGTTTAACTTCTTATTTGATTGGCATATAGCACCAAATTATAAAGAGATAAGGTGTGTACATCTGTTGATTCCCTTAATTTCTCTAAAACAATGTAAATCCTTCCCTTAATTTCTTAACAATTGTACCATGCAATGGTGCACCATAAGTAACGTTATATTCATATAGTTCAAGATGAACTCTACCTCACTTATTTCTATCAATGTTTGCATTAGTTGATATGCAACAGATGAGTGTTAGCTTTAAAATAAAATAAAATAAATTACGTATTGCCCTTTTGTGTAGTTCACCTAGCATGGTTTTGCTTAATGGAATAGGTTTTCTTAATAATTATACAATGTAGTGCTCTGGGGACATGGTTTTTAATTTTAAATTAAACATACATATCTCGAACTAATAAATGGTTATGAAAACATACATAGAAGGATATCATACATGCAATGAAATCAAATCAAACATATAGAAGTAATATTGTTATGAAAACCAACACACATGGATAAATAAGAATCAAACAAAGTGTGTTCCATATGCATGTCTCTGAAAATATGTAAGTTCATAACATCTCGTACATCTCAAACTAAGTTTTTCATACATATAGGAAAACATGCGGTCGCAAAAGGCTATATATATACAATGAACTATATGAAGAAACATGCTCACTAGGGCTCAATGGCCCATATATATATCTATGTACATCCAGGTGGCCTATGAATCTACTCATGAAACATCCTCCCTCTCTTCGCCCTGCTAGAAGTAGCACGTCCACGACTTGGGGATGTAGTGGAGGGAGATGCCACCACTGCATTTCATCTGTGTGGTCCTACGCATCTCTAAGTAGGTCTGCAACCTAACTTGCACATTCATAAACAACAAGTTTTTAACACCCAAAATTTTAAAATATATTCAAAATTTAGAAACTTGTACAATTTAGTTAAAATGCATGTGAAATCTTACCGCAATGTCATGATCCCTATCAATTTGTCATTGACGCATCGCAGGGACAATAATAGACTCATGAGGGGTAAGCTACATATAAATAATTAATTTTCAAATTAAATATTTCACATACATACAAAATTTGATATTGTAGATTTAAGTAATAAGAAATAATGAACCTCCAAAATTTAACAAATTTGAAAAATTGTACCTCAGTTAGTGGATCTGCAGATGCTATGGTAGTATCTACACAGCAGCCTCCATAGTCTACATATATGGAGGAGTCTCTCTGGCATTCATAAGCTATACAAAAACATGTACAAATCAATATTAAAATCTACATGACTACACCACATAACAGAGGTCCAAAGCATGTAATCCATGTGAACTTCCACAATTAGAAATAGAGTGTAAAGAGAAACTAACCTGCATAAAACTCATGTGAGGCATGCCAGTAGCCTTAGTTCCTAGAGTAGATGATGACCCACCAAGCTCCTGTGTATAAAAGAAAAACATATTAATATGTACAACATACACGTGAAACATTATAATAATAATCTAGTGCAATCAAATGAAATTAAAAATGTAAGTTTTTACAACTTCAAACTTACATTTGAAACACGACTAGTATGTGACTAGCATGTCAACACTAGATGTTTCCTTCACCGGCTCTTCCTATTTAAAATAAAATAAAAAATTAGTTTTTACATGTATGTACATGACGTACAATCAAATACATATATATTAAAATCTCAAACATGAATTAAACTATTGTATATATATATTATTTATATTTATTTGAAATTTACCTGTGAAAGACCAATATCAGTGGCACCAGTTCCAAAAACATCCCCAACATCTCATCTATAGAAAAGAAATCATGTGAACCAGCAAATGATGTCTCACCCGCAGTGCATACGGCACCACATGATCCACAGTGGTGTGGTGTGCTAGAACTGGCACCTCCACCAACATCACTAGATGTAATCTGGTCACTATAATGGGTAAGAATGTCAGTGAGCTCCCTCAATGCATGTAGTGTGTCAATCTCCACAACATCCTTCACTGTCAGAGGGATAAATGAAGGCAGAGGGAGTTTTGGGGCATGAGAGATCCTTGGTTGACCTACGTGTGCACCAGGTCTACTCTGTGTAGAGCCACCTCCTTGACCAAAAAAGTCAAAAAGTCAAAATAATACAGACCTCATTAAGCACAAACTCACAATATAATTTCTTTAAAAAAAAGAGAGGAACCTGATTGTTGTTGCATGGTGAATAATCAAAAACCATCCACCATCGGTCCCAAAAATTGTTTTTGATTTGGTCATCGTGGCACCAATGGATTGGGAACCGTTTGCAAGTAGTTGTAGGGGGCATTGATTCTTGGGTCAGTAAATAATGCACAAATGAGGTATTTTCCATTTTTATGTCTTTTACAGCCACATGGGATAATTTATCCACATACCACCGCCTACAATCACCTCTAAAGGTATTCCATCTATGTATTTGGTTGGTTACAGAGTCGACTTTGCCAATCAATGTTTGCAATGTGTTGGCTAAAGTCATGCGGGACAGATTTGTGGCATGATTTTGTCTTATAGTCTGAATAAGGTTCTCAATGACAATTTTATTTTCTCGGATTCTTCCAACGATATTATCTTGTGTTCCTATTGGTTCAATGGGGGCAAAAGGAGCCACAGAAGGTGGATCTATGTTTTTTGGAGGGTTTTGAGGACCATTTTAATAGTTTGCATGATTTCGAGCTTATCGACCAACCGACAAAACACGAAAATTGTATACATTAACAAACATTTCAAAAAACCCATGAAAATGTAAAAAAATGATTAAAATCAGGGGCTTACCTCATCGTCTTGGTGGCATGGTTGAATCTATCACGATCTAGAAGTCCGATGAGCAATTTTGAGGTGGTATTCAAAGCTCCAGTGAAAAAAATCTAGGAGAAATCACGGTTTGAAATGAAAAATAGGGAAAATGAGGACTCGCGGGACTGATTTTTTCGTCTCAGAGTTTGGCACTTGTAGTTCTAAACCGCGATCGTGGTTTTAGGTTCGGTTATTGCCAAACCTGCTAAATTAAGGAACCACAATCATGGTTTAAAACTGCGATTGTGGTATATAAACCAAAATCGTGGTTCCTAAATTTTAGGTTTTTATGTCCACAAAATTTTCCACCAACTTCGTGCACTTACCCCATGTCAAAAGCATCTTTATCCCCTTCATCCATTTCTATTTGTGGCAATGATAACATCCCCAAGCGTGTTTTAGGTATTGTTAATTTACTAGCCAATATCTTTCCATGTACATATTATATTCCATGACATGTCATGCCTAATGACCTTAATTATAATATTCTCCTTAGGATACCTTGGATCCATGTTATGCATGCGGTCCCCTCTACACTACATACATATCTTAAATTCTGGTATCAAGGCATTGTTTACGATGTTCTAGTTGATCCCTAAAATTTTAAGTATTGTAATTCTGTTGAACAACCTAATAATATCCCTACTTCCTCCAATATTACTCACAAATTTTCCAAGTATGGCTTAGGGTATGAGTATCTCCACCACTTTGGCTTCTCTGACACACGTAGATCAACAAGAGCATAGAATTATAGAGCTTTGGGACCTCCCCACATGGTCACATAAGTTTGGGTTAGGATATCAACCTCCTTCCCCCTCTCCTGGATGCTTATACCTCCTTTCATATTCCTTCACTTCCCTTGTTGCACCCATAACTCATTAGTGATGATACATATACTATTTTGATACTTTTGTTACTTGATAGTGTATTACTTGATTACATGGGTGCTTATGATCATCTCCCCTCTTTCCACCATAAGTGGCATCACCCTTTGTCCCTAACTAATACAATTTACATCATGGAATCTGATATCACCATTGATAATGGTAATACGCACGATACTAATCCTACTAGAATGTATATCGAGGATTACTCAACCCTTCTAAATGAAGAAACAATACAATACAACTTAGGTATGTCTAAACATCTATGCATAGTTTTGCTAGCTTCCTCTCTCACCCCTACTAAAAAGGATATCAAGCAATTCATTCATAATTTATTGGATATTTTTGCATGGGATTATAGTGATATGCCTAGTTTTGATACATCTATGGAAATGCATAATATTGTCCTTAACCCAGGTACTAAACCTATCCAACAGAAAATTCGTAAAATGCACCCTGAGGTAGCCCTTTTAGTAAAAGAGTAAATTTAGAATCTCCTATTATCCAAATAAATCTCCTAGTTATTTGGATAACTTATGCTTTCATTAAGCTCGATGTTCCACATTTCAAGTTGCACACTATAGGCTTGGTCACTTGGCATCTTGCATAGGCTGCATTTCTTCCACGTGCCCTATGCGCTTTTCTTACTTCTGCCTACCTATTCCCCTTCCTCTATAGTCTGTTATCCCTTTTCATTTTTTCCTCTGCACTTTCCTTCATGCACCCACCTTATCCTTATCATGTTGTGCACTCCCCCGCCATGCATGCATTCTCCTACACACCCCTCTACAGATGCCTTCCAAATTGGCTAAGTTTAGGGTCTTCTGTCACGCGTCCTCTTTCCTTTACGGCGTCGTGTGCCCTTCCTCAATTGGATATTCACGCCCTACTTCCATACTCTTATTTTACATTCTTCTCTCCTTCCATTTTCCCCTTTCATGCTTCCCTCTGGTGCACAAGCCTCTTACACCTTCCCCTCGTGCCCTATTCGCACATTCCTCTATAGACACACCTTAAAATCGGCCATCCCTTCTCTTCCTCTTACACGCACCCCTCACACGTGCCTTCCCTTTGTTTCCCTTCCGTGCCTTTCACCTGACTCCCAAACTTCAAAATTTAGGGTTCAAAATCAATCCCAAAGTGATTCGACCAAGTATAGCAACAGAGAACCACAAAAGGTGCCATGTGTCAGCTCAACGCACCTTCAAAAGGTGCAACAAAAGTGGAGACCATAGGGATGTGCTTGACCTCCACGTGTCTAGGACCCGAGAAAGTTACACTAGCCATTGAAAAATTTAAGAGCCAGCAGTGAACTTCCACATGCCTCATCGGTGCAACTTTAAAGGTAAAATCCAAAGACGGCCCCCAAATGAGTGTAGGCTCTCCATGTGTCTAGAGCGCGACAAAGTTACACCAACCGTTGAAAATTCTAAGAGCTAGCGGAATCCTCCACGTGCCTCATCGGTGTAGCTTCAAAGGTAAAATCTAAAGGTGTCCCCCAAACAAGCGCAGCTCTCCATGTGTTTAGGGCCCGAGAAAGTTGCACCAACCGTTGAAAAGTCTAAGAGCCAGCGGAAGCTTCCACATGTCAGCTCGGCGCAACTTCAAAGGTAAAACCCAAAGGCAGTCCCCAAACGAGTGCTGGCCCTCCACATGTCTAGGGTCCAACAAAGTTGCTCCTAAATATGCGGAAAAGCCAAAATAAAAAGGAAAGTAGATCAGGCTGATGGATGATGCCAAGTTTTTGCACGTCACATTCCTAGGACCCTCGAAGGTAGCAAAAATCTTAACAACGCACGAAGCTTCCACGTGGATCTTGCGCAAGGCGCTTTGGATATGATCATAAATTTTGACCTTGAAGCTCGGTTTGAGAAAGAAAGGACTTTTGGAAAGATCCCGATGTCTACTACTCAACTATGACTGGATATTTTAAGATTGTCATGCTTCTCACCTACCACCATAATGAAGTATGGGCTTCCTTTCTTGCCCATAAGGAACAACACATGGAGGCATGGGTTTTGTAGTGGAACCCATCATTGTTGCAGGAAAATTCAATGCTCTTTTGGGGGTGGTTGAAGCAGGATTCAAATTCTTCTCTCCTTTCTCTCTCATTCTTCCTATATATTGTAAGGAGGGGCATTTTTCTAAGAGTTGGTCATTTTTCTCTCCTTCCCCCTCCCTCTTTCTTCTTCCTAGGGTCAAATGTGGAGTTTAAGCCTCCTCTCTTTGCTTTGTAATGGAGTTTTCTTGCCTCTTTCTCACCGATGATGTCTCATGTGTGAATTCATTGAGCAATAAAATCTATTTCATGATGCATTTTGTCCATCCTTTTCTTATTTTATTGTCTCTTCTTACCTCTCGTCATTACAAGGTATACATGTGCATATCTTTGATCTCTATTGCAAGTTTTGGGAGATGTGTTTAATGGGATTGAAGTAGTGTTTTGTGTGAACTTTATCTTTGACTGTGATGAATCTTGTCCATCCTCTCCATTTATCACCTCTCTCCAATTCGGGCAGTTGGATTTGTGATCAGCAACTTCCTCTTCTAGTGTATCACCGCTTTAGTGTAAGCTTTGTTTTCATGCAATATTTCTTCCTGATCCCTTGGAAAGTTAGATTAGGATTAGATATTTTGCCTACATTAGAGTAGCTTGTGGCAGGTAGTTTAGGAAGAAGAAATCGACTTTCTTTGGAGGACCATCTCAAGCCTGTAATTCCCACAGCTTAAGAGATGGTCCAATGTTATACAGATTACACCAGATACCCCATTCAAAATCGGGCCATTTGGGGGGTGCTTTAATTTCACATCAACAGATTATAGATGTACATTTTATTTATGCTATCGACTATCCCCGGGTTCATTTTAAGACACATCTATAAAATAGTAGGTGAAAAATACCTGGCGAATATCCCCGGAACCAGTTTCAGCAAAAGGCAAATTTGACAGTATTCCAAAACCAAATTTTCACCTGGTTTTTCCTAGCTGCATCATTGACGAGCGACAACAAGACGTCAATAATAATCCTTGACGCGCGTCAATGGAACGTCAATAGACTTGGCTAACGTGCGACAACAAGACATCAATAACATTCTTGACGCGTGTCAATGGAACGTTAATGGTCTTTGTTGACGTGCGTCAATGAACCCAGTTGTCGTGCGTCCACGGCGTTCAGGCTAATGCAGCGTCATTGGATACATTTGATGCATGTCAATGCGCTATGTTGTCGTGTGTCAACTGAATCTACTGACGCACGTCAACAGGTTTTATTAATGCGTGTCAATAGTTCATGTTGACACGCGTGTCAATAGAATCAATTGACACGCGGCGGTTACCGGAGCCATTGACGCAGTCAATCAATCCCTTTGGCGCGGTGAATGTATTTAGTTATCGCACATCAATTGGTTCTATTGATGCGTGTCAACTCGCGTTGTTGACATCGCGTCAATCGAGCTGTTGACGCTGCCAGCGTCAATCCGGGATCGCTGATTGACACTTGTCAACATTATTTGTTGATGCGCATCAATAGAACCAATTGACACGCGACAACTGGAGTAATTGATGTGCAACATCTAAGACCATTGACGCTTACGATTTAGCTTATAAATACCCTTCGATAGGTCATTTTCTCGTTTACACCTTCCTGCTCTTGAATTTTTGCAGGTCTCAATCATTGTCAAAGAAGAGAATCCAAGCACAACTATAATGTCAACTTCACATGCTTCCCAACTGCAAGCTCAGGAAAAAAATCGAGAAGAGAATCCAATTTAATCCATGGCCAAGATCATATATAGGAATCCCTTATGCCCTCACATCCATCTTTTGTTTTAAAGATGTCTTGAAATATAAAGATTTGATGGATGCGTGTGAATTTACGGTGCTCGTTAATATGCCCCATTTCAAACAGATCCGGATATTTTGAATTACCTTCTGTCGTCCTATAATTCAGAGGATGGCCTTTTTATGTGATTACGAGCGATGGCCGAATGTTCCAATTGATATCGAAGCAAATGACATCCATCGGTTTACGAGCCTTCCATTCAGAAATTTACCAATTATTCAACCAAGGCAACACTCCTGGAAGAAGACAAGAAATTTCTCGAATCAACGTTCGGTTTCCATGTTGATTGTAAGTATAATTAGTTTTAATTCATATTTTTATTCTATTTTTATTCTGATACAATTTTCACTGTTTATACTAATTTTCACTGTTTCACATTTGCAGCCCATGTCAATAAATCCAGGCGTGGTGTGGATACGCAATCAATTGCACACCACTTTCTTGCTGCAGTTATTTCATTTTTTCAATCCAGAATTGTTTTGCAGGGTCGCCAAACAGATATACCAAATTGGGCCATTGCATACATTGTTGCCACTATCTCAAAACAAAAATTCGATTGGTGCACCTATCTATCCAAAAAAATAAGAACTGACCTAACAAATTCAAAACTTTCAGAAAAACCTGTCATTTATTCAACAAACTATCTCCTTGGCCTTTATTATGAGGCACTTTTAAATTTAAAAGATAAAAAAATTCCTACTTGCACTGATGAGGAGTTGATGAAGTTGTCAATTCCATTTGAAGAACAACAGGTATAAAGTATTTAGTTTGTATTTCAATTTTTGACATTACACTGCGCAGTTATTAACACTTAAATTTTAATTTTTGTAGAGAAGATTTATTGAAGCCCTTCCCGAAAAAAGGTGTTATCGAGAGGAAGAGGCCAACAACACGCTGAGGCTTCGGGGGACTCCCAATCTGAAATGGAAGCTCACTCCTCTCCAAACCCTCAAGAGTTTGGACTCGTTAAACGCCAGAGAAGTAATACCTTCTCATAGATTATTTACAAATATTGCAAAGTTGCATATTTATTTTTCAATTTAAATTTTAACCAAATGAATTGACAACATTTAATATTGATTAATTGCAGGGACTTTGGAACATACACTTGTTTTAGAAACTCAACCTTCTTCCCCAACTCACTCCATACAGTTGCATGCATTCATATCTTCTGAACAAACCCTGAATACAATTCCTACAAGGCCACCCTTAGCACCGAGAAAAACTACCCCTCGACAAGAAGGTACAACTTTTCGATAGTACGTTTAATTTCGTAGTTTTTGCCTTTTGAATTGTTTTCCTATTTTTCATTTTTTCTTGTACTTTTTAGCACATGTCGATCCCGATCAAACTACGGCACCGACACCCACTCAACCAATAATTTTTAAAATGCCAACCAGGAGGAATAGTGAAAAGAACATTGGTAAACGCATGCCACTTGCTCGGCCCCTAGTGGGACACTAAACATTACCTCCTCCTTTCGAATTCCAACTCTCTCACTCGGTGGCTTGCCCAATTAGGCAACGAGCATATCGATTTTGAACAATATAAATTTAGATGAAGATTATTTGGGCATTGATAGCAATGACCCAACTGGTTTTTTCAATACCCGCGAGATGATTCAAGGCCAGCAGGTATACTTCAAATTTCAATTTAAATATGCTTTACAATTTTGAATTACATTTTGATTTATATTTATTTATCTAAATCTTGATTTATTTTTTCACAAACAAGATCAGTCCACCCAAAGGTAGAAACAACTAGCAGTTGATCTTGCTGAAAGCCCCCATACTTCTCCAGCAAGATCATCTTCATCAGATTCAGATAGTGAACAGTTGCTACCTTTTCCTTTGGAGAACTTAGTTGGTTATGATTGTCAATCCCATGTCAGTGAGTTTATTCTTCCTCATATCAATCAGCTTATAGAATGGGAGAGAAGGGCTAAAGTTCTTATAAATGAGATTATTAGTCATTATGAAAATTATTGGCAACGGGATAGTTTATACGCTACGATCCGAAATCGACAACGAAGATGGATTCCTTACTTACCCAAGTAAGAAGTGGGACTGTCACGTATAACAACAACTATAAAGATGACATTTTAGATAAGTCATTAAACAAATTGGAAAATATTAGTGCCGAGGCCTAGGCATATTTTAACAAATGGTCCAAGGACAAGGATTTGGTAGCAATTGCAAATGCCGAAAGAGATAGAGCGGTTGTAAGTACTATTACATTCAAACAATCATTCTTGTTAATTTGAAATTTTCATTTTTTAGTAATATTTTGAATTGACATTACTCTTTTTGTGTAGTTGAAATATGAAAATTTGAAGAGTCAGGCGAAGGTTTTGCAAGTTCACTTGGAAACAACAAATAATAGTTTATCCACAGCAAAAAATTTGAAGAAAAATATTGTTTTGGTTAACAAATAAAACAATACACTAAAGCGGATAATTAAAGAGCACGGTTTTGACCCCGACATATTATTCAAAGCTAAAGCGGCTGATCCAAATTCTTGTCGCATGGAGATGCGACAAATCAAGAAAAAGAATTTTAAAAATTGGACGGTGTTGCGGAAGATCTTATAAGTTCAGGGGTTATTTCTGCTATTGGGGAAAGGGGTACAGGCACATTGGAAGAAGCCATTGGGGAAGAGAGCAGAGGCGTACAATTGGATAAAGAAAAAGAGGGTTAAAAACTAGAAACTTTTATTATTGTGGAAACTTTAAATATTGAATTTGAAAACTTCTACTATTGAGTATGGTATTTGAATTTAATTATATGGATTTATATACAATCTTTAATTTTAATTGCATTAGATGGTGATTATCATGAATTATATGTATGTTTCTTGTTTACTTGCATTTTCATGAATTGTATGTGGACGTAGATGATGAATGATGATAATTGATAATTAATGATAGATGATGATGAAAGACAATGAATGACGATAATGATATGATATATATGGATGGTGATCAATTTAATGTGGACGTAGATTTATTATCAAGCATAATAATTCTTCTTCTCTAGACTTTTGAACTTGTTTTAAGATAATTATTCTCTATACTTGTAACGATATGATCATAATGTCATTAGAATGGATATAGATGATAAATAAATGGAATGTGTTATAATGGATATAGATGACATTAATGATTACAATGGATATAGATGACATTATGATTAGAATGAATATAATTGTAATGATATGATTATGAATTATTTTTAAAAAATGGAATTTTTTTTAATAAATTTAAATTAGATAAATAATTGTGTTAATAATAATTGTAGTGTCAGGACTCAGGATATGATAATGATATGGTGATGATATGATATATATGGATTATGAGGAATTTTATGTGGACTTATATTTAAAATTGTATAATGATATATAAAAAATAAATTAAATATAATTTTAAGAAATCAAGAAAGAATCATCACTGGTAAGAAATTAAACATAATTACAAATATGATAGGGTTTAGCTTACCTCTTGCGTATTAGATTGCTGCGAAATCATCAACGGTAACGTGCTAGATCTTTGTTTTACCTGACATTGTAGATAGAGGGGTGAGTTGCCTGACATTGTCATTCCTGAGAAGTGCTAGCAACATATTTAAATATATATACCAACAATATCTTTAAATAAATGTAAATATATAGAATTAGACCTGTAACATCTTTAATGATAACAAGAGCTGAAAAAATGTAAAGTAACAAACAATAAGATTATGTTGAAGAAGATACCTATTTAAAATTGAAATCATCACCGGTAATGTGCTAGATCTTTGTCTTAAAAAAATTCAACACAAAAAATGGATTAGTAGATAGATGGGTGAGTTTCCTGACATTGTCAGTCCCGAGAAGTAACAGCTTCCTCAGACGGATGTCAACCCACGTTTTCAAAAAATAAAAAGATTGTATTTAACTAAATGTAAATACATAGACCTATAACATCTTTAATGATAACCAGAGCTGAAAAAAATGAATAGTAACAAACAATAAGATTAAGGGGAAAAAGATACCTCCTTAAAGTTGAAATCATCACTGCCACTGGTAATGAGCTAGATCTGTGTTTTAAGAAAACCCAACACGAGAAATGGATTAGTAGATAGATGGGTGAATTGCCTGACATTTTTAGTATATAGACCTGTAACATCTTTAATGATAAAGATAAAAGATAAAGAAGATACCTATTTAAAGTTGAAACAATCCATTATCAATAGCTTCATCAAACTCGATGTTGTCTTTTGTAGAATGTGACGATGAGCCAATTACACTCTCAAGGTTGGGAATATTTGTACTTGTAGCTATATTATTCACACCTCTTCTTTCACAAAGGGAATTCCAATGCACAATTGCTCTGTCGAATGGAAAGGTTTCGATGGAGTATCGAGAAACATAACACCTCATGTAACTTTCCAGATTTTTATCCAACTTGTTTCTCAGTTTTGATTTTATAAATGACAATGCACTGAAAACCCTTTCATCCTCCACAGACCCCAAAATCATTGTTTGGCATAACTCATATAATCTGAAATATTCACTGATATCTTCTTGTAAGATAGAACTTTGATAGATTCCTCACCATAGCCTTGTAATAGCACCACTTTCAGAAGGTTGATCTAAATTCTTATATTGGTTCCTCATTGTTGTTGCAAAATTTGTTGACTGAAAATTTAATAAATCAACATTCAGTATACCTTTGATTTCCATACCCTTGAGCTCTGACGTCTTTGTAAATTGTTCCATTATTGTACCCATTGATTTATGGAAATGCTTTCTGACAAAGTCTGCACGGCCACCTTCAGTATTCCAAAAATTAGGATTCATCACACCCATGGCTTCCAGAATTTTATCTTTACAGAAACGTTCCCTAATTTCTGATGACAAGGTTTCAAAAATTTTTTAAGCTTTATTCTTGTTTCAACTATAACAGACTTAAACAAATTACGTGTCACAGGAACATCTTCTTGTTAGATCCTGTAATATCTTGTCATTTTTGAAAAATGTGCGGTGGTATTTGCCTCCCATTAACAAAGTGATGCGAGAGGTGATCGTGGATATTAAATCTAAAAAAGGTGTTAGGATTTTTAAGATCTAATAAATATTTCCAATTTTTAAAAACAGTGCATCAAAACTATCCTGGGAACAGATCAATATATCAAGACTTTGACATACCATTTTTCTCATCCGTATAAAATCCACAATATAGATTAATCTACCTGTGCATGCTTCATCGGTGTATTGATCTCCTTTAACATTGAAAGAATACCAACCAATGTAAGCAATGTCTCTAAATCGGTTAAACGGAACAACAAGTCCCTTACCCTATCAACTTCACGATGGTATTTGTGCATGAAACCAACCAATGAAGGATAATCCTCACGAACTCTGCATGCAGGTTCATACAAAGAGATCCATCTAGTCTCCACATCCTTCAGAAGTTTTTTGCCATCTGTAATTCCAATTACAAATTTTGGAACTCGAGAAATCACTTTGGGCTGCTTGACATATAGGCATGAAGTTATCTTATAAGGTCTTCTAATTTTGCAAAATTTTCGTGGTTGCTTACAATTTTATATGCTAAATTCATTCTACGTGAGCCATACAAATAATTGGTAGCATATATGGGGCCACCGTTGTTTGTAATCTAACACAGAGCCCCTGTTCGGTGACCTGCATGACAGATGCATGCACCATCTGCTCCAACGCATACCAACTTCGTAGCAATTTCATAAACAGTCATTCCAGCAACATCTTTCAAATGAGAAACAACTATTTTATATAGGTTTTCGGCATTGCAGTTTTCAACCATTTTCATAACACCCAATAGATGAGGTGTCCTTATATGATTTTCTGAAGTATAGATGTGAGTACATACCCATGCGGTGTTGTCGATCATTGCTTTGTCACTTCATCAACTGAAAGAGAGATAAAGTTTTCTTTTTTTACATTCTCTTTCAAATCTTCCTTCTCTATCATTGAGAGGCATTTTGCCATTTCCCATCCACTACTTTCAGACCAATGAGACTGAGGTACATTCAGCATTCCGTTAAATTGATACAAAACTTTGAAATCGAGGAAATCCAAAATCGCTCTTCCTTTTTTTAGTATTTGAAAAAGAGTAGAGAATTGTATGAATTTTGCATGTAGATTTGTTTCTTTCATCTTACCAATATGCGATGTGATTGTTCCTCCCTTTTCCAATGAGATTCGTGTTTTTACTGCTCTACCTCATATTCATTCTGTATCTAACATACATGCATTCTTTTTCAGTTTTCCACCTATGTGTTTTGATTTTCTGGGCCATCCCCCCCGTTACAGAGATAAATATTGTTTTCCACAATGTTTTTCTATAGTGTCCAGCTTCAGTTGCATTTTTGTTGCTTTCCCAATTTCCACGTACATATTGTACATGTACATTCAGATGGGATCTCTTCAGAATTAGATGATTGTATAGGTTCAATAAACATAAATTTAGCTGCCCAATCAAACTTGTATGTCCTGCCAATGGTCCACATATTCTTGTTCGTTTTCAATGCTTTACTTTTTTGAGTAGAATTTTGAGCAATATCACAATCACCTGGTTTCCTCTTTCTTGGACCAGAGTTTGATTTTGATTTCTGTCTTCCATTTTGCTGAGTGTTTGTATCTGTGATATCTAGCTGCACTTCTGGTTGCACCCCAACAGGAACAATATCTTCAAGATCTGGCATATTATCGTAGGTTTCATTTGTTTGACTTTGATACTGTGCAGAATGCATGTCCACCTCAATAATACCTTCCACACAGTCAGTATTCTGATTCTTTGTGGTGGCATCTATATGATTGGTATTTACAATATCTGTTATCCTTGAGTTTCCAAAATACTTGAAGAGTGATTTCTGAGATTTCTTACTTACTTTTAGGTTATTCATATTCTTTGAGCTGGCACCTTCCATTATTCTAAAAAGAGTCTTACGTCAGCAAAAGAACCAAGTAGCGACTCTGTCCAGTGTCTGAGGTCTTGTCGCGCATCCCCTGTCTGAGGTCTTTGTCATGTGTCAACTCTGCACTTGTCGCGCGTCAACAACCCATTTCTGTTGCGCGTCCACTGCATGCAATATATCTTGTCAGCGTCATAGAGCTCTTGTCGCACATCAACAATGCCCTTGTCGTGCGTCAACACTGCATTTGTCGCGCGTCAACAATCACAGGCTAACAGTAATCTAAATCTCTGGTGCTTAAGGGTATGCGAGTTCAAATTTCACAGTATTGGTAATTTGGTAAGCTACTTGAGGTATACTACCCAACGAATCACCTAGGTTTTTATAGGAGATGTTTTCAAATGAAGGCGAAGCCAACCCCCCAAAAAAAATATACTATATATTTTAGGCGAACAGGACACCAACCCACTCCGAATAATTCACCTTTTCAAATTTTCCTAAAATGAAATTTTCACCATATTACGAATATTCGCCGCTAAAATTATCCCCGACTATCCCAAATGGGTATCTAATATTGTACCAAGATAATGAAACCTGATGGTTGGGTTTGTTGTTGCACTAAATTTCATGATCTAAACAAAGCTTTCCCTAAGGATAGTTTTCCTTTACCACACATCGACACTATTGTTGATTCTATAGCAGGATATGATATCCTTTCTTTCATGGATGGATTTGTGGGTTATAATCAAATACGATCAATCTAGTTGACTAAGAAAAACTTCCTTCACCACACCATGGGGTACATTTTGTTACATAAATCTTGTCATTCAGCCTTAAAAAGGATGGAGCTACTTACCAATGGAAATGACGCATATATTCCATAATTAAAATCATAAGATCATTGAATATTATGTAGATGTCATCTTAAGAAAATCATGGCAATGATCCTCCCATGCGAAGGATCTTCAAATACTATTTGAATGATTACAACAATATCATGTCCACTTGAATCCTAAGAAATGTGTTTTTGGGGTTACAACAGGTAAAATTATTGGATATATTATCTCCCAACGTGGCATCGAGATTGATCCTAAAAAAATTAAATCCATTATCAATATGCCTCCACCCAAGAACCTCCATCAATTACGCTCTTTGCAAGGTAAAATTCAAGCTATTTGGTGTTTCATTACACAACTTGCTGATAAGACTCAACCATTCACACAACTCATGAAGAAAGATACTAAGTTTTTTTGGGATGAGAAATGTCAAAAAGCATTTGATCATATCAAATCTTACTTGTTAAATATGCCTATTTTGGTCCCTCATGTAGCTAATCGGCCTTTTTTATTATATATCTTTGTAATGTATAATAACTCTCAACACAAAAGATACATATACTATGTATATTGTATTCTACTCTCTTATGAATGTAACTATATATACATTGAAAAATTGTGCCTCGGTCTTGTCTTTGTTGCTAACAAATTATGACATTATCTCCTTAACAATGAGGTACATATTATCACAAAAGTCAACCCATTGCATTACCTCCTATCTCGCACAAATATATTAGGATATTAGGAACATTGGGTCATGCTCCTTACCAAATTTGATTTTAAATTTACACTATAAAAAGTAATCAAAGGACAAGTTATCACTAATCAATTAGCCGCAACACCCCTCTCGGATGCATCACCCATTTTTGACTCTTTTCATGATGATTTCACAAATAATTTACTTTGATGGATCTCATTGTCGATCTAGTGTTGGGGCTGAGATAGTTTTCATTGCTCCACATAGTGACCCATTACCCTTCACATATCGATTACGTTTTCTTGGACAAACCACATATTTGAGTACGAGGCTCTCATCTTAGGATTGCTTACCGCTAAAAAGCTCCTCATTCACAACTTATGCATACATGGAGACTCTTAATTAGTCATCAATCAGTTAATGATACAAATAATACAAAGGAAGAGCACCTTATTCATTATAATAACCTTGTAAAGGATCTTCTAGCTACTTTTGAGTCCTACTCCATTACTACAATTCCTTGCAATGATAATCATCATGCATACGCTATGGTTAGTGCCACGTCGCTCATCCCACAAGACATCACCGATGAACAAGATACCTTCATCATTATGCACTTATGACATCCCTATATCTCAAAGCATTACTTCTGCATCTTATGTTATAACATGTAGTCAAGACAACATTGAATGGTTCACACATATTTATAATTACTTATATAAGTAAACTATCCCTAACACCCTACAACCTCACGAAGCTCACCGATTACAACATGAGGCTACTCGTTATGTTATTGTTGGGAAAAAATTATTCAACATGTTGTTAATGGTCGTGATCTCTATTTCTTGTCACTCATGAGATATTCCCACAGCCATCTCACAAATTCATGATAACATATGTGGTGGTCACTTCTTAGGTAAATCTATATTACAAATTTTTTTTATGCCAAGGGTACTATTATCCCACAATAGAACAAGATTTCCTTGAATATGCTACTCATTGTGAAAAATGCCAAAAACATGGAAATCTCCATCATGCACTTGTGTATGACCTTCAACCCATTGTGCCAACCTAGCCTTTCTCCCTTTAGGGGCTTGACCTAATTGGTATGATCAATCCTGAATCGGCTGACAGACACAAATTCATCATTACAGCTACTAAATACTTTACCAAGTGGGTCGAGGTGGCTCCCCTATGAATGATCACTGGCACAGACATTTGTAACTTTCTCACCATGCATATTATCACATTTTTGTGTGCCTTCTACTATAATAGCTGATAATGGAACTTCATTCAAAAATAAAGATGTTAAGAAGTTTTGTGCTAAATTCAAAATCAAACAATCCTTCTCTACACCTTATTATCCACAAGGTAATGATCAAGTTGATGCTACTAACAAAACTATTATAAAAATTTAACATAAGACCATTGACTCCAGTGGTACTAATTGGTAATACCAACTATACTATGTGTTGAGGGCTTATCATGCTAGCATTCCTACACCTACTAACGTTACCCCTTTTTCCTTAGTTTATGGTGCTGAGGTTGTTATCCCACTTGAACTCGAGATACCATCCTTGCATATCTCTCTCAAAGACATCCTCAAAGACAATGAATATCATGAAAATTGATTACATGAACTAGAAATGTTGGACTCACATTGTGTCTAAGCACTCAAACATATCCGCACATATCAATCTCACATCGCTCATAACCACAATCAAAAAATTTTCTCTCGAGAGTTCAACATCGGTGACCTCATCCTGAAAGAGAATCAAAAGAATACAAATGTTGAGGCACCTCTCAAGGGAAAATTCAAGCCCAACTGGCTTGGTCCATACATTATCACTGATAAAATTGGTGGTGGAGTATATTGCCTCACCACCCTTTTAGGTAAACCACTTAAAAATCCACTCAAAGATAATACATATTAAGAAATACTACACTTAGACTACCACAATGTGATTAGTACCCGATAATGAACTCTTGTTCTTTGGTTCACACTTGACTATTGAGGGATTACTACACCGAACCCTATACACTACACACTTTGGGTCCTACACACCGCATCTAGCCACACATCACGTGTCATACACCATACATCGTATTAGTCTTCATCATACGTATATCATACTAGCATCATACATTACTCATCCTTCATACTACATTACTAGGCTATATGCACATCTCCCATTACACATTACGCATATTTTCATATATCTTACCTCTTACATCATGCATACTACATTTAGTATACACTATGTCAACACTTACACATCTTACACCCCACCATCTATAGCTAGTTTAAATCATTGTGATATTCACATATCTACACATCATACTACTCATCCTTATACATACTTGTATCTAGTGTTCCACATCACTTATCATACATACTATGCTTAGTATACATATATTACATTTTATACATCATACACTACCTATTATATACATCAAATGGTCATTTCATCATTCAATATACTAATATTTTGTCTTCTACGTGCTGCACTCACCACCCTATGACGCAATTTAGCTCCTTGGTCCATACCTGAATGCCAAGGGTTTAAAAATAAAATGGACCTTACATTCATCAAACATTTATCATTTCTCCATTTCATCATGTGACATTTCTATGATAGTGACACACATTATAGCCTAACTTGTCTCTTCATTCATTTTGTAGTGGTATGCGATTTAGGATGAATCACCACCTCTCTTCATTCATCTTGTAGTGATAGACATTTAGGGATAAATCATCATTCCTTCATTCCATATTATAGTGATATGCACATAGGATAAATTATCACTCAGGTCATTCATCATATCGTGATATACACTTAAGCTATAAGGTTCACACTTGTTTATTCTATACACTTGTATCTCATCACTACACATACATATTCATCACAATGCATTAGACACAACATACAATTTGACAATTTCCCAAAGATGTACTCTCGTTTATGGTTTATTATTGATGTTGAGGGGCGGGGAGGGGGAGGAAGAACCTCATTGCATACAATTCCCTCCACTCAAGGGGCACATGACTCCTATCACTCCATCTTTCATACCATTCCATCCATCCAAATCATATTATATTAGCTTGGGGGCATTTACTCTTATTTACTATTTTTTTAAATGATCACTTTACTACACATATTATATTGATTTCTTATATTTCATTATCTATATCATCCACACATGTGTGTTCACATCTTTTCAGTTGTGATTGAAAATACAAATCTTTTACACAAAACATGGATGCTTTCCTTCTACCCTTCCTACACCGGTATTGGGGGTATCCACATTCATTCCTTCCAAGTTCTATTGTTTCATTTTTTATTTGACACTTTACATTACTTGGTTATTCATGCTTTGACATATTTGTTATTTCTCTAACATGCTTAATGGGTGTTTCATGTGCATCACTTTTTTTTCAAGATTTCATGTTTCCATGACTACATATTTTCCTTGTTTGTACTTATCTCGTAATTGTTTGTTTCTTGTATGCAAGCCTTGCCCTCTGTTTGGTGTGCACACGTGTTTTTGTTTATGGTCGTGATGGCCTTTACGTGTCTTGTAGCATCATGAGTGATGTCCCATGTTTGCTGAACCCAATTTCTATGGCTCACTTGTCTTCTTGTGTGTTTACATTATTCCTTTGTAGTGTACACAATGTTTACGTACTTCACACTTGTGTTCTACATGCATGTGTTTTGTACTAACAATTGTCTTTGGTTATCCATCCTTATTTATGCACGCTTTGGTTTCTACCAAGTGCACCGCCTTCTCCCCGTAGGTTACAAATCTCATGTGGGTGGTCCTCCTTTGGGACCACATTCTCCTATTAGCGACGTCCACAAACGCCCCCAAAGAGAGGGGCATCATTTGGGAATTTTCACATACTAACACAAATATTCTACACCGGTTTAGTTCATTTATATACAACAAGTGGGTTTAGACTAGTCTATGAACCCCATCTTGGTGTCCCCAAATTTCACTTTGAAATCTGAGATCGCCCCATGTTAAAAAAACCATTCTCTTAAAATAATGTTCATTTTTGTGTTAATTGCTAGAAAGTGTTTGTATTATGTCAAGATATTCCCAGAGAGTCATATTAGCCAATTTCGCCAAATATGCAGATGCAGAAATTGTTATATTCTATCGCTAGGGTCTGTGAGTGGGAAAAATTTATTTAATTATTCTGAGCCCCATTTGAGGAAAATTTTGCTCCGGTTTAACCCTGTTGTGGTCTTACATGTCAATATTCCCATATACCAGTAGGGTTTTAACCAAGAATGAATCCTGGGCTTTATCTGTGACTTCTGGAAACGCTTTACATTTTTGGTGTTTTCTGTTTTGTTTTCTGTGAAATTTCTCTAGGTCAATTCCTTTTCCGGTTTAGTCTGATTTCTTTCTTGGAGTATCTGGAGATCATATATGGATGTTATGCTAGAAGGAATTTTCCACAGGAGGTCTGGTTCTCTGTAGAAAAAAAAGTCGTGCATAGAAAACGCCTCTTACGGGTAGGTCACATTTTTGGGAAAAGAAGGTTTTAAGCTACAATGGGATTTTTGGTGGCAGCAGGAAGGTGGAAATTTTGTAGCTACCTAGCGGGTACTTTTTCCCATGGAAGAAACACTAGTTAAGTAACAATGAGAAAATTAGAGGTAGCGGGCGGTGAGAATTTCTTACTTGCCTTGCAAGGTGAAAATTCGCATTGTGAAATAAAAGAAAATCACTCAAGGCATTGATGGGATTTTATTACTTGTCTTGACAGGGTAAATAATCCCATTATGAAAGTCAAACAACTTAAGTGGATCATGGGATATTTGGAGCTGCGGTGCAGGGTGAATAATCCCATTGAAAATTAGCTTTTAAAAATAGAAATGGGCTATGTCAAAAAGTGTGCCCCTATTGGAATAAAAGGACAACTTTAATGGCATTAATTAATTAATTCTATTTCTAAATTTGGCACCCAAGCATGGGGAAAAGTCAACAAAGAAGAAGAAGATAAAGGGATTTAGAAATAGAATTCTAAAATTAAATAAATATAATTTATTTAATGCAGCCCCTTCATGTCAAAAAGTGTGACCCATATTGAGGAGGAATAATGCTTTTTAAAGTATTAATTGATATAATTAATTCCTATTTTTAGTGGATGAGGTCAAAGCACACTGTGAAGCTTAAGTGGACTGGAAGTAGTGAGCTAAAATTAAATAAATTTAATTTATTTAATGGCAGCCATGAGCATGCACAAAATAGGCGCCCCAGTTGAAGAGAAAAGCATGTTAATTAATTAATTAATTGTCAGGAATAGGAGGGGCAATTATTAATTATAGAATGGTGAATGTTATATAAGCATGGGCTGCCATAAGGATAAATTAATTAATTCTTTAGCAAGGAAAAGCAGCCCAGACAAATTTAGCGCCCAATTAAGGAGGAATTTTACAGGTGGTGTTTTTACTGCTGGAAGGATTCAAAGTTTGGCGCCTAGGTTTGAAGAAGCTTAAATTGATTCTGATTAATTTTCTACATAGTGGTATAGGTACTCGGTGAAGTTGACAAAATTCATGCATACTTTGCATTCAACCAAAACATCAAATTTTGGGGCGAAAGGCTTGATATATACGATTTTTTTAATTAAAATCACGTGTTCATGTTACGGTTACCATCTTTGTCTGAATTAATTGTAGGAATTCATTACAAGTGCTTTATAATAGAAAGGGAGCTTAAATCAATGTCTAATACATTGAACATATCCTCCGAATATGAAGAAATCTCCAAAGCTGCACCGATTGTAAAGAATTCCGGCCGAATAAAAAAGAAAAGGGGCTACTCAAACAAATATTTCTCTACCCATGGAGAAACATGATGAAAGAAAAGGATCAACAGAATCATGCATAACATCCAGATTCGATCCAAATCCGGATCCATAATTGCGCAAAGGTTTCATCCTCTTGTTTCGAATGCATCCCCAGAAGAAGTCAAAGGAATAAATCATAAGCTGGAGCTAGAAAAGAAGTCCAAGTACATGGTGAAAAAATCTGAGGATCCTAGATCTCAAATTCTTTTTCAGGAATCTGATCGTGGGGTCTATTTCTTGAAATGGATAAAAATGTACCAGAACTGGAATTTCAACCAAATCCAACAAAAGAAATTGAAAAAGTTTAGACTCTGGAGTTTAAAGGCACATGTTGCTCTTTTGGATCAGGAGCCAATGTTCTAGTAATATCTCCAAATCATGAGATATTTCCATACTCCCACAAGATGGTGTTCGAGAACACCAATAATATAATAGAGTATGAGGCATTGCTACTAGGAATGGAGCAAGCCAGAAAGAAAGGAGTAAGACTCCTCAAAGCCTAAGGAGATGTTGAACTTCTAATAAAGCAAGTTCGAGGAAAAATCAAGTCAAAAGAGATGAGTGAAACATTATAGAGATAAAGTGTTTTCTCCCACACTGGATTTTGTGGCCTTCTCTATCAACTTCATTCTAACCAATCAAAACTCCAAGGTAGATTCTTTGGCAGTCACAGCTGCACTTTTGAATCCAGATAGACCACTTTGTCCATATTCGAGAAAAGGAAACTATAAAGTGGAGATGGTCTACCCCCAAAGTCCCCGATAATGTTGAATAGTGGCGGACTTTTAATGAGGACAAAAAAACATCTACATGTCTGGAGCAAGACAACTTTGACAGGTTGTGTGTTGAAGGGAATATATCACCACCACGACAAATAGTCATAGGAAGAACTGATCCTAGTTATTATGAAAGTAGTGGAGTGATCCAATGGAAAGGTAACAAAATCCCGAAGGGTTTAATTTCCTTAGTAGGGACATTCGACAAGAATGATCGGTACTTGAATAAGAACAAAGAATATGGTGATAGTTATTCCTCAAAAATGCAGCAAATAAATCTAGGAACGAAGCAAGTTAATGCAAACTTATCCACCACAAAGAGAAGAAAGGATGAGCCACCACCAGATGAAGTTGATAAGGACTTTCCCAATATATTTGACAAGAAGGCCAAAGAAAGGAAGTTCGAGGTTGGAGATTGGGTAATCTGGTGGGACAAGAGACATGAACCAAAGGGCATGCATGACAAATATGATTCACTCTAGAAAGGGCCCTTCGTGATCAAAATAACTTCAAGAATGGACACTTTCTTCCATGCTTACTAGGATGGAATTGAGTTACCACTGCCTTTCAATGGGTAGCATCTGAAGCTTTTTCGAACATAAAAAAGTAAGGTAAAACCATATGTATATAAATAAAAATTTGTTGTTTTTCCTTTTCTTTTTGTTCTCGTGTTGGTTTTGTTTTCCTAACCACAGAGCCAAATGGACAAGATACAAAACTAGAGATGTTGGGATATCATCTTTACTCTTGTCATTATGACAGAGGAAAATATGTCCACAGACGGAGCCAACTGGTGTCCCCAGATTTCACTCTAAAATTTGAGACTACCCCATGTTAAAAAAAATTGTTCTTTTAAAATAATGGGTCATTTTGTGTGTTAATTGCCAGAAAGTGTCTGTATTGTGTCAATGTATTCCCGAGATTCATATTAGCCAATTTCGCCAAATACCCGGATGCCCGAAATCGTTATATTCTGTCGTTGGGGTTTTCCTACGAGAAATTTTTATTTAATTTTATTGAGCCCGTTTGAGGAAAATTGTGCTCGGTTTAACCTGTTGTGGTCTTACATGTCAATATTCCCATATACCAATAGGGTTTTAACCAGAATGAATCTTGGTCTTTATCTCGTGACTTTTGACAATGTTTTACGTTTTGGTGTTTTCCGTTTTGTTTTCTACGTGAAATTTCTCTAGGTCAATTCCTTTGCCGGTTTAGTTTGATTTCTTTCCTGGAGTATCTGGAGATCATATATGGACGTTATGCCAAAAGGAATTTTCCACATGAGGTTTGGTTCTCTCTAGAAAGATGAAGTCGTGCACATAAAAGGCCTCTTTTGGGTAGGTCGCATTTTTGGGAAAACAAGGTTTTAAGCTACAATTTGATTTTTGGTGGCGCGGGAAGGTGGAAATTTTGTACCTTCCTAGCAAGAAGGTAATTTTTCCCATGGAAGCAACACCACTTAAGTCACTATGGGAAAATTAGATGTAGCAAGCGGCGGCAGAATTTCTTACTGCCTTGCAGCTAAAAATTCCTATTGTGAAATAAAAGAAAATCACTTAAGGCATTGATGGGATTTTCTTACCTGCCTTGTAGGGTAAATAATCTCATTATGAAAGTCAAACAACTTAAGTGGATCATGGGATTTTTGGAGCTGCGGTGCAGGGTGAATAATCCCATTGAAAATTAGCTTTTAAAAATAGAAATGGGCTATGTCAAAAAGTGTGCCCCCTTTTGGAATAGAGGGACAACTTTAATGGCATTAATTAATTAATTCTATTTCTAAATTTGGCGCCCAAGCATGGGGGAAAATTCAAAAAAGAATAAGAGGATAAAGGGATTTAGAAATAGAATTCTAAAATGAAATAAATATAATTTATTTAATGCCGCCCCTTCATGTCAAAAAGTGCGACCCATATTGAGGCGAAATAATATTTTTTAAAGTATTAATTGATATAATTAATTCCTATTTTTAGTGGATAAGATCAAAGCACACTGTGAATCTTAAGTGAACTAGAAGTAGTTAGCTAAAATTAAATAAATTTAATTTATTTAATGGCAGCCATGAGCACGCACAAAATAGGCGCCCGATTGAAGAGAAAAGCATGTTAATTAATTAACTAATTGCCAGGAATAGGAGGGGCAATTATTAATTATAGAATGGTGAATTTTATATAATCATGGGCTATCATAAGGATGAATTAATTAATTCTTTAGCAAGGAAGTGCAGCCCAGGTAAATTTAGCACCCAATTAAGGAGGAATTTTACATGTAAGTGTGTTTTTACTGCTGGAAGGCTTCAAAATTTGGTGCCTAGGTTTGAAGAAGCTTGAATTGAGTTTGATTAATTGTCTGCGTATAGTGGTACAAGTACTCGGTAAAGTTGACAAAATTCATGCTTGCTTTACATACAAACAAAACATCAAATTTTTGGGTACCAGGCTTGATATATGCTGTTTTTATAATTAAAATCAAGTGTTCATGTTCCGGTTGCCATCTTTGCCTGAATTAATGGCAGGAATTCATTACAGGTGCTTTATAAGAGAAAGGGAACTTAAATCAATGTCCAATACATTGAACATATCCTCTGAATCTAAAGAAATCTCCATATCTGCACCGATTGTAAAGAATTCCGGCCAAATAAAAAAGAAAAAGGGTTGCTCAGACAAAGATTGCTCTAGCCATGGTGAAAGATGATGAAAGAAAAGGATCAGTAGAATCATGCATAACATCCAGATCTAGATCCATAATTGTAAAGGCTTCATCCTCTTGTTTCGAATGCAGCCTGAAGTCAGTGCATGGAGAATTCTTTCCAGGACCTTGTGCATGTTCTCCTGATCTTCGAGTTGAATCCTTCATTGAATTTGCATTCACCTAGAGTGCTTTCTAGAATTTTTAATTGCTCATATGCAATTAAAAAGTAAAAATGATGAGTTATTTACGTAAAACATTGCAGACCGATGCATGTCTTTGGAGAAGAACTACAAAAGCTTTAAGGATAAGAGGGAAGACAAGTCAAAGGAAATACCCGCAAGAAAATCACGGTCACTTGCTTCTAGATTCGGTTGCTTCTAGATCTAGTTTGGCGAGAATAAAAGGAAAAAGAATCACCAGATGCGAGAATATGAAAAAGGACAAGACTGCAGCTTTCTTCTTTCTTCTTCTTTCTCTTATTTCCTCCGACAAAGTAATTAAGCGATCAATTAAATTTTAAAACCTAAGTGATTGGTTTAAAAGCTATTACTTGAAGAAGTCAACTACTTGGAAATAGGTGGCAGACATGAAAAATAGAAGGTTCTATCTTCAGTTGCAAATCATGCATGTCATGCAAAGAGGAATTCCAGGAGGGAGATTGCCAGTTGTTTCCTTTCTAACTTCCACATGTGCCAGTTCAACTAAAAGCTTCCTATTTGTAATTTCCCCTCTACATGCTATAAGTAGAGGAAGAACCTATGGGTTAAAGGATCAAAATTTGTAAGTAGCATTCTTGTGTTCCAGACTTTGTGCTGAAACCCCTGATAGCCACTTGAAGCAAAGGAATACAAAGGAGCAAATTTCCGGAGAACTTTGTGTCACGATGCATTTTGTTTCTAGATTGTCTTAGATATACTTATAAACTTTGTGTTATTTTAGATCTAGATCTGAAGTTTTCTTTGCTTATAATTTTTTTGTTAATATCTATTGGTTTCGTCTATGTGCATGCAATCAACTCACATTATCTATTGATTGGGTTTCATATCTTCCTCATTTCTTCCCTGTGTTTTATTATTTCCTTCTTCTTTAAATATTTCATTTCTTTAACATTTTCTTACTTGATGCAAAACTATATAGCTATGGTTCATGAGCTTCATGGTTAAAGTAAAACCCCCATATAGATACTAGCATATTTTATTGACAAATCTGACATGGGAGCCTCACCGGTAAAAGAGGGAGATTTATCTCATGACTGCCTAGATTTTCAGCTATGTAGAAAATCTAGCCATCACATACACAACAAATTTTAAAGGAAATTTTGTCCTTAGCATTATGGGAAGCATTTACAGGCTTGGAGGTTATAGTGGGTGTGCCTCCATATACTAATTTTTCCAATGGTGTTAGATCACCCAAAAAACTAGGACGTACATAGATCTCTTCACATACACTCGGGGATGTAGTTAGAGCTTAGAGGACATAGAGAATTTTCTCGCTACAATTCTTTGACTAGGGTGGTGTTGGTTGTAGAATTTTATCTTTGAAACAAGAAAAGTCGGGGGACAACAATCCCTCCTCTTTATGGGAGAGGTTCCCTTATTGAACATAAAAGAGAAAAGCCAAAAACCTTATTTACAATATAAACATTTGTTCAACATTTTGGTAAATATTTTGATATTTTAGATGTCTTCCTCTAAATATTTTCAATACAGAAGAAAGGAGAAATAGAAGAACTGGTATTCAAAAACTGAAGAGAAGAGCACTTTCAGACATATAGATAGTAGAATAATATCTTACTGATGCTTGATAAAATAACAAGATTTAGACTACACATATAAAAACACAGGACATGCATGTATTAGACAAAAAGTTCCAAATACACTTATCAACTGAAAGACACAAATTTATTGCTTAAATACGCATAGATTTATATGAATCAGACAAGGAACAAAAAGAGATAAAGCATGAGAGAGGGTGAAACTTCTTATATATTGAATAGTTCAATGTTCTTTTTACATCCAGATATCAAAATCTCGATCCTTTATAATGATAAGAAAAGTCCTTTAAATAACCCAATAAACAGTTACAAAGAGCCTTTTCAGTTTCCTTTCTTTTAATCTCAAAATTTAGTATCTAATTAAATATTACAAACTCAATTTATCTCTTATTTTCATAACACATGACTAAAGAGATAAATTCACCTTAATTATATATTTTAAATAAGAAAGGAAAATATGAACTAGGATGCCAAGATGCTGGTAGAAGCACTTGAAGTCCCCTTTGTCTTAAGCACTTGCTTTATGAATATTTTCAATGCTTCAGCTATGTCCATTCCTCGAGAAATTATTGAATTGGTAGTCACCGAGTCCAATTTGCCTAGAAACTTTTCCATTTCTTCCCCAAATTCTATGTTCTCCAAGAATTATTTTCTGCATCTATGATAACAGCATGTAGTGTGTAAATTTCTTTCATCTTCTCCTTGGATATGGTGTCCTTCTTGAACAAATCTTCTTTAACAAATGTCTTGAACTGAGATTTGATCTCTTGAATAGTGAATTTATCATTTGAATTCTCTTTGAAGATTTGGCAGTGAATATCCTGAAGGAAGACATGACACAAGCTTTAAAAGATTCTCCTTTTTGCAACATGTTCCTAAGTTCTCCAATGGCCTCTTCAAGAACCTTTATTTTCCAGTCAATGTTGAAAACCCACTGCTTGGACAGATTCAACTTTGCATCATCAAACACCTTATTTGCCAAAAGGATTTGTACATCTATCTCACTCATCAATCTGAGATCCTGAATGCACTCACTCCACAATTTCAACTCCCTATCCATCCCACTGAGTGTTGTAGTGAACTTTAATTGAATCTTAGCAATTTTCTCATATGCCTTGAATGCTTCCTCAATAAAATTTAGACCTGTGATTATCAAGTCATCAACCATAGCCTCCATTTCCTTCCCATAAGTGGCATGCTTATGAATGTATTTGATGGCTTGAACCTCATCATTAGACAAGATGACAGGAGGTGGGATGGAAGCTAGGGGATTTGGGTCAAGTACCTTATCTTCTCAATAAGGATTTGATGAAACTTGAAAAAATCTGATTTTTTTCCTCCAACTGCTCTTGTGTCTTCTTCCCTTTTTCAACTCTTTCAATCACTTTAGACATTTTCTCCCTCAGATTATGCACCTCACTTTCAGGTGTTGATTCACCAAGAGAAATTCTTGTCAATTCCAGATCACCCATTGATAGGTATTTTTCATCTTTGTCAAGCTTGGGTTTTGCAATTTCCATGAATTGTTGGCCTTGGGAATCTGAAACCAATATTGATGTGAATTTTTCCTTTTTAGCTGGAGGGGGAGGAGTAGTACCTAGAAGAGCTACCACTACATCAAACTTAGGAGTAACAATACTTGAAGTAGCCTTTATTTTCTTACTTTCCAGTAATGGTTGTACCCAGGAAAATGAAGAGCTTGAAGTGGAAGGAGAAATGGGCCCAAGTGTAGATGCACTCATCACACTTAGAGTTTGTACCACAACTACTTCTAACATAGAGGTATCAACTTGATTAATGGGAGCCCCCTTAATACATTTTTCCATAGATTCTAAAACTGTTTTCTCTGATTGATCTTCCTTCATATTGCTTTCTTGAGGATATTCTCCTACAGCTTCTCTTGCTCTTTTCCTTCACTGTCATCATCATGAAGGTCCACAATTGTTACTTCATCAGGTATTGTTTCAGTTTTATTAGGAGAGGGTAGCCTCTCACTCTCCTGAATAACATCATCTGTCTTATCATCCTTCTTATCTTTTCCTTCTTTGTGTACACCCAGATTTGAAGATTCTAGTGTATAAGGAAAAACAATTTTATGTGCTTCAAGAGCTAATGAAGGTATTTATTTTTGAGGGGTTCTAAAGCATCCTGAGAAGTAGACCCGATTTCCTTTCCCTAAGCATCTTAATTTTCTGTCAAACCAAAGTCTAGTTCTCACCAGGACAAGGTTGTTGAGCTCCTTTAAGTCATCTCTCTCCTTAACAAACCAATCAATGGTTTCAATAGGAGTGTGCTTGATTGATCTCTCATACTCAAGAGACTGCAGTTCTTCATCATCATCCTCCAATCCTTCAGGAACATCATATATACCAAAATCCATGATTTGTTGTAGAGATAATATTCCATAGTACCTTCTTCGGGCTTCATAATCATCAAAAAAATTGGCCCAGTAGTCTTCAATATCGGCAAGATGTTGATAACCCATTCTAAAATTGGTGGAAATGAACTCCTTAATATCAAAGAAATTTCTAGGCTTATAATAGTGAAGGGTAAGAGGAGAAATGGTTCTATCAATTTTCGAGCATCCAAGGAAGTCTTACAAGTGTAGTTACCCAATGTGATTGGGAATTGAATTCTTGCAATCTTCTTATCCCAATAGGTTATATGCAACTTATCCAACTATTTGCATATGTTAACAAGAGAAATCTTGTCATCGCAAAGTGCATAGGGAGTTTTAAGGGTTGTCCTTCAAATCCGCCAATCGTATATATGAAAATTTCCTGAACTGAGTGAAAAATCTGCCATAGATGTTGATCAGTTGTTTTGCCTCATCTAAGAATCTTCTAGCAGTATCTCCTTCCAACAATCTAACAATGTACATAGTGAATGCATCATTCACTCTCTGAAATGATGATTGTTGACCTTCAGAGTCAACTGTGGACGATACATATAAATAGGAGCATCTTTCTTGTCTTCCATAGGGGAGAAACCCAACCATTCTCTGTAAGCCAAAATGGTGTACATCAGATAGGAGGTCATGTAGAAGGTTTGAGTCCTCTCGAACATCTACCAATTTCTCAATTAGGCTATCACAAATTATTCCTACCCAGTTCAAGCTTTTCTTACCCTCACATATAATATTGATATAGGGGCACATCTAGTAATGAAACTCATTGGTGGAGGGAATTCCCATAATCCTAGAAAGGAGAGTGATGACATCTGAAAATTATTCATGGAAATAAACCTTGAACATTATCTTGGGTAGCCTTGAGGCTCCTTTATTTGGGTTCTTAAACCAAGACTTGGCCACTCTACTCTTGTACCATTCACTGTCTTGATCAAAAAGAAGTTGTGCCTGATCCTTGGTAAGAATATTCAATCCCTTAATCATGGGGATTATGAAAGTAGTGTGAATACAATCTTCATTGAGTTGAGCCACCACCTGACCTTGAGGATCAACAATTTCCTTTGTTTCTGGGTTAAAACTAGAACTGCAAGCTAGTATTGTGTCGGCACATTGGACTGAAATGGGGAAACCTCCTGCCTCTGCAATTCCACTATCCTTGATTAGTTGGGCAATGGGAGAAGGGTTTTTACAATTAATGTATGCCCAATAATCATCCAAATAGAGTACCGAGCTTCCTTATCACCAATATTTGGTCTAGTCATCTCCAAGGTAGAGAGTTGTTCATGTCCTTTGAAACTGATCTTCAGTTTATGGTAGAAGTAGAAGATCTGTGTGAGATAAATTTCCTTCGTTCTTCGATTGATACCTTGACAATTCACAGACTTCTCGATATCTATAAATTTTGAAAATAATGGAGCAAGACTCGACCATGGCTACAAATAGTTAAGAAAGGGAACTTGTAAATACTTTAGCAAATGTAAGTGAGATGGTAAAATGACAAACTACCCTGACTATTTATGCACATTTAAACTCATGTAAGTCGGCAAGATGAAATAAATGAGGTAATTAATACTCTATGTCAACCTTAAAATAATGAAAATAAGGTAAGGCAAAACAAATGTGCAAACTAACCCATATGACATCGGGACATTTGAGATGCATGGAACCGAAATAGCCAATTTGCGGAAAAATTAGAAAAAAAAATCATAACTTTCCTAAGGGACAATGGGACATCTAGGGCGTGTCAAGCCAAAAATAGCCACGGTGAGTGAAAATTGGTAAAAGTGAACATGTAGGGAAATGGCGGTCGGGAGCACTTGGGACACACAGGACAAGAAAAGCCAAGACACGCGTAGCACACTAAAATCAGATAAGTCATAAATATTTGACACAAACAACCCTTGGGACATCAGGACACCATTTCTCTAAAAATCAAAAAGACCAAAAACAAAGGAAAAACAAGACCAATTGGCAAAAGTGGACTAAAATATCCGCATAATAAAGAATAATCCTTAAAACTCAAATTTTCAAAAATGACTCTCTCTTTGAAACTAGCTCTTTCTAAGGGGATCCTTTACAAGGGAATTTTGATAGTCACCTACCCAAAAAACTTTAAAAATGGAGAAGGAAAAACACAACTTTTGGGGAGGTGAGAACATGTGGCATGAGATTTCCCAAAAAACTCACCAAGATATCCTTCTACACTCTCTTTCTCAAAGCATGGATTAGATGCACATGTTCCATTTACACTATTTAATTTTCATATTTTAAATTTACATGCTTTCATATACATGCATCTTTTTACATTGCATTCTTTACATTTACATATAGACATATTTGACTACTTGATGATTTTCTCGTTACATGTCCATCCATATGAGAAACAAATAGTCAAATGGGGGCAACAACAATAACAATGTCAACAAAAACACTCTGCCACAACACACGCTTCAAGAACCATGTAATTACGTGACACCCGTAGTATCTACACACGCATTCCACCCTAGGTTCACTCTCACCGCTTTTCTTTACGATTTTTTCATCTTTAGTTTCCATGCTTGACCATATTTTCATCATTCCACACTTTGTCTAGACCATCAGCGAATTTATACTACACTTTTGGACATTAGGGATGCATCTCTATCTACTTTATGTTACCAAGCTTCCATTCACCAACATAAAGTGGGGGAAAATGTAGTCACACAATCATGCACTTTAGACATTATTTATCCCAGTCTCATACTACTATTTAGAAGGTTTTTGAGTGAAGAAAGTACTAATTAACCCCATTCATTTGGCCATATTCTTTTATTTTATTTCGTCATTACCGACCTCTTGCACCCATATGCCCATTCATCTTCTCATCCCGCTATTTTATCCTTGATCAGGGCACTTGGGGTGCCTAGTCCTACTAGGGCTTCCCCATTCCTTTTGCATTTTCCCGCAACTTTTTGGGATCTTTCTAGCCATTTTACATATTTATGTTTCTTTTGGTTGACCTTTTCAAGGTTAATAATTAAATTAGATCAAGAGAACCCTATAAATATAAAGTTTTGAGACCATAATGAGGGACCTAGCATCACTTACTACTATCACTCCGTCTAGAGTTGGATCCATCTATTGCATTAGAGATCACTTGCATCCACATAGCTCCATCATCAAGGCATGAGGCTAGGACATCTGCATCACACTTCATAGGGGGGATTCTATTCTATTTCATGCACACATTCTAATACATTTTATGGACATAGTTATTTCTCGCTACTTCACAAAGTGCAACTAACATAAGAAAAATGTATGACATGTTCACACACTTTTGCACATGGAACTACATCAGTCCTAAGATGTAGTACAATACTCGATTAGTAATTCCACCATTGTGGAAATTGAGGTCAGATTTGATCCCTTCATATCCATTATTCTTTTTAGGGTTTGATGTTTATTTTGGGGTCTTAACAAGGTTGTTCTTTATCTCAAATTATTGGTGACATCCAAAAGAGCACGATGAATTTGATACGTCACATAAAGAAGGTTTTAGATCATCTTCTAGCCCTATAGAGATCAGTTTTAGAACTTTTACACATATCAGGGTGCTTAGATTGAAGACTAGAGTGCCCATAGGAAACTGAGTCCTTCTCCAGGTGCTCTAATCTAACTAGATCCTCCAGATCTACACTTTTTAGGACTCCTACATAGTCGTTCCTACTTATGTATTTTCCAGTCATCACTGTGACATTGTCCTATGAGCATCTATTATTCAGTTGAGTTCTTTCCTCTTCTCTTTTGCATATTAAGGTTAGTATTTCCTTTTTATATTTATTTAGCTTGCTTGGATACCTATTTATTGAATTTATTTACTTTATTTACGATTTTCATAACTTAGATTAACTATCCCCATGCTATAAAGTCCATTTTTACTTAATCAACTTGTTAATACCCTCTCTGTAATCACAACTAAATTTGGCTCTAGAGCCTATAAGTTAGCCATTGAAAATGGTCAAGAACTTGATGAACCAATGAATGCAATCCATCTAAAGAAATTTTATTCCTAAGGTGTTCTCTATCCTGGGAGAAACCGCTTGTACATTCCTTATGTTTGACTTATCTCCAAATAATTTAAAATTATTCATTCCATTAGCAGATATCCCCATTATAAAAATCACATCTTCATATTCATCATCATGAGACAAATGTTAATATAGATCCTATTAAGTCTTGTGAATCTAATGCTTCTTATAATCTCTCCCATTTCAGATACTTTTGCCTATGGTCAAACCTATAACCTTACTAATGGTAATATATTCCCTTCAAATAAGTTCTCTCTTTCACAATAAAGCTTTGAACTTCTTTACCCGGTTTATTTGACCGATCTTAGTCTTCGGTGTTGAAGCCTTGCATCCTACTAGTTGTGTGGGGCTAAGATTGGGGGCATATATTCCTTCCCTCATAAAATCACTATAATGAAAATAAATCAATCAAATAATTTTTGAAGAATTAATTGCTACACCTTTCATCCTTCACAATATTTTGTGTTGATCCCACACATCTTACTAGTAGTGTGAGACTGGGAATTGAGGAATGTGCCCTTACTCATCTATGTTTTATCTTTGTTGACAAACCCTTGCCTCTTAATGGTGACATGATTCAAAGCCTAGAGGGTCATTCACAATTTAAAAAGTAGAAAAACATAAGAAAAATCAACAAATTAGTAATAATCACCCATGTCTTGTCTTTGGTGATGAACCCTTGCCTCTTACCGATGGCATGGGGTAAGGCATAAGGGATCACTAAAAACAATTTTTTTTAATAAATCTAAAGGTTCTTCTAATTATAAAATCCCCAAGAAGTAATTTAGATGTCTAGGTGAAGAGAGGACTATCCCTTCACATCAAATCTTACCTATCATAAGGCAACATAACTGCTTTTAAGTCTAGTAAGTGGCCCATAAATTTAAATTCATCTTCAAATTGGTTCAATAATCTTAAGAAGAATCGATTCACAATTTCCCAAATGGATCAATGTTAGCACTTGTCTCTATATTCATTGCTTAAATCCCGTGTTCTTCTTGATTCTCAATGATGAGCCCTCGCATCTTACTAGTTTCATGGAGTCAAGAATGGAGTTGGACTTATTTCTTATCATACCATCAACAACATCTTTTGCCAATGGTGTGAAATATTTTGTATTATTCTAAGCATGAGTTACCATGAGGAAAAATGGACATGCGGATGATACCCTTACTTATCATCTCTTATATCAAGTCTAACCATCTAATATATGATCCATCTCAATAATCCAAAAAGATTACAAAATCTCAAAAAATCCCCAAAAACAAGAAAATTCCAAAAACATTGCATAATCACAAAAATACCCAAAAACATTAAAAAATCCCAAAATCTCCAAAAAAGCATTGGAAAACTCTCAAAAATCCAAAAACAATACAAAATATTCAAAATCTAAAAAACATTAAAATACTCTTAAAAACCCAAAAACATTCAAATAATTGAAAAAATCCCAAACATGTCAAAACAATGAACACAATTAAAACTTTAAACTCTTTTCCCAAATCCATATTCCAACCACTTTATGATGTTAACATCAAAATCATTTATCCCTCGCATGAATCCTCACTTGGGGAAAATTTTGGCTCTCTTTGTTTCCTTTTTGAGGACAATGACCTAATCCATTTTGAATCATTGTATCCCTATTTGGGGGCACATCTAATAATTCATCATCATGGAACACATTAGGGACATGTTTGAAATTACTTGTGTTTCATTATTAGTTAGAAGTATATTTTTTATCATGTATCTTGGTATATATATATATGGGGACATCTTGATTTTATGTATTTTGGTGTTCCTCTAATATGGTTCTATTATATATCACTACTTATTTCTACCTACATATCGTCTGAGGGCATCATATATTTTTTATGGCCTCTATCTATGTTCTCTTGCATATTACAATATAATCATTATGATATTCTGTATCATGATGCATCTTGTTATCTGCTATATTACAATTAATATGCTTTCATCACGTGAGTATCTTACTTGCATGATCGAAAACTTACTTTGCACCACATCCTTTCCCTCTTACTAATACATTTTCCATTTTGGGAATCCTACTTGATCATCATTGTAGTTTTCAAATCCTACTTAAGGATATTTCTCAGGAAGCATTCACTATCATGCACATCCTCATCCCCCACCATGGTCAACATGTAGTTTATCCATTCATTCTCCCTCCTCATTTCTACTCATTTTCCATTTATTCACACCTCGTACTTCATACCATTATTAATTCCTTTCACGACCCTATATCTCTTACTTATTTTTATTCATGATTTTCCCTTTCACTCTTTTGCTTTCATCTTGAAAATCTTACTTAATCACCCATACAGTGTGGGACTCTTAGTTGAGGTATACCCTCTTCCTAAGATCTTCCCATTGTAGAAACTCCTCCATCATTACATCTCTCATCGGACAAAAATTACCACCACAAACATCTTTTCTCTCTACTTATTCTTCTTAGCATTCTTGTCTCATCACTCCCACTATATAGGAATCCTAATTGAGGATTCCCCTCACAATCCTTATTACCCACTACATATCTTCTTCCATCCATTCATCTTAAACTCCATTGAATCCTTCCTTTTATCACCACCTCTCATCACTTCATCCATTCTTGCATACACCATTTCATATTTTCTCATTCTTCCTAGTATTCAAATTATACTTAGTAATGTTCCTTACACATTCTCATAGTATTCAAAATTTACTTGAGGTTTCCTTTTAGTCCATCTTTCCATACAACCTTCCCACACCTCTCTCAATCACTCACATCACCACTTATCTCGGGAAACATCTTCCCAAAATTCTTCTTCTTCATCTTTGGCTTGACGATCCCACTTAAACATTCGTGCAACATAGTAATCTTACTTAAGAGTCCCTCTTAAGGATGATTTTTCATCTTTCACTTCCCCATCCATACAAGTTACTTCCATAATATTTTTTCTTCCCCTTGCTATCATCATTTTTTCAACCAACCATTTTATCCCTATGCAAAATACATTATTTTGTCTTCTTTCCTATTAATCATCATTGTCGGTTTAGTGATCTTACTTAACCATTCGTGAAACATGGCAATCTTACTTAATAGTTCCTATTAAGGATGATTTTTCATTTTGCACTCCCCCATCACTACACATTCTCACTTTTCACATTTTCTCAAAGCATTACCCATCATCACATCTTATCACCACCTCCTCCATTTTGGTCGACTTCCCCTCTTGTTTTCCTACTCTGCACCCCACCATCCTCTTCTTGGAAATCTTACTTAATCATATACTTGTCATTCTAAACATATACTTTTTCTCACACATCATTCCTTCTATTGATCGTTACTTCCTCCTGGTCTCCCCTACCAACCAAATTTTCCTCCTACCATTACCCTTTCTCAACCTATCATATCATAGAGTGTGTTCACCATCTTCATCTTACGAATCCTACTTGATATCTAATTAATCAATAATGTTTTTTTCCCTAGTTTCCCCTCCTTATTCTATCTTTCTTCATCCCACTCTCCACCAATCTTTCCATATCTCATTTCTTTACCTTCATCTCATTCAGCCTCATTCTCTGCATCCTCCTTTTTCCATCATATTATCAAAAATCATCTCTCATCCTTTCTTTACTCTTTCCACTCCATCTTCTAGAATTCTCCCAAATATCAAACCCTATTCCCACATGTCATTATTGTTGGTCTCCCTCTAACATTCTTTCATTGTCACCTACCATTTCAAGACTACCTCCCATGTTTCATACTAATAATTATTGTTAAATCGACCACTAAAAATCACTTATCATCATTCTCCACTACCTTTTCATACTCATAATCCTTCTCCACTTTTTCTCCACTCCTCCCATCATCCTTTCCCAACAATAATTATTTTTGGATTTCCCTTAACGTTCCTTCACTACCATTTCCTCTTATATCCCCCATTCTTTGTTTCCTCCTCCCTTTTTTCTACCCCCACCCTTTCTTGTCATTTCTTACACACATCTACATCTCCCCTTCTCCCTTGACTATATCTTTACTATTTTCATCACACATCCTTTATCTATTCTCCTATAATCCTATTATCCTCATCTTATGCATCCATGATTTTCCCACTCAATGTCACTCCTCCCCTCTTTCTTCTCAATACATTCCTGATACTACCCACTCTCACCCAAATATCCCCATTCTTGATTCCCTTCCTTTTGCACCATTTCCTCTCTTTTCCTCTCCTCCTTCCCCACTCTTCATTCACATTTTCCTTTGTCTTCATGTGTTCTTCTCTTTTTCCCTTGTTCTTCCTTCTTACTTCCCCATAATTACCATGTCTCTTTCTTGTTATCCAATCTTTTTTATCCTTTCACCTTCCACATGCATCTCCATGTGGTCTATTTCCTATTCACTTCCTATTATAACGCCTTGGCCATTTTTATATTCTCCTATATCTACCCTATCATCTCTTCTTCCCCAGTATTTTCACATTCCTCTACCCTTCCCCTTATTTTCTCTACTACCTCTCAACTTTTCATTCATTTTTTTAATCAGTTTCTCTTTCTTTCTTATATCTTCTCCACATGTTCCCGATCTCTTATAGTTTCTTTCTTTTCTCGATTCTATCATCTCTCGACGTCTTCTTTAAATTCTTCATCTTCCTCACCTCCTTCATTTCTCCACCATTTCTCTCCCTTTATCTCATCCATACTTCAACATATCTTTTGTATTTCACTACCTTCATTTTGGACCTCTCTCTCTCTCCTTTTTAGGATTTCACCCTCTTTTCTATCATTTTATCTCATCTTGTCTCATCTTCTTCTTATTCGTTCTTCGATATTCATTTATTATCCTATCATCCTTCTCTCTTATTCTATTCCACATCTTTTATTCCCTTTTCTCCTCCTCCGTATTCATTTATTCTATCCCATACCCTTGTCTCCTTCACCTCCAATTCTTATTTCTTCCCGAAATTTTCCTATTTTTAACTTACCCATAATCAACTAGTACTCTTGTCCATTCCTTTTTTCTATCTTTCTACTCTCAATCACTACGTATTTCGACACATATTCACACCTAGCACTCAAGGCCAATTTAATCCTTTTTCATTTGTGTATCACAGAGTTTCCTTCTCTTATAACCCATTCTCATCCTAATCTCTACAAAATTGACCGCTCCTATTTTCGAGAGTTCACTGCTTTCTTCCATTCTCGGCATCCCTCTCGAGGGGGCATCATAACATCTATACCTAATCACATCTTTCCATGGTGTTTTTGTCTTGGATAATACCATAACAATCATAACCTATCACCCTCTATTGTCACAAAAAAACATATTTTATACTTTTTGCTTTGAGTGAAAGTAGATTTTATTCTTCCCCCATTCTCACAAGAAAATTTTTATTCTACTTTTTTCTTAGATAATACTTTCTCTTTTCTTCCTCTAATAATCATTGTCTAAAATAACCCCTCGAGCTATTTTAGTAACCCACATATGTATTGTTAGACTTTGGAAAAGTTACAGATGATTTAGGTTTGTGAAGTCTAATTTTTGGGTGTGTCATATTTTTTGGTTGTTCGTGATTTTTCATGCCCCATGCTCCTTGATTTCCACCCCAAAATCATTATGAAATCTCAAAATGCTAAGTGTCATTTTCCCCTTGTATTTTAGATTTTGGGTTTCGGGTTTCAAATAAAAATTTACATGCAAACTGCAACTTGAAACCCAAACTCCAAAACCTGACCAAAAACATGTATTTCATATTTCATAACCCAATTTACAATTTGTATGTAAATTGTAAGTCTAGTTTGGAAACCTGAAATAAAAAGGAAATAATGCATTTCAAGTTTTAGGTTCTCGATTTTTAGTTTACACATAAACTACAACTTGAATCCTGAAACCCAAAGTTCAACATCTATAGTGTTTTAGGTTTTGGGTTTCCCTTGCATTAGACCATTACAACTCAAGCGCATGAAAATTACATCCCAAAACCCAAAAACCTAAAACCCAAAAAGCTATAAAATGGTGGTCAACTTCCGCCCAAGACTAATTTAGAGGTTCGAAGGTGCATCATAGGTCCCAAGTTCCGCCATTTTATTTTGGAGGTCAATGGGTGCAAAGTAAGATCAAAATTCTAACATCCTAAATCATTTTAGATTTTTAGAACTCTTCAACATCAGAACGTTGCAACCCAAACACACGTATTTTGCCACTTATATTCCAATCTAAAAAACTCGATTTCCCTTATTTCAGGTTTCTTAAGGTGTTTTGCAAGGTCGATGTCCCAATAGAGATGTGATTTAATAGATCAACCACTCACATTTATGGAAGTATGGAGCCCAGATCTTAAAATGGCCATAATTTTTTCCTTTTGGCTTTGATTTTCATAAAATTAGACTTTTGGGAAAGCTCTCAACCATTTATAAGAATAATTATAGGTATTTCAACCACCAAAATGATGACGTATGATGCCTTGGCTTATCCTACAAGAAAATTATCATGGGGAATGGCCTTGGCCAAGTACCCATGCCTATTTTCAGCCATTCAATACATGTGGTTGGTGGATAGAAGTAAGAGTTTGAGTTCCCTATATTTTCCCTCTTCTCTCTCTCCGTTTTATATATATTGTAGAGGGATACTCATTTGTAAGGGTTGGACATTTTTGAATGTTGTTTGCATGTAAATGAGCTCCTAGCCTCATTTTGGACATTTTATGGTGGATTCATTCCTCTTATCCTCATTGTAATGGACTATGTAACAATCTAAAGCAATAAAATCAAAGGTTATGGTTATTTCACTACTATAGCTTTGTATTTTTCATTATCTGACCTTTTATAACATTGTAGGTATTTTTGTGCTTATATTATCCTCCTCACAGGTCTAATATTGTTTCACTTCAATGGAAATGATGTTGTAAATGTTATTATTAAACTATGGCGTTGTGTTTTCCCTTTTCATTTTCATTTCCCCCATTTTCATTCATTTTCAAAGTGTCTCATCACCCTCTCTTGGTGTTATCACCACCTTAGTGTAGGATTTTTTTCACTTTTATGTATTTTCCTCTCTCCCTAGTCCCTTGGAATCATAGAAAAGCATTAACTATATTTCCAATATTATAGGTAGTTTTAGCATTGGATTAGGAAGAGGAACTAGCCTTCTCAAGAGATTTGTCTCAACTGCAGGGTCCCTCACCTTTAGATAACTCCATGTTACCTAGTTACACTGATTGCCCAGTAAACTCACATGCTAGAAATTAAGAGGATGATGTAATTTGGTGATATCAATAACTTCTTATTAAAGGAACACCTTCCTTAAGAATAATCTCTTCAACACCTTCAATATCTTTGCCTCTGGAATATTCATCCATTTCATCTACTTTATTTGAAAGGACACTACTTTCATAGTACCCTTCCAAAGAGGGGAAAATGTAGACACCCCAATTTCACACCTCTCCTAAATCAATTAATTTTCCCATTCTATTTCCCACAAAAACCCATGAGAAATTAATTGACATCAGTCAATTAATAAAACCTTTTCAACTCCTAATTAATCCTCCTCACATGACAAATATTCCCCATGTCCCCCACTTGTGAATTAAATATATTAATTTTTAATTCATGTCCGATCCTCATGTCCCCCACTCACTTAATCATATTTTATTTTCCAAATCATGATTACCCAAAACCTCTGAATTAATCCCACTTCAAGAAAAAATCATGTTAGAGCTCTTTCATTATTTCTACCCAAGAGCATCCCTTCTACCTAGTCCTAATGTCCACATGAGCCCACTTTTCCCATCTATAAATTCATTATCCTCAATCCATTGGTGAAACTTTTGTGAATCAATCGTGTTCACATATGAGGTCTTGCTCACATTTGGGAAAACACCTATACTTCAAGCATTCCGAGCCCATCCAATTCATATCCCATTCCAAAATTTGTGAAGGATACACACAAAAGGAGGTATAAGTTCAATTTCAGTACTTTTTTATTATCGATAATTTCTAGATCTCACAGAATCATGTAAATGGTAGCATGCTTTAAGGACCTAGAAATGTATTCAAGTGCATGATTTTGTGTCTATAGGTTATACACCTACCCAGAACTAGTTTCTATGATTTTTGGGTCTATCACTTGTTTGATTCACTTCATCACTTTATGTCGGTCACTCTCGATCACACTATGAGGACCTCTATATACTTTTCTCAATCCTTCAAAACCATAACAATGGATGAAATCTTGTAAAGTAAACATTAATTGGGTTGTGGGCACCATTGTATACCATTGACGTCTACACTACTCTTAAGAGGCCTTAAACTACACTATTTTCACTACATAGAATATGATATCTAGATGTAGTGCAATCAGTTTTGAAATATTCACTTTGAAAATGTTTGACTTGAGTTCTCTCTTGTGTACTCTACTTTAGTGGGTGACTTTGAATTCTTCTCGAATGTGAGAAATAGTTCCATACGCCTAGTGGAAAGCTTCAAACCTATAAATAGTGTTTCCTTAATGAATATGTAGAGGTATTTTCAAAATGTATGGAGATTTGGGTTCCTCTTTGTGCTAGCTTTTGTAATAGGATTCCATTAGAGTGATAGTTTATAAATGGGGTGAGTTTGACTTGTTTATATATTCTTCGGAGGTGATTTAATTTGTAAAGGCTAACGAGGGAAGTAAGTGACCCAAACTAAGGAAAGGCTAACTGAGGGAAGTAAGTTGAAAATTCTAATTGAGGGAAGTAAGTTGGAAAGGCTAACCGACAGAAGTAAGTTGGAAAGACTAATTATTTCCTTTGGATTACCAACTTGGTTTTTATAAGTTGTAGGATTTTTGATAAAGTGATATCAATATCAATAACTATACTTGAAGATTTTTACTTGCTTACTATTTGAGAAAGACATCTAAAGGATGGCATGGAGAATATCTCAAATTATATGAAAAGATTTCAAATTTAAATTTATGATGCTTTTAAGATGATTCAATTGAATTTAGTTAAAAATCCTATTATTATGCACTAAAGGAACATCAAAAGAAGTTGACATGCACACAATAGAGTGCTACTGCAAAATAGTAAAGTATCTCAAATGTGTGGAAAGGGTGGTGGAAGAGGAAATTATATGCATCATGAAGGTGAGGAGAGTTTGATGCCATGTACTTGAAGTAAAAATTAGAGGAATAGGAAATTTATCAAGAGGAAGAGGGTTCTTTGGTCACACAGAGGTCAACACATGTTACAAGTGTGGAGAAATAGGCAACAGAGATTTTGAGTACCTTAAACTCCATGAGTTATGGGAATAAGAATAATATAATTGAAAAAAATTCATAAGGTGATTAATATGATGAAAAAAATTCATATGGTGATTAAGGTGTTAGAGTAGGTATTTACCTTAGATCATGTTCACCTAGGTACTTTATTTTTATTGTATTTATCCTCACTCACTTATGTGTGTGGATATTTATTTTATCTTATTTAGATATTAGGAGATATTATTTAGTTGTTAGGTATAGGTATTTTCTTGATCTATGGTATTGACTAGTTCTTTGATGACTAGTTATTTCCTCGATTTATGGCTTGATCTACTACCTTGACTGGTTCTTAGATTATAATTCCTTTCCTATATAAGCAATTCCAATTCTCATTGCATTTCATTGAGTTCCATAATAATATATGATATTGATGCTCATTTGTTTGCAAAGGCTTTATGTAAATTTATATTGGTGAATTTCTTTAATCTTATAGATCATGGTGCTTGATTAGCATCTCGTGTTCTTGGCTTGGTATGATCTAGTTATTGTTGCTTTTATCCATGAGTTATGGGAATAAGAATAATATAATTGAAAAAAATTCATAAGGTGATTAATATGATGAAATAGGTTGTGGATAGACCCCAAGATGGGTGATGTATTTATGCTCAAATAAATATTATTGAAAATATCTAAAATAAATGTTGTTCTTGAGTAGAGAAAGAGTTTTTTCAAAACAACATGCAAGTTGGAAGGTAAGGTCCGAAAAGTTATTTTGGATAGTGAAAACACCAATAATTTTTTTGTGTATGAGATGATGGTAATTTGGGGTTACATAGGATTAAACATCATAACCCATATATAATTCCGTGGTTGTAGAAGGGGATTAAATTGTTAGTAACTAAGAAATGTCTAGTCAATTTTCAAATTAGAAAGTATGAAGATAAAGTGATGCGTGACATCATGCCCATAGATGCATAACATGTAATACCTGGAATGCCATGGTAGTTAAACCATAAGGCACACGATTATGCATTCAAAAATATTTATAAGGTGATAAATGATGGTAAAGCTTTGAATTTGATGAAGGAAAAGGTACATACTATTACACCCTTAATCTTAGGTCATATATCAAATATGTATAGTCAACTTGAGGATAACAAAGATCTCTTATCATGTCATATCACATTTACTTATGCTTTCATATTTTTATTTGATTGGGCTTAGTTATTTTCATGGCATATTATGGTATATACAGATTTAGTAACTAGCAGGTCATCAACATATTGAGAACTTAAGTTTTATTATATGGTTTGGAGGTTTCTCTCTCAAAGTGGAAAATTCATTCTTCCTACATATTGTGATCATTTATTTATATTGTGGTGTTACTTGGTCTTATGTTACCATTGATATTAAAATATATCTAAGTAATCTCATTACAAGTGGTATCAAAGGTTCAATCTAGGCAAAAATTATGTCAAAAACCTAATTTTGAAGATTCGGCTATATATCTTAAATGGTGGAATTTTTTTCTATTATTTATAAACTAAAGTGTTGAAATCAATAAAGTAAGTTTCTCTCCAAATTTCTAGACTTTTTGACTTTTTACACACATTATATCTATTTTAAGGGTTTATTCTATGTGTTTCTCTTTATTAGGCCAATAACCTTACGAAACCCAAAACCCTAAAATCTAACCTTAATTTTTGTATCCCAAAACCCAATCCTACATCATGACACATAAATCAACTAGAGGCCATGGGAAGAGTTAAGCCACTCTAGGAATGAATCAAAATAAGGAATATGGAGATTTTTAATCTTTACCTTATGAGGTATATGAGGTAGTCACCAAAATTAAGGAAGAGGTTAATAATATGTTATAGATGATCTCAACTACAATCTTGAAGCATTGAAAAGTAACATCATCCACACAATGAAGGGTGAATTTAGGAATTTTTTTAATCAATGAGGAAGGATTTGATGTTCACTATTTCAAGCATGAATACTGACATGAATTCCCATTCAAGTCACATGGGTTCATCAAACAAAGTGAAAACCCATATCCAAGTCACACCAAGCAAGGATCCTCTTTGCAAACTAGTAGAACATTTTTATAGTAGTGGAACATGATTCAAAACAAAAAGAAATGTGTAAGTTCAATAGGAATAATTCGATCACAAGGATCAACCAATGAAGGGTGAAATGAAGGAAAATTTTAATCAATGAGGAATGAGTTGATGTTAATTGTTTCAAGCATGAAGAATGACTTTAATTCCCATTCAAGTCACATGAATTCCTCAAACAATTCAAACTCGTGTCCAAGTCACACCAACCAAGGATCCTCTTCGCAAATCGGTAGACCTTTTCGCTAGTAGTGGAACATGATTCCAAAAAATAGAAATGTGTAAGTTCAATACAAATGATTCGATCGCAAGGATCAGCCAAATACAAAATTTTATTATTTGTATCAAGTTCCAAGTGGAAAAATGGTTGTAATGAAATCTTTGCATCAAGAACTATAAAAATTCATTTAATATTCACTAATGAACTCCAAATACAATACAATAATAGTGTTAGAGGAACTATTTTACCTAGATATACAAAATACAACAAATAGGGACAATCAATGATTATATACAACAATTCCAAAATACATCCTTATAAATGAATGACATATGAGATGATCATCTAAATGATCTCTTCTCTAGTCGACTCAAGGATAACATCTAAATTTATGTAAAATTTCTTAATCCATGTTTGATATTATAATCTGTGATGGTTTCTCATCGGGTGGATGAAAGAGATATGTTAAAATGGATGTTAGCATACGTAGCATAGCTTATATTTTAGGTGTGTTTGTTTTATATTATCCCTTTATTCTCTCCTAACTGTTGTATTCCATTATTCTCTCATCTTCGTTTATATCCTCCTCCTCCAGTTTAGGGGAATGTTGTTTACTATTTCTCCTATAAATTATATGTGCTTCTCCATAATAAAATAAGATGTGTTGAGAGTTATTTACTCCAAATTCATCTGATCTATTTGCTTCCCACATTTTGGTATCAGAGCACTAACAGAAGTCCTCTGGCATGTGGAAAAAAAGAGGTAGCAGTTGCGAGTCCTGAGAATTCTGATACATCCATTCAAAGACAAACCAAACTCTTGAATTGGTGTGGCAGAGATCTGGGAGGACGTGAAGGAGTGCAGCATCTTTCTCCTGAGCTGTTTTTCTCTTGCTGCTGCGTGAAGAAGCCTGTGTGTTTTGGCGTGGAGGTAGAGTCTCTTCTCTCATTTGTGGTGATCTTAAGCTTGTGTGGAGCAGCGTGGAAAAAGCACGTGAGTGCCTACGTGGAGAATGCGTGGTAAGTGCAGCCTTCAACCTGCGTGGAAAGACCAAAAGCTGCGTGAACAGAGGCAAATAATAGATTAAAAAAAAGTTGCTAGAGACCAGATGCGTTGAAAACGGGCGTGGAAATCAGAACTTTTGTGCCTGTGTGAAGCAAGACAAACCTGCGTGGAAATTGGCCAGTGCGTTGAAGATGAATACCTAATCTGTGCGGGAATAATAATAGTATTTCTTTTGTTATTTTTCTTCTGTTGCATGCATCATCTATTATTCCTGCGTGGAGAGGTCTGACTTCTTTAGCTGTTGCGTGGAGTCTTTCACACCTGCGTGGAGCATTGCCAATCTGCGTGGAACTTCATACCTGCGTAGAAAGAAAAGAAAGAACAACAGCGTGGGAGAGAGCTGCATGATCAAGCCTCCTGCGTGGATCATTGCATTTGTTTGGTGATAAGCCAGGGTGTTCCAGAAACTTTGGAATCGACCTGTTTTTTGAAGAAGCACTGGATACCTGCGTGTACATCTACGTTGAGCAGCTAAGAAACTACACATTTTGATGCACAAAATAAATAAAAACATAGAGCCTGCACTAGAGGACTGCGTGAAGAGTTAAGAACTGCACGAGGAGAAGAAACTTGGAGCTACTACAAAAACTACACCGAATGTCGAGTGTAGATAACTCGATTGATAGCGTGAATAACACAATAGACACTGCTGAAAGCCGAAAACATCAACTCGCAAGCTAGAGAACACCATGAAGAAGCTCCTGAGAGCTCTGGGTTCTACTTTGCATTGCTCAACGAGCTTCGAACACCGACAATCTAGCCTTCAATGAGCTAGTTCGAGGAGGACTTATTGAATATTTCCTTTTCGACGTCGGTTGTGAAGCAAAGTGAATATGGGAGAATTAGAAGCCGGTACAACGCCGAATGTGAAGACGAAGAAGAATGCCCCACCAAGCATCGTCATCTCTCAACATGCGAGTATCGAGAGCATCTATGAGCTAGTACTTCACAACAGTGAGTCATTATTGTAATATCTCTTGAAATAAATAAATAAAAAGTCTTTTTTTTTTTTTTATAAAAAAATGTCTGCTCCAAAGTTTCTCCTCTCCGATGCTCAGTTGCTCAAAGGGCCCAATTTTGTGGCTTGGAAAACAAAAATGAGGACAATCCTTTAGTTTGAAGGATTATGGGGCATCGTGACCGGATCTGTGCCCGTTCCCACTGCTCCTGACAAATTAATGAAGTATGAGATGGCTAGTACCAAAGCCTTGATGTTGATAATGCTTAGTATCAGTGATGATGTGCAAAACACATGTTTAGAATGTGGAGAAACCAAAGGAGGCCTGGGACAAGCTGGCAACAATTTATGAAGCCAAAAATCAAACTAAGATCCTCCATCTTTAGTCAAAGCTGCACACCCTCTCTATGGGTTCAAATGAGAAAGTTGAGGAGTTCTTATGTCGCGTGGCTGAGCTGCGATCGGAGTTATTAGTGCTCGGTGAAATGGTGGACAACAAACTTCTCGTGCCGATCACCTTGAGAGCACTCCCTTCTCAATTCCGAGTGTTCATTATGACACTAAATGTCTCTAAAAAAAAGTGGCATTCGAAGAACTTGTGAATTTTCTACAAGAAGAGGCCATCAATTCATCCCAAGAGGAGTCTCAGGATAAAGCCCTATTCTCAAAGCCATACCGTGGCTAGAAGAATCGGAAGGGTCCCCTAGAGAAGACAAATCAAGCGCAACCAAAACAACAACAAAAAGATCAAAAGTCAAAGAGGTGGTGTCACATTTGCAGAACCAACACTCACGACACAGATCATTGCTAGTACAATAGCTTGAAACAAGGGTCTTCAAGTCAAACAAGCACATTAGGGCATGAAGATTTTCAAAATTCCAAATGATGTCCCCGTTGGAGAAAGCACAAGGGGCATCTCGCAGCCCAACAAGATGATGAATCTAATGAGGAGACATCAGAAGGAGCCCATTGTGGTAAGAATCTTGTACTTGTCTCTCAGACTTCATAGCCCACAAAGAGAGTTTGGTTGATAGACTCGGTGCAAGTAAGCACATGTCAGGTGACAAGGAGCTGTTTTGATTCACTAGATGAACAACCCACTGGTGATCGGGTTCGGATAGCCGATGACAAAGAGTACGTTACAGAAGGAATAGGAAGAGTCACCATTCCTCTGGGACCATGAAAATGTATGCTTACAAAGGTACTATATGTTCCTGGATTGACTAGTAACCTCATGTCAGTGACTCAGCTATTGAATCATCACCTGAAGGTAGAATTTCTTGTCCAAAATGGCATCAAATCATGTTTGATCTCATGACAAGGTAAGATTATTGCTAGAGCATTTCTAAAAGATAAGTTATTTGCTTTAGATATTGTTTCATCTTTTGCAATAGCTTTATTTGCATCAACAATACAATCTACTACACTCTAGCATTTTAGATATGGACACTTATCGGTTAGTTCATTGCACTAGATGAGTTCAAAAGCAATGGTCCATGGACTACCAAAATTGTCTAGTTCCTTGCCTATTTTCCCTGGTTGTCTTGCAAGAAAAAAACATAGGGATTCGTTTCAGGCAAGCACCTTCCATGCCAAGAAGCATCTAGAGGTAGTTCATACCGATCTAAACGGCCCTCTTCCTAGCTTCGTTTTCAGGATACAAGTACTTTCAACTATTTGTGGATGACCACTCCTGCAAGATGTGGGTGTTTTTCTTGAAGAAGAAAAGTGAGGCTCTTCAACATTTCCAGAACTTCTATCATCGTGTTGTGAAAGAGATCAGCCAACCTCTTCTTCTACTTTTCTCAAATCGAGGGGGAATTCACATCAAATAAGTTCTTGAAATTCTTGAACCAACAAGGTGTTAAATAACACTGATTGCTCCTATATATGCCCTAGTAGAGTGGCATTGTTGAGCGTTGCAATCACACGTGATGAGAGATGGCTCGCTGCATGCTATAAAATGCAAGGCGAGAGGAACGCTATTGGGCTGAAGCAATACAAACAACTATATATCTTCTCAACAGGGCACCAAAAATATTCTACAAAATAAAACACTAGAAGAGGTATGGAGTGGTAGAAAGCCATCAATTTAGCATTTGCGAGTATTTAGTTGTACATCATACATGTATGTCCCAACTCACAAGACAAAGAAGGTAGAGCCAAAAACACTTTTGTGTATCCTTCTTGCTACAACACTACCTCAAGGCATATCGTCTCATGGATATTAAGACAAAGAAAATATACGAGAGTTGGGACGTGATTTATGACAAGTCATCCTTTGACTCAATAGTATCAACAAAAGATCCACTTCAACCACCCTCTCACCGACTATTCTCCGAATCGATGATGAGAAAGATGAGACTACTCGAGCAAAGAAATACTTTGCCATGAGAGCTATTTGTTGACCTTGGAGAACTTGAGAATGTGACTCCACATCAATCCACATGGAAATGACATAGTTCTTCTCAAAATCAGCCAAGTTCTCGTCCAAAGTGGGTACAAAGCACCATCAAGGACTCACATTTGCAACAACTCCCAGATACATCATCCAGAGTCAAAACAAGGATTCAAACAAGAAATGAGGTAAACTTTACACTCATGAGTTCACTGATTAATAGCTCCGAGCCTAATAATGTTCGTGAATCACTCAGTCAACCTCAGTGGAAGGAAGCCATGGATATAGAATATGACTCACTTATGAAAAATCGAACATGGGAACTTGTCGATCTACCTACAGAAAGAAACCCATAGGCTGCAAATGGGTTTTCAAGACAAAATATAAGGCAGATGGATCCATCGACAAACATAAAGCACATCTTGTAGAAAAGGATATGCTCAGAAAGAGGGCATCGACTATGAAGAAACCTTTGCACCCACTATGAAGATCAAGACCATCGAGTTGTTTGTGCACGGCATCACAAAAAGGATGGTGACTTCAATAGATGGATGTCAAGAGTGCTTCCCTAAATGGTGATCTGAAATAAGAAGTGTACATGACCCAACCTGAAGGATTTTTGATGAAGAGCATCCTAAGAAGGTATGTCATCTTATCAAATCACTGTATGGACTGAAACAAGCTCCAAGGGCATGGTATATCAAGATCGACGATCACCTTTTATAGCATGGGTTCACTCGTAGCTCCTCAAATTCAAATTTGTATATAAAGAAGGTAGGCAAAGAAATTTCCATTCTTGTTGTGTATGTAGATGATCTTGTGATCATTGAAAGTTCAGAAGATCAAGTTGATATTGTGAAGAATGATCTCAAAATAACCTTCGATGTGACAGATTTGGGGCTACTACATTATTGTCTTAGCTTGGAAATATGGCAAAAGGAGCATCACATTTTTGTCTCCCAGATAAAGTATGCCAAGACACTCCTGGAAAAGTACAAAATGTCTGATTGTAAACCTATATCCACTCCCATGGAAAAAGGCTTGCAACTTTCAAGATTCTAGGACTCACCTCAAGTAGATGCTACACTCTATAGGCAACTTATTGGAGGGCTCATCTACTTGACATATACTAGACCAGATATATGCTTTGTCGTTAGCTATCTTTCTAGGTTCATGCAGGAGCCAAAGCAATGTCACTAGATAGCAGCAAAGCATGTATTGAGATATGTCTGAGGAACATTTGATTATGGTCTAGAATATAAGAAGAATGATCAATTATTCTTACAGGATACGTCGACTCGGACCATGCTAGATCTGTTGATGACAAGAATTCAACTACAGGATACATATTTCATCTCGTGGATAAGAAAGAAGCAGAATGTTGTTTCTATCTCATCCACAGAGGTAGAATATCACGCCGCATGAGGATATATGTGTGCGAAGTGATATGGTTACGTCGCATTTTGGATGACATGGGAATTCTGAAAAATAGTCACCTGTTCTCTATTGCGATAATCAAAGTGTGTTGAAGCTCGTGCAAAATCCAGTATTTCATGAATGAATGAAACATATTGAAATTGACTGTCATTTCATTCAAGAGCATGTCTTGAACCATCATATTCAGCTCCAGTATTGTCCTACAGAAGCACAAGTAGCTGATATTCTCACCAAGGCACTTGGAAAAGTCAAATTTGATCTCTTCAGAGGTCACATTTACAAGAATAATAAGGGGGAATGTTAGCATACATAGCATAGCTTATATTTTAGGTGTGTTTGTTTTATATTATCCCTTTATTCTCTCCTAATTGTTGTATTCCATTATTCTCTCATCTTCGTTCATATCTTCCTCCTCCAGTTTAGGGGAATGTTGTTTACTATTTCTCCTATAAATTGTACGTGCTTCTCCATAATAAAATAAGATGTGTTGAGAGTTATTTACTCCACATTCTTCTGATCTATTTGCTTCCCACAGTGGAGGACTTTCACAACTAAAAATATAGTATGGTTCTAGTAAATTTAATACTTCATCTTACCAAAATGAATATTCAATAAATTGAAGAGAAATGGGAAAAATGGTTATGTTTCAATTGTGATAGTCACTATAGTAAAAGACACAAATGTGTCGATAAGAAGTTGTTCTAAATTGAGGCCATTAATGATATTGAACTCAAAGATGAAGAAACAGTAGAGTTGGTAGATGAACTAGGGTTTATATTTTTTAACCAACAATTTCTTTTCATGGAATGTCGGTGTTATCTCCCAAAACCCCTAAGGTAAGAGGTATTCTAAAGGAACATAAGGAAATAATATGGATTGACTCTAGGAGTACACAAACTTTTATCACTAAAGAGTTAGTGGCATGTCTACGAACTACTTTATTTTATCATCTCTAGAATATCATAGTGTGATTGCAGATATGGGCTCGGTCAATTGTTATGTGAAATTCCATAGAATCAAACTTGAAATTGGATACTAGAAGATTTATTCCCCTATGTTAGTTATTCTCATGAGAGGAGTAGATATTGTTATGGGAGTCTAATGGCTCACAATCTTGGAGACGATTGAAATGAACTTCCAATATTTATTCATGCATTTTTGTTCAAATGAAAAGATGTTTGAGTTAAAAGGTTGCATGTTAAGTCACATCCAAATATGAGATATAATAAAATGTAGCTAATCGAGGGACTTGAAATTTAATTACTTCCAGTTGATGAAAAAATGTCAATAGATTTTCAGGAAAGGGAACCAAATTATTCAATTGTTGTGGAGGATATGACATTAACCAATCCACCAAGGAGAGTCACATTGACCTACATAACTCTTTATTTATAACCACCAACCACCATTTCAACCTTTAAGATCCACACAAAGGTTTGAGGATTCAAAGAATACAATAAGCAACAATAGAAGAAGGTAATTCATGAGTATCTAAATAAGTATAATACATTTTACCATATATCTTGGGTTCTTACTTATTTTTAAACAAATATTAATGATTTTAGTTCATTTTAATTAATAAACATAATATTATTAGTAATCGAATGATATTTTTATACACCATTTATTTTTTCACTATGTACACACATAGATTTAAAGTAATTAGGTTATTGATAATTAATAATTTTGATTATATTCATTAATTACAACTTGTGCACAAAAATAGAGCATAATTGCATCATTAACTCTTCTAAGGCTTGTAAATACTCCTAATTATCTCACTTATCTTATCATAACCTATAAGATTAAAATTTAAAATCTTCAAACATATTTTATCTCCTATTAGGCCTCTCCCAAGACTCTCATTAAAAAAATTATGCTCTAAAAACTATTGTTTAATAGGAAACTAACACCAAATATTGGTGTTCGGATCAGTAAATTAATAACATCTACATATCGACAACAAAATTTCTTAATTTTATCATATTTCAACTTTCTCATGTCGTCCTTAATGAGAAATTATATCCCGATCAAACGTTCTCATTTACTCACGTGGAAAAATTAGAAATCATCTAACCTCTACTTGGAATTAGCAAGGGACACTTAAAATTCATGTCCATATGTCTAGTAAATCTTCTTAAACTTTCCTAAATCAAGAGAAGACGTCAAAAAAAACCATTGTGTAGGTTTTAAACACTCCATACTCTTCCAACAACATCCCAAACTATGTCAAAATAATTGAAACATATTATAAAGTGTTGTCCGAACATATACACAAAAGGGTGCATCAAGAGTTTGTGTTTAATACATGTACTCTACTTCGGAAATTTAGTTCAACACTCCATACGTCACGAAGCGTACATTTAATCTATACCTATTCTTACTATTTGTGTTTATGCACATGGAAAAACATAACAGGTGTATTTCTAGATTTTATTCACACTTGTGTGAGCACTAGTAGAAGTACACATAGTTTGAGCCCTTAATTTTTAATTTTTGGTTTCTACTCTTATTTTTCCATGATTTTTTTTTTTTTGCAATCAAAATTCTTTCATACATAAGGACCTATCACATCCAATGATTCATGCTCGTCATTCATTACTTCTTCCCATTAATTTGAATTTGGTAATTTGAGAGCCACTTAAAATTTTGTTGTGATCTTCAAAACTAAAGAACATGAAAAAGAAAAGACAAATTTTTAGAATCTAAAATTATCTTGTATAGAATGTATGTAGCTTAAGAATCATGGGACCTATGAAACATTCAAAATATTTAAATTGGAAATGAGTTTCCGACCATAATTTTCCATTTGATATCCTTTTTTAATTCTAAATAGGAATCCTCGAATTTGTACATCCTCAAATTTTCATTCACAAGAAATATTCATTTTAATTGGCAAATTAGATTTGTTAATCTCTCTTGGGTTTTACTAATTCGAGATGAATCTTCAATTTTGAATTTAGTTCATCTACAATAATAACAATAATATTCTTAGTAATTGGATGATAAATACGCACATCGTTGATTCTCAATTGTAACATATAATTGTGTTCCACTTCTTTCTTTTTTTTGTCCACCAAAAAATATTTCCCACCAAAAGAACTTGAGATAACACATATAAAGTTATCGAACATGTATTTTTAAGAGTTCAAATACACAAAGACATAACGCATTAACAATTTTCTTAAAAAGTTCAAAGTATTTTTAAATTTTTATTTAGTAGGCAATTTTTAAAATGTTTTTGGTCACTTAATGAGAAACAAATATATTTTTTTACCCGGTCCTATACATAGTTATTCTTAACTGTATCCAATAAAAAACCATTGAAGATTCTAAGTTTTCTTTTTTCTATTATATGAAAAACTTTCTAAAACCGTTCACCATAAAAATAGTCCAAATAAAAATGCACATAAATTGTGCAACATAGAAAACAAGAATCACCGACTTCTTTAACTCAGTGAGGTATTGGAGATATGCACATAATAAAATATTTACTTTAGTATTTACATCTTGTATCATGACAATCATCCCACATCGAGCGTATCCAACCATTTTCTACTTTGAGTTTTAGACACTAAAAATCTCTAGTTGGATAGAAGTTGATGTTGGCTAAATCAATTAGTCTAAAGATTGAGTATTTCAAACAATAAGAATAGAATTTTACCATTTAAAGATTTTGAGATTGTTGTATTCATATATATATGAAACAATAGAAAATATTTGCAATCCTCCCAAACAAAAATTGGAATAAGGCTATCATCAAGCACTACTTTGAAAAAATGTCACAATTTTTACAATTCATTATCTCGATCAATCTGTAATGCCCACATTTTGTCCAACAAGAACTAACGAGAAAACCCAATAGCTAAACAGGGAACAAAATTATGGAATAATTTATTTTTGTTAGCTTACAAGGCCTTAGCTTGGATTTTAATTAAATTCAGATTACAAAATTTTAAACTATTAATTGGTGGTCGAGACTAAAATAATAATTAGTTACCTCGGTCCAACCCTATTAAAATATTTCGATTTGATTTCCCCTACTTGAGTTCCATTGTTGAAATCAAATATCCATCCATTTTATTAATTTATTTTTTTGCTATTGAGCCTCAAGGATCTCATTAATTCTATTTATTGAATGGCCCCATATTAATTCAAAATTTTATTAGGTAAGATTAATAATCTCCTAGTTTAAAAATAAATCAAATTAACATGGTTTAATACCTAAAGTGTCAAGGGTACACAACATGGTCTAACCCCTTAGGCCCCATTTAGCATTACACACACCTTTTAATTAAAACATTCCCACTTAAATACCCCATCACTTAAGTGATGTAGGGTTCATCCTACACCATTGGATCTATTCTTTCTTAGCCCTTAGATTTAGGTTTGACAAAAGTAACCCTAGAAATCCTTATGGATTGTCATATATTACTAATCTCTCATTTCTCTTGTTTTGTTTTGTAGGTTAAGGAAGGAGGAGGAGAAAAAGAAGCCATGGAGGCCATTAGAGAGGATTGAAAGCTCTCATTTGATAAGCTTTTGTGTTTAATATAAGGATCTACTCAAACCATTCGTGGGTATTGTTTTCTCTTATGTATTTGTTTATTAAAAGTATTTTACTTGTAGGTTCAAGATGTATACTTTATGTGTATACCCATTTGGGTAATAAATAAAAACCCCACATTTATTTTGTATAAAAAAATTTATTTAATTTCCTTTTGAAACAAAAATCTGAAATTTCCTTTATTTATTTATATATATATGCATTTTACCGTAGACACGGTTCTCATAAACTAGACACAGGCCTCGCACAGGGGAAACTGCAGTATCAATTTACAGAGTCCATAATTTGTGCTAAGGCCGCTTGTTTAATTATTAGCATGGTGATTGTTTAGTGGGATAGTAGTGTTAGGGGAAGGGGCGCCGACCCCACCCCTTTCCTTTAATTAAAAACAATTACATGGGGTCACGGGCCACTTGGCCGACCAAAACAAAAAACTAATTCATTTCTTTATTAAAAGTCACCCACTTTATAAATCACACAGCCGTATTAACAAATAAGGGTTTGAGTTTTAATAATAATATTAATTACTAAGGAGTATTAATATATATTAATATTACTTATTAACATGCAATGATTAATATTTATTAATGAATGTTTAAATAATGATTTTCTACAAGTTGTAAATAATAATTTATATTATTAACATATAACCATTATATATATATATATATAAAGTTTCTTTACATAAAAACACAAAAAGAAGATTTGTAATGAGAATAGGTAAGTGGGATTGTGTGTATAGGTTTAAATATATGTAAATTTGTAAAATGGAGATGTTTATAGTTGTATGAAAATGTGTTTCATGTTTTAACCTAACAAATTTTCAACTCCTATTTCATTTAGATGACCTCTAAGAGTGTATAATTAATTTTGATTTGTTCATTTACTTAGGGCAATGTCTATTGCAACAAGGGAGAATTATATTGCAAAAATAATTTTACTCATCCTTTCTTGTACATCATTTGAATAGGAGGGTAATACACATACCTAAATGAAATTTATCTCATTCAAACATGATTGCCAATAATGCCAAAATGATCAACACTCCATTTTCATTCAACTTGGATAACATTCATATTTAAAGGATCTTTATTTGCATTTCAAAATAGTTACAAGGTTCCCATTTTGATAAAATAATGCAAGCCATAATAAACCATTTACAAGAATCTAACCAATGGGTAAGATTACATCCAATTTAGTGTTGGTAAAATATACAAGTTGTAAATCCATAATAGATCAAATTTCAACTCCACATTCCTTTTCCCAACAAGAGCACTTCTTCTATTGAGCTCCACCATCTCATCAAGCCATGCACACAACAAAATGGGGGAGTAGGAAACACTCTCCACCCAACCAAAATATCCAATGAGAGAGAGAAGCCTTCTCCCTCATTGGCCCCCGAACCCCAACAAGGAAGCAATGAGGGCCATTAGACAACCATGGAAACTCAAAAATAGCTTCCACACACACATTCAATAATGAAAAACACAATACCAACTTCTTTACAACCAACCAAAAATATCAAAACATAAAGGCTTCATGCTAAAGCCATGGAGGAGAAAGGAACATGGGGGTTCTTCTTATGCCTCCCAAGGGCTTGGGTGTCCACCTATGATCCTCCAAAACTCCATCACAATACACACAACACTCTTATGCCTCCCTCCAAAAGATACACCACTCTTATGCCTCCCTCAAGAAATCAACACACTCTTATGCCTCCCTCACTCTTATGCCTCCCTCAAGAAATAAGATAAACACAATTCATATTTATCAACAAGGTGGACATCCCAACCCAACTCCCTCCAAAAATACCCATTACATTTCTCTTATGCCTCCCTCAATTTTTACCCCCATTTCCATTTCTCCCACAACCTAAGAATCAAGTCTATTTCCAATAAGCATAACCAATGTAACAATCAACATCTACACATAAGAGCACAACAAAGTAACAAGGTAAAAAAAAAGGTAGAGATCTACCTCACAAATGAAGAGTATCAATACACAACAAGCTCCAAGCCTTCCAAATTCCTAAGCAACCACCATCCACTCCAAGCTCCATTCTCAAGCAAGCTCTCCAAAATTACAAGCATTCCCAAAAAAAAGAACAAGTAACCCCAAATCTTCACACAAAATGAAATAAATAGAAAAGAGGGAGATGGAGATGATGTGGCTCCATGTAGGATGCCACATCATTTCTTCTCCATCCCACATCACCAAGGTCAAACCCATACCCCAAAGCATAATAAATTGGTGGTTGGGGAAAAGACCACCCTCTTACACACTCAACCCAACCCACACCCCTAAGGACAACAATTAATTACCCATGTAAGAAAAGTGCAATGAATTTCCCTTTTCCTTCATTAAAACACAAAATAGGACCTAAAATAAGTCCCTCACATCATAGGCTAGGTGGGTGGGTCAATATAAGAGGTGTGGGACAAGCTTAACTTGTCCCACAAGTCACCAAAATGGCCTAGAAGGTCAAAATCCGAATTTCACTTAAGAGATAGAGTACAAACTACTCCAAAACAAATTAAATTCATTCTCATCCAACACACATTAAAGCTACCAACTCACATTTATTCCCCCTTTTGTCACATCCTAATTAACACTAGTTAAACAATTTTAATTAACTTAAGAGGGGGTGTTAAACAATAATAATAAGGTGACTCCACATACTAATAAAATACAATACTCACAATTAATAAAATCAACAAGACAAAATCACAAACTTACCCAAGGTCACTATTGAGGTCACCCCCAATGGGGACCTCCAAACAATCAACAACAATACACAACATACGAATACACGAGTTGCCATGGTGACCTATTGCCAATACCCCACATTCCTTTGTTGTTGGTCTCCTATCCCCCATAGTTTGTTGTGCTATAATTTCTTGCAAAATCCAACAATACCTTTCTGGCCTCGTGGCCATATTAATGACGTTGAAATAATAAAACACATGCATGTATACATAACAATTTACATCATTGAATATCATAATTAAACCAATGTTAGAATCAAGTAATTCACCAATTGTTTAATTTTCTAACATTTTGATTCTAACAATCCATCAATTTTCACTAAGATCACAACATCAACAATCATCTAGAAATATCCGTAATTCACGTCCAATACATCCATACAGTAGTAACAGTTAGAACATCGAATACTGATATAGGAATCAAGCATATAAATTCACCACAATAGTCACATCATGTTGCAAGTCTAACATGTTTGTATTGTCTATCCAATAAGTAAAACAAGTGTATCAATGTCCATCTAGAAATGTCTAATCTCTATTACGATATCAAGGTCTAGGGATCCAATAAAGAGTGACCAGAACCAAAACAATACAAACAATAGTAATGACATAACAATCAATCCGTAACAAGGAAACTATTCTAGATCATCATCATCATATCCTTAAATTCCCATCAAGGTCCACAATACAACCATATAGTCAAAATAATAATCAAAACACAATAGTAATCATGATGTCCCGCACATCTTATTAGTATTCTAACTAGAATACAACATCAAGGTTTAAGATTATAATTAGTTTGAAATTGATAACACGGTTGATTCAATGTCGAAGAGAAGTGGGCATTACACAATCCCTTTTAATAGGCATAAGAATATCATTATCCAAAACACCATTTTAAAAATAATCATGATGGGATTTATTTATCCTCTTTTAGTGAGGCCAAATACAACCATGAACACCATCTCCAACATGATCAAGATCAAAGTTTTCAAAGTTGTCTTCATTTATTGAGGTTTGGTATAACCTTATAGAATACCATATGCAAATTTCAAGAGGTACAAATACCCAAAATTTGATTATAATAACTCAAAATATACATAGGGTGCCACTAAAACTCATCTCGGATACCAAAACATGAACCTTGATAAATAATTTCTTATTGTAAATATAACATGGACATAGCTATGATAAATAATTTTACTTTGTTGTAAATAACATGGACACAACTATAAAAGTAATTATTGCATTAAGGTTTATATATTTACACTAAATATATTAACTATTCATCCTTCATTTTCATAACAATGTTTTCTTAAGAATAACTAAAAAGTGACACTCGTAAATTTTTCTATAAAAAAAAATTGGAACTAAAAAGGAAAAAATTCAATCTCATTATAAGCAATACCTATTTGGGTTAAAAAGAGAAATATGTTGCTTTAACACTTATTAATTAATATAACACTAGCAATCACATATGCGCAATGCAATGTGAACACATAGCGACATATGTTATTTGATTTAGAGGGATAGTTATTACTTTTGTAGCTGATGTTGATAAGGCGTACGATTGATTTTGTAACGTCGAATGGCATATGTTATTTGATTTAGAGGGATAGTTATTACTTTTGTAGTTGATGTTGATAAGGGGTACAATTGATTTTGTAAGTTTAGAAATATGGATGAAGCATTACATTTAAAGGTTCTATCTCCATTTAAATTTTGTTACAAATTCATACATATACAATTACAAATATTGTATCATGATTGGTAGCGATTTGCGACTATTTTATTTGAACTAAACATGAATACATGAAGACTTCTGTACATTTGCAGATTTTATATCATGAGTGGTAGCCTTTTGTGGCCATTTTTTTTGGCACTAAACATGAATACATTTGATACCGCTTTGGATAGTTAATTACTTTTGTAGTTGATGTGGTTTGTAATTATTTGGGAGAATTGTGTTAGTGTTGCAACGTGTTTGATATGGTGGTTGCATTGGTTGTTTGGTTGGTTCTTTGTTGAAAAACCATTTTTTGTATTGTCGATAACATGTTGATAAGGGATGTGATAGATAGTGGAAGTGCAGTAATATATATGAAACATTACATTGAAAGGTTCTATGTGGTACATTTCAAATTTGTTACAAATTCGTCCATATACATTTTCAAATCTTATATCATGAGATTTGAACTAAACGTGAATACATGAAGACCTCCGTACATTTGCAGATTTTATATCATTCATGGTAGCCTTTTGTGGCCAATTTTATTTGCACTAAACATGAATACATTTGATACCCATTAAATGGCACTGCCGCTTTGGATACAAGAAGTGTTGAGTAAAGTAGCATTGGAGGTGCTATCAAAGTAGAGGGTAGTATTTACGATGGGTTGTTTTGGTTGAGTGATAGTAGTCTTGACTCCTCCTTTCTTCTTGCTCCAAGTGTTGGTATGTGTGTTATTTTTAGTATCTTTCAAATGAAAAAGGAGGGGAAATTCCCAGATTGGAAAGTGAGAGAACTCTAGAGAAAGTTGTGAATGTCAGACCTTGCCTTTTAGTGGTTCTAATGTTGATAGTTACTCTATGCAAAGTAAGTCCCTGGGACTTGTGGATAGTTAATCCCCAGGCCATTTTAACTGGCAATTATCTTCGATTCCCTCTCGAAATAGGGGGTATCGAAATATGTAACGGGTTGGAGGGATTATCCCCTTGTCACACAAGATGGTAATTTTTAATTATATTTTAGTTGATATTTTTATTTAATATTGGGCCCTCGATTGCCTCTCCTAATGTCATTCACCATTGGCATTTATCCATAAATTCCATACCTTGTTACTGCCAAAACATTGGGAGTGAGCCTACTCATTGATTATTTCAAAGATGAATAATTTTTAAGTGAGGAAATATACCTACAATGTCCAAGACATCGGGTGATCCCCCTGTTGCAATTTTTCTTGAGTACGTGTCACCATGGTGACCATCGTCCCTGTGAAATACCAGTCATATTTCAGTTCCAAAGTTGTGGCCATGAAGAAACCAAATGCAGTGCTCGCAAGACTAGGAAACACTACTTTGCTTGAAGGAAATAAGTTATAATTTTGATGAGTGTGGAAATACTAAGGTTTTGAAGTGTTGACGAGCTACTAAGAGAGAAGGATTGTTTTGTATGCACGCCTTCCTAAGGGAGCTAGAGTGTGGACATCCTTGTACCCTCAAATGCTATGAAAGATACACATCCATTCCCCTCGTGGTGTTTGTATTGTGGGAAAATCCCCATATTTGAGAAGAGTCGAAGGCTCAATTAATCAATCAATTCAACATAATTCCATAATACAAGTATTACACATTTATAGGGAAGGATCTCCTAAATATAAGGAATCCTATAACCACTCCTATAACCTCTCCACTAAATGGGAATTCTAATATATTACGTGAGAACAACCCATTCTCCTAATTATGTAAGTTGTTTAAACAACTTACATAAATATTACAAATATAACTAACCTAATGTTATTGTTACATACGTAACAATAACTTACATTTAACTCTATGTAATATTATCACACAAACACCCACATGTGAGGACTATTCCTAACATGTATTCGTATACAAATAAAACAAAATAAAATGAATGAGAGATCAGGGAGCGTAAATTGAAAAAATAAGAAATAGAAAAAGAAATTTCGAAATTGAAGTTGTAAGATGTTACTTCAGGGGTATCGATCATAGAGCTTGATTTTGAAACTGAGACAACTTCTGAATATTTGCATGTATGTTGCTTATTTCATTCACTCTTATTCTGATTCAGAAGAAGAATTATCCTACTAAAACCTTTAAGCAAATGCAGGTTAGAGACCGAACCGAAAAATTCATCCAACCAAAACATGATATTCTTTCGGTTGTGATCAAGATTGAAAAGGTGTGTTTCCTGAAATCACATATCAAATTTTTAGAGACTTAGAAGGATCTCATTAGTCCCACTTCTCCCACCCAACTTCTATTCCATGGAACAAACTATCAAGCTATTCAATGGATTTTGAAGGAAGAGTTTAGGGTTCTGCCCCGAGATGAGTGAAATATGTGTCATGATTTCTAGTTTCTGTGTAAATTAACAAGTGAATTCCAAATACTGACTCCTAAATATTTTCCTTTAATTGGAATTTTTAGTGCAGTTTTAGCATTTGTTTGAAGACAATGCAGGGCACTGCATCATTTCATTATAGGTGTGGAGATGTGCCATCTGTATGTGTGGAATATGAATTTTCAGTTGATAGTAATGACTGCAACAAATTCAACAAGGAATTAAACACATACCCCACCAGTGGCCATCACAATGCTTGTTAGGTTTACAATCAAATAAATCAATCTTAGCATCCACATAGGCATAACAGAAGGAATTCAAAACTTTGTTTATAATATTAAGCAGTTCCCTATTCCAGAAGTAATAACATTATACCCCATGGCATCCATGTTGAGCGTTCAATCTCGACACCACAAAAGATATAAAAAATGAACATCAATGCAAGGAACTTCATTAAAAAGGCACCATAAGAAATGATGGAGCACAAAACATACTCAATAGCTTGATCGGAGACTTTGAGACCTCTCCCAAATATAATCTGGAGTCCATAGGTTTCTGTTGAACATGATGAACCAGTACAAATTCATTATTATTTCACTGCATCTTGAAATCATCATATTTTTACAATTATTTGCAGGAAATGGTTGATGGGTATTCATTGAAGGTTAATTTTACTGGTTTACAAGTAGAATTGACAGAATTTAATGGGTGCCCGATACATATTTTAATACAGATACACTAGGTTACTCTGTTTCCCCTTTAATAATGGCTCTTATTATATGCAAATTCATCTTTTATCTGTTTTAAGGGTTCCGAGTGGACTGAATTAATATGAATTTTTTTGGGTTGTTAAAGGAAAAATTGGTCATTAAGCCATGATGTTTTTGCATATTCAAGGTCAATGTAACCAATGGTATCCATAACATAGGTAGTGGTGTGGGTTTTGGTGAGGAAATGCACATGGAAATGTCAAATTCGATAAAGGTTATGGATTACCACCCCATTCAAATTCTACATTCTTTTGGAAAAATGAATTACCACCCCAAAAATGAGCTGTGAATGTAGAAAAATTCCACATTAGAAAAAAAACTGTAACCACAACACCCTTTTTATGGGAGTGAAAATTCCATGCATCTCTAAACCGAAGTAACATGAAGCGACCTATAATGCAATGAGAGAAACTAGTGAGAAATGCAAAGATCAGAGAGCTATAATGTTATTTAACAATAATCGTAAGGTAATGACAATTGAATGACTTACCATAGCCATGCAACTAAGTAGAGTAGCATGTATAGAGCTTAGGTATAGTGAAGATGGCAAAGAATGTTGCAGAAAAACACATTGTGAAATCGAATTTCAATTGATTACGAGTTGTAGTGACAATTGAGTGTAAGATATGTAGCTACAATTCAATAACTAACAAGCCCTATAAGAAGAATAAAACACAGGGCCCTTACATCATACAACTCCTAACAAGCTAAAATGAGCCCACCTTGGCTACTACTCGATTACCATGTTCCCTCTATCTATAGTCAATCTTCAAAGTAGATTCAGAAATCTTTGCCATACAAACACAAACACAAACAACTAACAATATTCTAATGATTCTTACCTTACAAATCAGGGACCCAGATAACCAAAGTTAACCTATCTATAGTCATGGATTTGTTTCATAGCACAACTAATAGAATTAAACTATTATAAAATGACAACTAATAGTGATGCTAAACTAAATCAAAGTGAGTGCAAGATGGATCTGGAACTTACACAGCTTTGCCAAATTCCAGATTGTCATTATGTGCCCATACTTTGCAAACAACCCAAAAACAACGGCCAACTGCAAAAAACCAATACGGAGAAAAGAATGCCCAATTAAAAGGTTAAGAATTGTCTCAAACATCACGAGAATACACTTTCAATCAAAGATAATTTCTCTTTTAATTCGATCTATTTTGGCCTAGAATGATTTAAGACTTGCAGTGTCTAGTTGACAACATGAACATTTGCTTAGGCCCTGACTTTTGTGCTAATGAGGTCTACCATAGGGAAACTTTAGGTGTTATTTTCATTCGTGGATGACATCTATTGGTGCATTCAAGTATGACCTATTGTTACAAATTTTAAGAATGCGATCCCTAAATATTCCACTTTTTATGGAACAAAACATGGATCCAAAAACAAGCATTACTACACTAACACAGGGAAACTTTTTGAGTAAGTTCCATTGCAGTCAGTTTCATTGGTCAGCACTTTTCGCTGATAGACTAAAGATCAGATGGAGAAAAAGATCTATACTGCACATCCCACTGAAAAAATTGGTAACAAACTACCTTGTTTTTGCTAATCTCGCCTCTTTAAGACGGAAGTGACAGGGCTGACCAAAGGAACGACAATTGATACGAAGAGAGTGTAAATACAATATGCAACAATTGAATAATTGAAGATACGACATACCTATTGCTGGCGAGTAGCATCTAGCGTGTTGAAGTACTAGCGAGAGTGCCCTTATTGCTGGAAGTGGCCAAGCGGAGGCCATCGTGGGTGAGTGAAGATCCCCGCACATGACCATAAAAATGGCGTGAGTGATGCGCACCATCTGATGACGTCAATGGGCTAAATGCCCAGGGTTGCGCACATGAAAACGTTTTCTGAACTGAAGCTCATTTTAAAAATCTGCCACCTGTCCTTACGTTACTGGGTAGATTGCAGTGGATGTGACAGTTTTCTGTCAGCAAGGACAGAGCCGTAGGAGAGCCCGAGGCGAGCCTAGGCAGCAGTCGATGCTGCTGGTATGCTTGTCAGCACGGACTCCAAGAAGCCTCGAGCGCGCAACTAGCCCAGTTTTTCACTGCATGTGCGGGGTCTGTGAGGCAAAGTAGTTGGGAGTCGTGTGCAACAACGAAGAGGGTCTTCCGATGGCGATTACCCGCGCCAGATATAGATCTAGATCAATCAATTTGAATATAGTAAAATAAGGAGATAATTTGGGGTTATAGATTTATTTCCGTGTGCAGGGTTGATTTCACAAATAATGGGGATAACTATTGTAAAGCTCTAACTTCTGCACTCGCTACAACCATCCAAAACATAGAAAAACAACGAAGAAAAAGTAAAACTGCTAAAAATAGACGGAAAAGCGAGAACGTCAACAAGGTCGTCATAACCGTCATTCTCGGATGTCAAATTTAATCATACTATAAAAAAAGTCGAAACAAGCTGTCAAATTTTACATGTGACCGAAACAATCAAAGGGTGTTTCCCATAGGGAGAACACATTCGACATAATTAATTTATTTGTGTATTTATGGAAAAATTAAATATTCCATAATAACACTTTATATTTGATTTTTAATTTTTAATGTGGAACTCTATAATTAATAAAACGTATAAAAATGACAAAATATAATTCGTTAAAAACTTAAAATTATAAATGTTACCTATTAAAATAAAAAATTTATTTATATAAACATAGTATCATAATCTATATTTTACTTTTCTCACTATTAAGATTTTGTCAATAGTCAACAAAATAGTTTGATATATGAGAAAAATGATTTTTTTAATCTTCTAATTATTACAAAAGAGATTATTGATTTTTCATAAGATCATTAATTAAATATATAAAGAAATAATAATTAAAATTTTACTTACAACACTTATATTCTAAAAATATATTAGTTTACTATTATCATTTTATTTTTATATAGAGAAACAAATTTGATTAGAATGAAACATCTCATTAAATATTATAATTACCTTAAATTAAAAATATTAATATTTTTAAAATGATTTAATTAGAAAATATAGGAGCTCCAAATATTAACAATACATATAATATTGAAATATAAATGCCTCTAAACTATCTTGTACTTCGAATACAAATATAATAATATTTTTAAAGTCTTCATTAATTTGGTAAGATGTGGAGTTAGGTGCTCTCGCTTTGATCGGTGGAAGATGTTCCCGCAGTATTCCGTTTGGCAACTCTATCGCGTTGGGCCACCAGACTCGGAACCGATGCATGCTCTTCTAATTTTCCATATTCACTGCCATACACTGTCTTTTCAAGCATGCCCTCCACCTCCCTCATTGTTGGTCTCTCCCTGGATTATGCCTTGTGCACTGCAGTCCCAATCCAATCAGAATAATTAGGCTGCCATGCTCGGTGGATTCAATTGCTGCACTACTGGACCCTGCTACGCCCATTTCCTCAACCAGCAGCTCTCTGTCCACCACTTCCTTTACTCCCTCAGGAAATGCTGTTCTCACCCATCTTGGCAGCGTGTTGTTTTCTGTAAACATGTCATCAGTAGGTCTCATTCTCGTCACCATTTCGAGGATGAGCATCCCGAAGCTGTAAACATCTCCCTTGGTCGTCACCTGTCCCCCCATTCCATATTCTACAATAGTTCAAAGCAATTTCATTGTTAATCGTGAATTCTTAATATTAAACAGAGAAAAATCCTGGATAATGACAAACAATGGCTCGGGCTTTAGTCTTAATAGGGAATTTACCTGGAGCAATGTACCCTTCCGTTCCCTTCAGCCTAGATGTGGCGCTGCTTGCGCTATCACTGGACGTCATTAGACGGGCGATCCCGAAATCAGCCACATGGGCTGTCATGGTTTCGTCCATTAACACATTTGAGGGCTTCAAGTCACAGTGAACAACAGGGGGAGAACAATCATGGTGCAAATATGCCATTCCGTGCGCCACATCGAGTGCAATGTTCAGTCTCATCTTCAAACTCAACCCGCAATGTGTTTTACCCATGTGCAGCTGTTGTTCAAGGCTTCCCTTGGACATGAACTCCAGTACCAGAGCTCTGAAATCTAAGTTGGAGCAGGATGACAAAACTTTGACAATGTTGCGATGTTTGACTTTGCTCATTATTCTGCATTCCCTGTAGAAATTCTTGTATGAGTTTTGAGGGTCCTGATCAAATACCTTAACAGCCACCGGCATGTTGTCAGACAACAGGCCTTGATAAACAGACCCAAAACTACCTGCACCTAGTAGCTTTCTGGGACTAAATCCTTCCGTTGCCCTGTGGAGTTCTTCGCTGGAAATGTGCATGAAACCCTCTCTCAACAAAGTATTTTTGAATCTTGCCCTTTGGGTCTTTCTGTAGAAAGCGTAAACTGCACCCAAAATCCAGCACAATGCCAAAAAGCTGGGGATGAAAGCAACCAAGAAAAACTTTCTGTTAAACTTATCTGAATGACTACGGATTTTGGCCGAGTTTGTGCAATTGAGTAAATTAAACCAACCCCAGTCTACAGTACATAATCCCGGATTCCCCAAAAATGATGTTGCGCTTAGGTTTCTAAAAGCTCCTTCATTTGAGACTGATCCATTGAAGCTGTTGAAGGAGAAATTCAAATGGCGAAGCATGGTGAGATTCGCAATAGACTCAGGTACTGGTCCAGAAAGTTTATTGAATGACAAATCTATGTCCTCAAGGCTTTTCAGCTGCGCTATGGCCTTTGGAATTACTCCTCCAGATTGTTGGTGGCAAGGTTCAGGTATTGCAATCCCACGCAACTGCCAATATCCCCAGTAATGGGTCCTGAGAGTTTATTAGCAGAGATATCTATGGCTTGAATATGTTGCATCGCTCCCAGCGAAGGCAATCTTCCTGTCAATGCATTGTGTGAAAAATTGAGGTAAAACGCCAACGATTGAAGGCTTGAGATCTCCATAGGGATGTTTCCTGTAAGGCTGTTGTAAGAGATGTCAATCATCTCAAGACGAAAACATTGTCCAACGGCATTCGGTATCCTTCCTCTGAGCTTATTATAACTGAGGTTGAGTTTCCTTAGCTGTTTTAGACTGCCTATTGTTGAAGGAATGTCTCCAGAAATATCGTTGTGTTGCAGGTATAGATATTCTAAGTTTACCAGCTTATTGACCTCTTGCGGAATGCTACCTTGCAATTTGTTGAAACTCAAGTCTACTGCTTGGAGGCTACTCAGACGGCTTAGTGCACTAGGAATTTTGCCAGAAACATTGTTACGATGGAGACTTATTACAGTCAATGCAGTAAGGTTGCCAATTTCTTCGGGTATATTGCCATTAATATTGTTGTTATATAAGAAGAGTTGCGAGAGCTTGGGAGAGAGGTTTCCTATGCCCCCTGGCAATGTCCCACTGAAATAGTTGTCGGTGAGACCTAGTATTGAGAGGATGGAGCAGTTGGAAAGTACATCTAGCACACACAGTGTAGCGCAGTTGCCGCTTGATAACATATTCCCGGAAAGTTCCAGTCTTTGCAGATCGGTTAGCATTCCCAATTCTTGAGGCACTGCACCACTTAGCAGATTGTCGTAGAGCCCAAGATTTGAGAGTTGAGTGCAATTTCCGAGAGACTTTGGGATTCCGCCACTGAATTGATTACCACCCATAACAAATTCTTCCAGATTGGTGAGCTTGAGCCCAACTTCCACTGGAATGGAGCCCACGAAGCTGTTGATTTCAGTCCAAGTTTCTGCAATTGTGTACAGTTTAAGAGAGAAGGAAGAACGTCTCCGTTGAAGCGGTTTATACCAAGATCAAGTACTTGTAGACCAGTCAGCATCCCCAATTCACGGGGTACCACTCCGCTAAATTTGTTTTGTAGTGTTGATAGAAAATAAAGCGCCGAACAGTTTCCTATGGATTTTGGGAGAGTGCCGTTAAGGTTGTTGAGAGACAGGTCCATCCCTTGCAATTTGGGTAGCTTGTAGCCTATATCATTCGGAATTGTTCCTATAAATTTGTTGCTCCATAAGCTCACAATCCTCAATTCTGTACAGTTCATGAGAGAATATGGGATCGATCCTCCAAGGCTATTTTCGTTGAGCCACAGTTCCTGCAACTGGAAAAGCGAACCCAATTCTGCCGGAATGTAGCCGTACAAGGAATTCGAAAATAAAACCAACACCTTCAGAGAAGAACAATTTCCAAGTGCCATGGGAATGCTACCAGTAAGTCTATTTTTCTCCAAGTTGAGCTCTCTCAGTTTCCATAATTTTCAAATCTCTTCCGGGATGGAACTATTCAGTTTGTTGGAATCAAGACGGAGAGATTCTAATCTGGTCAATGATGTTAAAATCTTGGATGGAATCGGTCCCTCGAGCACATTATCATACAAGAACAAGAAGCGCAATTTTGTGCAGTTACTTAGAGACTTGGGAATATCTCCTGAAAGCCCATTTGAGTGCAGATCGAGTACTCTTAAATGTGTGAGAGCACCGAATTTAGAGGGGATCGGGCCACTCAGAAAGTTACTGGCAAGATCCAAGGTTTTAAGTGTACTAAGATTCCTCAAGTCTTGTGGGATTACACCTGTCAAATTATTTGAAGAGAGGTTGAGATTTTTCATGTTCTGCAAGGAACTCAGCTCTGTCGGAATGACTCCAGTCAAGAAATTATGGTTTAATCGGAGTTGCAGGAGATTTGTGCATGCACGCAGGCTAACTGGAATTGAACCATGCAAGCTATTCCCCTGCAACTTGAGGAACTGCAGCTTCTCTAATTTGCCCAATTCTCGGGGTATATTGCCAGAGAAAATATTATTAGAGAGGTCGAGAGTGGTGAGGAAGGACAAATTGCCGATATGAGGGTATAGTACCCGCCAAACCCTTGAATTTGAGAACAACACTCACAACGTGTTTTAATTTGTCATCACATGTTATTCCAGACCAGTTGCAGACATTATTTCCAGCTACCCAGTTAGACAAGAAAAGGGTTGGACCTAAATTCACTGACGTTTTTAATTCAAGCAGAGCCTGAACCTCAATATGATTGTGGCTGTATTGGAACTCATTGGACGACAATGTAACAAAGATAAAAGAAGTGAAGACGAGTAAAAGAGTGAACCGACCATTACAGTTGATGGGCTCTTCCATTATCATCATGTCTGCGAATTAGCCACTTCTGTCGTTGCCAAAGGAGCATACCTTAAGCGAAATCTCCCCACTGGTTCCCCATTTTCCACAGTTCCAAAGTCGGTATAATATTTTCAATCAAACTAGTGAAATTTGAGCCACCTTATCGAATTATTATTCTAACATGTGTGGGACCAACGTAATAAGTGCCGCGTCTGGTAGTGACCTGCAATGTCTTGTATCTATGATTTTTCGTCCTATGAGATGTGCGTTTCGAGTGTATATTTATGGATAAGTTTCTTTCAGAGTAAGGATCTATATAAGTGCCGAAAGTGATTAGTGCAGGTAGGATGGGTGAGTAGTTGAACATGATTCAACAATACTCTATAGTAGTTGTAGTATCATTTAATAGTAGTTCGCCGGTAGGCGTCTACTTTGAAGATGCCCTTGCTGGAAAGTGTCAAATTCTGGCGGCTCCAATATTTACTGTCTTGCTGGATTTTAGATATTTTAAAGGTTGCCGGATTTTAGATATTTTTCTACAGTCCTAGATATTTACTATCCTAGATATTTGATTTTGATTTTGATTTTATTCTTCATAAAGTAAATTCTATAGTTTACTATTTGGAAAATAATATTGGTCATATAATAGTCAATCACCTTATGATAAATAAAATATATTAGCCTAATGTATCCTTAAAAGAAATCATGTATCCTTGTTAAAAAATTAAGTCAACGTGGGGCAAGAGGAGAGTTTAGGTCAGATTTGGGCCTTAGGATCAAGTGACCCTAGGCCGTTGATTTGGGAATTGGAAAGTAAACCCCAAGCTTTCCTTACAATTGTATTTCTTTTATTCTTTCCTTCTCATGTTATTTTCAATTCCATTTCTATGCGCAGTATTCCAGCAGCTTTTGTTGGAGGAAGAATAGAGTACAAAGATTATGGACGTTCTCCCAATATTTCTTCTATAGGGTCGGGTTTTAGAATAGTATTTTAATTTTATTTATTTTTTTCACATTTGATTACAAAATCTTTTCATCGTGTATTCAATTACTTCTTTGCAGATTTGAGAGTTCTAATGGAGGCGTCTAGATTTATTTTTATTCTTATTATTATTTTTTCTCTTATTGTGTGTAGTTTTGCGGTGGTCATGGTTGAGGCGCTAGGATACCCGGCAAATGACGTACTTGTTCCACGAGATCTAGGTTTATTTATTTATTTTTATTGTTGTGGTTGAGCAAATGGGGGCGACCATAGAAGAGCGAAGATTATTAATTTTTTTTTTTTTGTTTGTTTTTGCAATACACATCTAGACCCAACAATTTGTATTTAGCAAAATGAGAATATATTAGTGTAATTTGGGGAAAGAGAGCGCATCAATGTGCCTGGCTATTTGTTTTATTTTTCTTATTTTATCCATAAACTACAACACAAACCAGATCCATATCCCTCTACTAAATTATTCTTGTTTACACAAAACACATGATTTATAAATTATAAATGAATGGCTCTATCGTGGACTCAATTACTGAGGACTTACTATTAATTTTAGAGTAATGCAAAACAATAAAAACTTTTTCTTTTATATTTTCTAAACCCATAAAAATAATAGGAAACATCATTAAATTAGAATAGAAGTAAAACTATTTCGTTCTCCCTAGTGTACAGGGAGATATTCCCATAAATAAAAGTTTAAATACAATTTTAAGTAAACTTTCTTTCATATCATTTTTAGTTTTTTTGTAAAGAACACAAGGACTACAACGATAATAAATTTATTTCTTCTATTTTTATTATTTAAAATTCACAATATAGATAACATGATTTGAAAAGAAGGAAAATGTGTAAATAACATTATTTTTATTAATTATGAATACAAAAATAAACTATCTCAATAATTAGGAATAATGTATAGCATATTTCAAACTAAATTTGTCATTTATATTTTATTTCCAATAATCAAAGAATGCCACATCCTTAACAAGATTGTATAGAAAAATACATACACTATCATGAATTTTCTTTTCCCCATACAATAAAAGGGAAAAGTTGCTCCCAAAACAACTAGATTTCAAGATTACAAAGAAAAAGGTAAACCCCTTTTCATTAACAAGAGGTCTCCAAATTTCAATATTTCTTTTCAAGGAGGTGAGAGTTTATCACAAGCTTCCCAACTAAAGTTGGCAAAAATTTTAAAAACAAGAATGGAAAGATCATTTAAATATGAAACCATCAAGTTTTAATGCAATAGTATTCCTCTTCCAAGGAAGAATTTTAAGAGTTCAATTAACCCAATGACTCTATCCAAGCTTCTTACCAAGGAAGGAGAGGAGAAAACACTTGTTTGCTAAAGATACAATCACATACCAAGATGGGAGACTTCAAGAAGATTTTAAATCAATGTTTTGCAAGACCCAAGTGACAAGGCAACAAACTTCTTCTCTAAAGAGATGGTCAACTAAGCATTATCAAGGAAGGGAATGATTTACAAAGATAAGCATATTAAAGGAATGATTTACACAATATATAAAAAAACCAAAAGAGATAAAAGAAGTAGAACTTTCCCAAAATTGGAAAAACAAGATGACAAGATCACCAAGAATGATCCAATTATCTTCAAGCTTTGAACTCCAAATCTTGTACTCCACATAGTCTTCAACACAAAGAGAAAGGCTTGATTCACCACCCAACCTATAGGCATCATTACATGCCTTTCCAAAGGTTGGAATACATGCTAGCCTCCCGTAAGCCCCTGGGAGAGAGAGCTAGCTTCCACAAATGTGTACACGAAAATGGAAGGGAGTAATAACAAACATTTCACATTCAAGACCAATCTCATACACCACAAAAGCACAACAAATGATAACCAGACAAAAAGAAGAGAACACGAAATTCATCCTCAACAAGGGGAAGAGTAGATGAGACATCCAATAGTCTCATAGAGTGTGGTCCAACCATAGGATGCAAACTTACAAAATATCAACATCCTTCTTATCACTCCATAACAATCACCCCTCCTTATTACTCCTCCCATTCGCCTAAAATCCTCCTTGGGAAGATTTTCAAACCCATCGGGTTTCCTCTCCAAGGATGGGGAAAGGGGTTCAGACTATATGAACTACCTTACCCACCTCAAACCATATGAGGGGATAAAAGATAAACCAACATGGCTTGCCCATCAAGCTATGACATTTAAGAGGGAAAATCCCTCCCTCCTCCCCACAAAAATCCCAACTCCATTAAGCCATATGATGGATGGATAAAACAACTAAAGAACACAACCAAACAAACATGCAACACATACAAAACAAGACCATGCTTTCAACCATATGCAATCTATAATTTAACATGCAAAATAACATAAAAGGGGTTAAAGATCCTACCTCTAATTTTTTTTTCCAATCTCTAAGCTTCTCTAAATCCTTTTCCAAGCAAGAGCTCTAACTCCAAAAGCACTCCAAGCCCAAAATGACAAGCAAAAAGTCCCTTTTTCTCCCACATGAGGGAGAATTTGAAGTAAACAAAGAAATATTCCTCACAAATGAGGGGATGACATGTGTCACCCCTCTTCCCTCCAAGCCATGATTCCAAAAACAAAAGGAAGAAAAGATAAAGCTTTATTTAAGCATTACTCCTCCAAATTACCCAAAACTAAAATTAAAAAACCCATGCAAATTTTCACAATACACAACCCCCAACCATTCTTACATGAATGGTGACAACAAAGAGGCCAAATGGGAGGGAAACTACCTTTTTGCCTTGAAATTAAGCCCCTACCTAATAGGTAGGGTCCAAGGGCTCATTTTTGTCTTTGAGAGAACTCCCAAAACCGAAAGGGGTCTCTAAAATGTCAAATATAACCCAATTTCGGGTTTGGCATATTTGGACACATTTTTTTAGAGTGTGGGGCCCACTCAAAGGTTATTATGTGGTTTCATCCTCATTAATCAAGCAAACACATAAAAAAATACATTCTTAATGCAAGTGGGGACCATTAGGTCCCCCAACCTATTTTCTAACAATATTAAATAACCTAAACACAATTAACTTTACAAAATATACAACATTACAATCTAAGGGTCACTCATGGTGCCCAAAAAAAACATGCAACCAATAAGACTTCATACAAATAACATGGCTAAGACTTAACCCCATGGGCTGCTTGTGCACATTTGTGTAGCCGCCCTGAAACCCACATTCTCACATGCCTTGTAATTTGAACACTCATTGCAAATATTAAACACATGTTTAATAAAAGTATAAATCAATCGAAGTATAAACATGCTAACTATGCTAACACATCATCAATATGGAATTGTGATTGAGAAACATGTAAGATTTCACATAAAATTACCATGTGTTAGACATCATAGCATATAATCGACATATATCCATGTTATCATATGATCACATCAAAATAATCAAATAGTCCATAGCATAAAGATGTGCAACAAAACCATGTGTCCATCATATATCAAATAAGCTCAATAACAGAGTAACATGTTAGTATCAAAAGCATCTACTGAAATGTAATAACATACTAATCAAGGATAAATTGGTGATACGCAACCAAATCACCATACATGTCCATGAAAGATCAAATAACATAAAATAATATCAAATGTGCCATAATCCATGTTAAATCATCAAATATGAGTTTAAATTCAGCAGATAACCGAGGCTAGAAAATGTGGGCACTATATCCCCCTCTCCTAAAATTAGACTTCCTCGTGGAAGTCACTATGTGAGATAGGGATATGACCTCACAAGGTATCATATCATATCATGCGGTTTTTGGTCACAACAAGTATGTGATGCAACCTAGAATCTATTGTGATAAACACAGGCGTGATGGCACATTACTCATCCTGAGTTGAGCGCTCACCCAAAGCACACAAAGGTACTAGACCCTCTTTAGAAATGCGTGTATGCAGGATGTTAGTATGATGATGATAAAACATATTTAGATTCATAACTAAACATAAACATTTCACAGTGCATAAACTAGATCTAGATCTTAGAGAATCATGAACTAAACAATAACTATAATAAGATTAACCATAAAAGAACTAGATTCAATTATGTCTAATACCATTATCCAACCAATATACTCCATTGTATTAAACATTGTAAAAAACAGAAGATTCTTACACTATAAAGTATCTCCATGAGTTATGCACACATTAGAACTAACAACATAGGTCTATAATAATTCAATATCTCTAAAGTACATAGTTCAATACATATTTATAGAGGTGGGGATTTTCCTTTCACCTCCCATGAAATTATCAAAATAGGTCGCATGATGATAATAGTCATGCAACTTTATAATGGTATGCACAACATGCACATATTCTAATAATAGATGCCTTATAGTTAATTCGAAGAAGAAATCCCATTTTTAGCTTAAATAATGGACAATGCTTATCACCACATGTTCCCAAAATACCATTGCATGTAGCGCAAGTCTTCATCTCTATGTTTTCTCTACACAATATCTCCAAAACTATCCCTTATCCATAAACATGACTATGTCCCGAGCCAAAATGTTCATGCACATTTCCTTCCCTATCTTTTTGTGCCTTCAAATGCGCCTTGTTCCCGCATGCGCATCCTTTGTGTGTTTAATCCTTAGAGAAACATTTTGTCTGCTCAACATTACCCCACACTAAATTACATTACCATCCCAGAAATGGGAATTCATTCTAATGATACCAAATAATAAAGAATAAGTAATGAAAGAATTAATTAAACATTGTATAAAAGAATGAATTTTCACTCTGCAGTACCCTCTTCTTCAATTGGGAGGATTAACTTTGGATATTCACTTTTTATTTCAGCTTCCAATGTCTTCCATTCACTTAGCATGGTCCTTGTTTTCTTTGGAATATTTGTGGCTATGGCATCCAATTCATCCTGCGTGATCTTCTCTTTCTCATTCTGTAGTACCCGAACAACATTGGCCATACTTGACATCATTCCTTCCATGAGGTCCATCTTTTACACTATGAGATTCCCAATCTCATCAATCCTCTCTTTATGTGAATCCTGGATGGTTGCGAGGGCCTCGCGCTATTTTTCACCAGTTCTAATATTTCTTCACACCCAAATATCTCATCTTTCATTGCCTTGAAACTTCATTATCTTCTACTAGAGTTTTGGTCCTTATTATGTCATCTAGTGTCGTGCACAAATTGAGAGCTTGGTCAACTTTCTTTAGCTCATCCTTCAAAATATGGAGCAACACCTCATAAATTGAGGATTTTCTAATCATAGAGGCGCTTACCCTCTCTCGATTTTTGTTCAAGATCTTTTGGTGTAAGTGTTCAAATTGGTCTGTCATCTAACACCAAATCAACCAAAGTGCACACATAATGCATAGCAGAAGGAAAATTTTTAGGAACCTGAGATTCTAAATGAGGCCTTGTTTTTAGAATGTGATCACCATTTTCTTCATCCATGCCAACGAAAGCCTCATCCTTTTTCTTGTTCTCGTTCCTTCTCTTCCTTTAAGTGCATTATCTCTATAGTTTTATCCTTGTTATCTTCAAGTAGCACTCAAATGGTGGTGGCCTTATCAATGTTTCTCTACGCCACCTCAGTAGATACCTTGAAAAATACATTGTTGACCTAAGCTCAAAGAAAAGGCTCAGAATCGACACCACCTTGATGCCGCAGATCACGAATTCAAGATTCTCCCCCTCGTCCAGAACTTCTTGGTCTCCACCTCCTGTCCACCTTCTTTGAAGACTGTGCCCTCCAGTGCCGAGGCCCATGATCTAGGTGATGAGCTCTTCCGTGATCTCAATCTCCATGTTATCAGATTTGACAATCCGATTCTTCCATCCTGGGGTGAATCTGATAGAAATGTCTTGGTCAAATCCTTGAATCCTTTCAATTAAATTAGACAGACCCCGATTTGCAGTAATTCCAAAGCTCCGTATTCTCTTTCCGCCGGATTGTGGGTCGGGCGGTTTTGCAAGGTGGACCCCCATGTTTCCTCTACTCCTTTTCCTATTCTCAACGGTAAAAATGCTACCACTATGTGGGACAGGCAGAGCTTTGATGTTGGTATTTGAATCTTTCCTTTCCGTGAAAGCAGGTTTAATTATTATGCCATACTTGTAATTATTGCCCCGCTCCTCGGATTTTCTCCTATGCCTAGAAATGATGACACCCATCTCGCACATGTCGCATCAATCATCCATATCTTATGTGATGTCATCATATTGTACTTGAGGATCCACACATTAGTGTCCAAATTACAGCCATTAGTGCTGATTTTCACTGCCATGTAGATCATTGATTATGGGTTTATTGATTTGAGTGGGTAGAACGTCCCCCCTAAACCAAGTTTGAAAGGAATTAGTAACACCGAGGTTAGCCAAACTGTCAGCGACCCTATTTCCTTCCCGATAGGTGTGGGTGATTTGAACATTTTCAAAGCTCTTGCATATATCAATAGCTTCCCCAATAAAATCTCTGATAGACCAGCTGAGGGTGTTGCTTTTTGTTTAAAAGATTGATGATATTCAGAGAATCACCTTCAATTATAATATTCGGAATATTACAATCTCTGGTAAGTCTTATACCCCAAAGAGCCACTAGGGCTTCGGAATAATGATTAGTCTGCCTGCCCATTCTCCCAGAAAAAGTAGCAACAAAACAGCCTCTTTGATCTCTGATGACTCCCCCTCCTCCAGAGTCCCCCGGATTTCCTTTTGAGGCCCCATCAAAATTTAACTTGTGCCAATCAGTGGGAGGCTTAATCCATCGGACTGTGTTTCTATCAATACCATTGTTATTCTTATTGACAGTGTCAATATTCCAATCAGTCAGGATGTATTCTTCCTTCTCCGGGTAAAGCCTATTTTTAGGAGGTTTAAATCTAGCAATATTATCTTGCACAGCAATGATAATTTCCTTGTAGACTTTATTACATGCCTTTCTATTGTTTCAAAATGTTATCATTACGAGCCTTCCAAACTCTTCACATAGTGTGGGGTAAAACAAGTTGCCACAATCTTTTCACCACACAATGCTTAAACGAAGAGTCCCATTGTTCCCGTGCCCGAAGACAGTAAGGGGAAAATCCATCTCGATTAAATTTTGCAAAAACAAGCCGCCAAATTTTGGAAGCAAACTCACAATGGAGGAATAAATGCTTTATATCTTCGCCTCTTTCTCGACACATGCAACATCTATTCGGCATGATGAATCCCTTCTTGATGAGGTTGTCATTAGTTAGGATCTTGCCATTAATAATTAGCCACCAAAAGAAGTTCACTCTGGGGTTAACTCCGCATCCACAAAATTGTGCCACTTAATTTCACTTTCCATGGATACAAAGAAAGAATTATATCCCGATTTAACAGAGTATTCCCCATCAAAAGAATATTTCCGAGATGAGTTCATCCTTAAGATTTTGATTACTTATATGAATTAGAGAAAGTTGATTTTGTAAAGATGAAACATCGCGTGTATATTATCATTCTCCACTTTTAGTCAAGTTTCCATTTTCTTTTGTTTCCATCCCTCTCAATGTACCCTGGATTTTGTGCCCATACTTTGTAGTTAAGTTTGTCTTTAATGTGATCATAAGCAGAAATCTAGTTAGAATCACCACTTATCACCCGTAAGTTTATGTTTTTCCATCCCCAAGCTTTCACTACACCCCGAGAAAGAATGTGTCTGCACGCAAAGAAGGTTGTTCCGTAAAATAGAACCACTCGGAAGAGACTCGATCATATATGAAGGAAATCTTGTTTTGGTTTGAAAGATATTTGATCTTAACCAACTCTGTCCCAAGGTCTCATGCTCTTTATAAGCCTCCATCCTAATTTTGCAATAAGGGCGGACTCATATGTTTGATATCTTTGATGTCTAACCCCCAAGTCTCTTAGGTTTACATACCGCTCCCAAGCCACAAGATGCTATCTGAATCTATCCTCAGTACCATGCCATAAAAAGTGCTTTTGAATCTTTTCAATACTGTTCATCACTGCTGCAGGCATGCTGAACATTGACATGATGTAAATAGGCAAGTTTTGGAGCGTGCTTTTAACCAAAAGGCACTTGCCTGCACTTGAAAGAACAACTCCTTTCTAGCCAGCCAACTTTCTTTGAAATCTCTTAATAAGATCATTCCATACCTCCACAGAAATCTTTCCAGTACTTAAAGGTAAACCTAAGTAAGTAGCTGGTAGAGAATTAATAGTGCATCCTAGAATATTAGCAATCTTTCTTTGCCTTTCCAAAGGAGTATTGAAGAAATAAATAGAGCTTTTGTCAAAATTAACTTTTTGTCCCGAGGCTTCCTCATAAAATCTAAGGACAGTTTTGATAGCCTTTGCCTCAATGATAGAGGCCATCAGGAGAAGCAGAGTGTCATCAACAAACTGTTGGTGTGAGGAGATCTGATTGCCAGAAGTTGGAGGGAAGCCTTTTATCATGCCAATGCCAATAGCTTTGGAAATAGATCTGCTTAAGTCATTAGCCATAATAATGAATAATAGAGGGGAAATTGGGTCACCTTGCCGGATACCTCTATTGCTGGTAAAAAAACCCACAGGTTCCCCATTAACAACCACTGATAATCTAGAGGTAGAGATACAAGAGTGACTAATTTTTCTGAAATTGATTTGAAAACCAAACTTGGATAAGACCTCATCCATGAATCTCCAGGAGACTCTTTCGAATGCTTTATGCATGTCCAGCTTGATAGCCATTCCCGCCTTTTTACTTTTATCCATAGAATGTATAGTTTCATGAACCATGATAATTCCATCTTGAATAATTCTTCCCTGGATGAATCCGCTCTGCTATTGTGAAATGATCTCCATAAGAATAGGTTGCATTCTAGTGGTGAGAATCTTTGTGAAAATCCTATATATAACATTAACTAAACTGATAGGCCTGAAATCTTTGAAGTCCTTTGCATCCAAATTTTTCGGGGCAAGCACAATGTGTGTATTATTTAGTTCTTTAATGAGATTTCCGTTGTAAAACTCATTAACAGCTTTCAAGAGATCTTCAGAGCATATTTCCCAACATCTTTGGTAAAAGTTAGCCGAAAAGCCATCTGGACCTAGAGCCTTATCCCCTTCTAAAGCAAAAACAACCTTTTTTAATTCCTCAATGGTGACAGTTTTTGAAAGACTTTTAAATCTCTCAGCAGGTATCAGATTATTAGGAATGGAGTCTAAGAGGAAAGAGGCCGCTTGTTCATTGTAGGAGTTATTCTCAGTGAGGAGGTTCTTGTAAAAATTAAGTGCCTCTGTTTTGATGTCCTCTGGATCCTTAGTAATGTTTCCATTGCCTTTAGCAACTTCGATATATCTCTTACAAGCTCTATGTGTGAGGGTCAAAATGAAAAGAATTTGTATTTTTGTCTCCTGCTTTAAGCCAAAGGGCTCTAGACTTCATTCTCCAAAAGGATTCTTCATGGTTGTTTATATTATGCAGATCTGAGAGGAGTTTTTTTCCCATTGATGATCCTCTAGAGACATACCTTTCATGGAAACATTTAGCTCAAGCTCTTCAAGTTGTTGCTTAAGTTCTTTCTTCTTTTCAAAAATGTTTCCAAAAACCTCTTTATTCCAAATTCTAATCTTTTGTTTAACATTCTTCAACTTCGCAGAAGCTTCGAATTGGGCTGTTCCTGTGCCTTCCCAATACCACCACTCTTTAATTCTCGTCTGAATATATTCATGCTCGAGCCACATTTTCTCAAATTTTAAATTACCATGAAAAGGTTTTGTCCAATCAAGAAATTTAGGACAATTGGATTATGATCGAGCCCATTCTAGGGAGTGTTGTCCACTCAAAATTCCCTGCCCTAATGAAAGTAAAATTTCAAAATTTTGAGTTATGAGTGTTTTCCTCTAAAGTGCCTAAGTCGTGAAAATTGAGAAAATCTGTGTTTCGGGTCATTTTGTATGTATTTCGGGCCTGTCGGACATTTTTGTCCCGCCTGTCCCAAGTACGAAAGTGCATTTTGTTCCCCGATCGGCCGAAACCTCCGAATTTGTCCCATTTTCGGGCCCATCGGAAGTTTTTGTCCCAAGTGTCCCGGGTTACTTGTGCGAGATGTTCCAATTTCTACCGAAACACCCGAACCGCGTACTTCGCACTTTCTTGTCCCAAATGTCCCAATTTCAAAAGTGCGCTCTGCTCCAATTTTTCGCCCGAACCGCCGAGTCGCGCATACTCGAACTGTCTCAAATTTCTCAAGTTCAAACTTAAAGTGCACTGCTCCATTTTCAGCCGATTCGCCCGATTTCGTCCCAAATGTCCCGAAGTTCCCGAAGTGCATTCTGCTTCCCCGAATCCCAAGCCAAACACCATTTTCGGCCGATTCAACCGCGTACTCGAACTTTTTCCCGAATGTCCCAAATCCAAACGGGCCTTCTATTCCATTTCGTCGAATTCGCCGACCACAGGTTTCGCGCATTCGCGTCTCACATGTCCCAAGTGAACCTAATGCAATTCATACTTAGTTTTTCCCGCTCTACCCGAATATGCTAAATATGAATTTAAGTTGCGGCTCTGATACTATCAATCCGAAGATCAAATTCCAAGGACAGCTGGCAGAAAGACGAAGCTTTCAAGACGCTGGTTATATCAGTTTTCAAAGATATCCATTGTCATCTTCAAGATGAAAATTCCGGTGTGTCCCTCGTGGCAAAGACATAGCTGAGACGTGGAAGAATTTCAAGCAGCGGTTTCTGAAGTTGATGGGTCCCTCTCAGTGACCGCCACCTCTTCTCCCCATACGCTTTCTCTTCTTCCCCTTTCTTTTCGTTTTCTTTGTAATAGGTTGAGGTATTGCGGTTGGCAGTCCTTAACGGTTCTTGATTAAAGAAACGGTTACGAAGAGTAACTGATCTGCAAACCATATAATGGCATTTCTACGCCATTCTCAGGAGGAGGAAGAACTTGGGTATTTGCTGAAAGTGTAAATAGATCTTAAAGAAATCAATACAAAAGGGCTTTCCATTCTTTGTCTATCTAATTCTTGTTATCTCTGTGTTTTCCTTTAATATTGTGAAGATCATTTTGTTCCTGATTCGTTAGTCTCTCTGATTGCATACTGTTCAGTTTTGCAAATACAGTGATCTTGTATAACCAAGAAGGAACTTTGTGTCCTTGATGAATGAATCTGAAGAAGGTTATTTATGGAACTTTGTGTCTTTAAATTTAATCTCATTCAGCCAATGCAAATGATCTTGTCTTAAATTCTTTGAAACTTCGCATACATAAAGAATTATTCTGCTATCTATAATTCTGAATGTTGCTATTCTGCTCATCTTCTTATTCCCTTTCCTCAGTCCTTGTGTAATTGATGATCCTTGTGGAAAACACTTTCGTAATATCCAAGTTTGACCATAAAACAATGTTCTCGTACATTTGTAAATAAGTTCGCTTCAATAAGGGAACCTCTCCCATTAAAGAGGAGGGACTTCTTGTCCCCCGACTGCTCTTCTAAAAGTCCTATTTGACGACCAACAGCTTTTTTGGCGACTCCGTTGGGAAAATCGCATTCCAAGATCGCAATTTTTCGATCATCCTTTGATCCGCGACTTCGCGTTTCACTCGAGGGAGAAGGGCCTTGGTATCGAAGATTCTCGCCAGCTTTTGAGCAACAGGTTTTCCTTTCCTTCAAATAGAAGAACTCTCGACGAGCACTCCACCTGCTCAAGATAAAATTCCTACGGGGTGGTATTCCTTCGTAACTCGCTAGTCCCAATCTACGAGCTTTGATCCTAGCTGGTGTTACAGTTCCCCTCCAAGCCGTATTTCCAAGAATGGCGGCACAATTGCCATGGGGTCAACGTGTCGGGCCCCTGGCCCTTACTCAGCCTTTGCATGAGTTACCTAGAGGTAACCGAAAGAACTTCCCCAAATTTAAAGGAGATGGCAAAGTACACCCTGATGAACACATTGCAGCCTTCATAGTTGCATGTGGAGTCTTGGGAGTTGAACATGAAGACGTCTCAGTAAGGTTGTTCGTTGAGACGTTACAAGATAATGCTGCTGATTGGTTCTATCACCTTCCGGCTGGTGCCATCACCGACTGGAATACAATGAGAACTCAGTTCGAAAGCCGTTTCAAGCCGGCAGAAGATGTGCATGCCCTGCTTGCCCAAATTTCTCAGATAAAGAAAGATCCATCAGAACCCATGAGAGAATTTGTGGCTCGATTCAACAGATTGATCAACAAAATTCCTGTAAATACTCGACCGATCAAATTCAAAAATGTTTCTTTCTGAATGCTCAAACGCCCAAAGTTAGTTATGCTCTAAGAAGGGATAATCTCGGAACGTTAGTTCTGGATCAAGAACTGGCTGTTAGTGTCGAGGATGACTTGATCATGTCAGGGAAGTTGAGAAGAGATCCTCCCAAATCTAAATCTGCTGCTTCTTCCTCTTCCACCTCTGGACCCAATACTGATCCATTAGTCCAGAAACTTGCAAATGATCTAGTAGCTATAAAGAAACAATTGGCTCAGCATGCCCCGTATGCAGATGTTCCAAGAAGAAATTTTCAGCCCAGAAATCATTTTCCTGCTCCTCACACAAGACTAGCACTTGAAGGACCTCCTGTTAAAGTTCCTGTGAATGCAACCTGTGAAGTTGAAGAGCCAGATGATGATGTGGACGATGAAGCTCGTGAGGAGTTCCTGGAGGAATTTGATGATGAAGCGGAAGAACTTGAGGGATCTCGGGTTAATTTCTTTACCACCGAAGGCACTGATGATGGAGATGACTATGATGAAGTGGTAGCAGATATGAACAATGAATCGCTTTCATGTCATGACTCGAGAATGCATAAGCGTAAGGAGAAAGTAACACAGCCCATGAAGAAATCTAAGGAGCAGCCGGCAACTATTCCTGTAATTGCCAAAAGAGGATCTCCTATCCCTACCTCATCTGCACCAAAGGTAAGTCCTGTCAATCCTACTAGCAAAGTTCCTTCTTTTTCTCCTAAAGTTGATAAGCCTAGAATTCCAAATGATGATGGTCCATCCACCTCTGGATCCTTTGATATTGTTGATCACCTAAAAAGGACCAAGGTTCAAATTTCAGAAGCTGAATACTATCAAACCCATCCCAAAGCTTTTGCCAAGATGATCCAATTTGTTAATTCCCATTCCAAGACCACCTCTAAAGGCCTTTTGCCCACTCCTCCTTCTGCACCACAAAATTTCTAGTCTCAGGTAGCCGCTGTCACCTCGCCCGTGACAAAATCAAGCCTTTTATGTAACACTTCTTATAGCCGGCCATAGGCTCAAGATCGTCATAGATTCCGGAGCCTCGATAACGTGATGCCTCGCTAAAGTAGCTCATGCTTTAGGCTTGACCCTCACTGCATTTATGGATCTTGCTACCCATGGAAAGTAAGGAAGTGTCTTTGGTTGGAAGGATTAAAGATGCACAAGTGGCTTTTGCTGCTTTACCTGAAAAGAAAGTCTTGGCTACCATCCTAGTAGCAGACATTCCTCCTTCTTATGGAATGTTGCTAAGTAGGAACTTCTGTAAAGATGTGGGTGGAGAGATTCAAATGGATTGGTCACATGCACTCATACCTGTCAATGGACACATGAAGAAGCTTCTGCCTGAGAAATAATCTAAGTATATTGTGTAGAAAACAGATGATCCTAAGGCACAAATACTCTATGAGGACATGGGTCATGGTAATTACATGATTCTGTCCCCTGATGAAATCCAACCCTCCAAAGTATCACCTAAAGATCCCAATGGTGTTTGGGTTTTAGAATTTGATGGAAGTTGTTCCTCAGCTGGTTCTGGAGCTGGTGTCCTGCTAGTGTCACCTGAAGGATGCCTACACCCTTTTTCATTTAAGTTGCAGTTTGAAAACACTAACAATACAGCAGAGTATGAGGCTCTCATTCTTGGACTACAAGTGGCCAAAGAACGAGGTGTAAAAAATCTTCTGGCTCGTGGTGATGCAGAGCTGATTGTGAAGCAAGTCAGAAGCCTTTTTCGTAAAAATGGAGGTCAAGCATTACCGAATCAGTTTTGGGATTCAATTGAATTCCTTGATGCTTTCTCCATTAAGCAATACCTAGAGAAAAGAACAGCAGGGCTGATTCACTGGCTGTCTCAGGATCACTACTGATTCCCCATCCTGAATTCTCTCAGGATAAGTTCACTATTGAAATGGTCCACCGGCCTAGTGTACCTGACAATACCAATAACTGGAAAGTTTTCAACGATGACCAACATTTGCTTTCCTTCCTGGAACTCAAGGGTAATTTCAAACAACTGTATTTTGAGGGAAGTGACAACCTGCCTCGTGAGAGTGTGTCCTCTGACCATCCTGTCACCCAAGGAGAAGAAACAGATCAGGAAGGGTGCATTAAACTCAAAGGAAACAAGATTCCCAAAGGTTTGGTGAGTTTGGAGGAGTTGTTTGATAAACATGACAGATATGTGAAATCTAAAGCTTCTACTGGACCTCAGCAATCAGCTGAGTATGATAAGATTGATATAGGGAGTTCTACTGACCCCAAGCTAGTAAATATTGGAAAATGTTGCACAACCGACGAGAGGAGAAAAGCAATTGATCTTCTAAGGAGGTATAAGGATGTTCTTGCTTATTCTTATGAAGATCTAAAAGCCTTCAAGCCAAAAGATATGCAGCATTCTATTCCCCTCAAACCAGGAATTAAGCCTTTCAAGCGTAAGAGGGCAAGATAATCCAAAATAGCTGACACCATCTTTCAGGAGATCCAGAAGTTGTTGAAGGCTAAAATTATTTTTCCCATTCACCATTCGACATGGATCGCAAATATAGTGCCTGTTAGGAAGAAAAATGGTGAGATCCGCATCTGTGTTGATTTCAGGAACCTGAATCAGGCTTCTCTGAAAGATAACTACCCTTTGCCTATGATGGATCAAATATTGCAAGCAGTAACAGGATCTGAAATGTTATCTATGCTTGATGGATTCTCGGGATACAATCAGGTAGAGGTTGATACTGCAGATCAACACAAGACAGCCTTCACCACTCCTTGGGGTACCTTTGCCTACAAGAGAATGCCTTTTGGGCTGATTAATGCTGGTGCCACTTTCCAGAGAGCTATGGATCTGGCTTTTGGAAGCTTGAAAGGGAAATGTATTGTCATATACCTTGATGACCTGACAGTGTTTTCAAAGACAAGAGCGGATCACTTCGACCACCTGGAAACGGTTCTGCTGAGATGCCGAGAGCATGGGATTTCTTTAAATCCTAAAAAATCTATCTTCTGTGTTACAGAAGGAAAACTATTAGGGCACATCATCTCCAAGGATGGTATTAAGATTGATCCTGAATGAGTTCAAGCCATCCAGCAAATTCCTCTCCCAACCAGTAAAAAAGGCGTGCATTCCTTCTTCGGTAAGATCAATTTTTTAAGAAGATTCATCCCTGATTTTGCTGAATTAACTTTGAATATTTCTCAGATGATGAAAGGGAAGCAAACATTTGGTTGGTCTTCTGAAGGAAAGGAATCCTTTGAGGGTATCAAGAAAGCTATTGCTAAAACTCCAGTTTTGGCCTGTCCTGATTTCAGCAAAGATTTCATCATCTATTGCTATGCTACAGATAATACCCTGGCTGCTGTCTTAACCCAAGAAGACTCTGATAAACATGAGCTACCAATTGCCTTCATGAGCTATATCCTGAAGAATCATGAGCTAAAATACACCATGATGGAGAAGCATGCTTTTGCAGTAGTCAAGGCTGTCAAGCAGTTCCGTTTCTATATCCTCAACTCTCACTCTATGGTGCTGGTTCCAGATACAACTGTTAAGTCAATTCTTACATAGCAAGAATTTGGGTCCAAGAGAGGAAACTGGGTGGCTAAAGTCCAGGAGTATGACATTGATATCAAACCGACCAAGCTGGTTCGTGGAAAAGGTCTTTGTGAGCTCATTGCTGAAGGAGCCAAACATGAGTTGCTGGAGGAGAAAGCTGACATTCCTACTGTTCTATTCCTTAGTTCAGTCGATGAATGGTATTCTGACATCACCCATTTTCTCACCTATGGGGAATGCCCCTCTCATTTAACTACCAAGGAAAAGAGGACTGTTAAATTGAGATCAGCGCAATATGTACTGTGGGAAAATGCCTTGTTCAAGCGTGGTTTAGATGGGAGATTTCTGAAGTGTGTGGACAAGGAACAACAGAGAAAGTTGCTCTCAGCTTTTCATGATCAGACATGTGGAGGGAACTATTCATCAACAGTCACAGCTCACAAGATACTCCGGGGAGGATATTACTGGCCTTCCTTGTTCAGAGATGCATCCAAGTGGGTGGATAAATGCGAGGCTTGTCAGACCTTTGTGGGAAGACCTAAATTGGCCTCTTTGCCTCTCAAGCCAGTTGTGATTGAGGAACCATTTCAACAGTGGGGTCTGGACTTCATTGGTGCACTCAACCCTGTTTCTAGTGCTGGTCACACTCATGTGCTAACCACCACTGACTACTTCACCAAATGGGTGGAAGCTATTCCAGTCAAGAGCACTACTTCTGAAGTGGTATGCAACTTCATCAAAGAGAACATCTTGGTAAGGTATGGTGTACCTAACAAGATTATATAGATAATGCTTCGAACTTCTCCTCAACCGAGATAATGGATTTCCACGGGTATGGCATCTCTCTCGCTCATTCTTTAGATTATTATCCCTGTGGAAATGGTCAAGCGTAATCCACCAACAAAAACTCGTGACTATCATAAGGAAGTTGGTCAATGAGTCTCAATGAAACCGCATAAGAAGCTCTATGATGCTCTTTGGGTAGACAGATCACACCTAAAAGAGCTATTGGAATGTCTCCTTTTCAAGTGGTGTATGGAGTAGAAGCTCAATTTAAAGTGACAAGTGGAACCGCCACCTCAGCACTGATGAAGGCCATTGAAGATACTAGTTTCAGGATGCTCGATAAAAGAATCATGTACTTGCACAAACCGAACGAAGACAGATTGAGGTTCATTGATAGGATATTCGCTCACCAAAGCAGTAAGGTAAAGGTCTGTTTGACAAAAAAGCTAGGTTCAGAGAGTTCCAAGTTGGAGATACCGTGCTGTTATGGGACAAAAGACATGAACCTCGTGGCAGCCATGGAAAATTTGATTCCCTGTGGCTCGGACCTTTCAAGATAAGACACTTTGCTGGTAAGAACTCTTTCTATCTTGATTACATGGATGGTTCTCCCCTCCCACTTCCTTATAGTGGGCGGTATTTGAAGTTGTTCAAGTCATAGGTGACTAGGGAGTCCCTTTGTATATTCTCAGCAGTGTTTTTGCTTTTCTACTTTTGGTGTGTTTTCCTTCTGTTGTTGTGTGTGTTGCCCTCTGTATTGGTTTGTTTTTGACTCTTTTCCCAATGGATAAGGCACTGGTATGCTTCACCGAGTTTGTCTAAGTTCTTGCCTTGTCTCATTCCGAGAATTTATACCAAGTCATCCCTAGAAGGAGCCAGCTGTTGTCCACTCAAAATTCCCTGCCCTAATGAAAGTAAAATTTCAAAATTTTGAGTTATGAGTGTTTTCCTCTAAAGTGCCTAAGTCGTGAAAATTGAGAAAATCTGTTTTGGGTCATTTTGTATGTATTTCGGGCCTGCTTGGACATTTTTGTCCTTTGTCCCAAGTACGAAAGTGCATTTTGTTCCCCGATCGGCCGAAACCTCCGAATTTGTCCCATTTTCGGGCCCGTCGGAAGTTTTTGTCCCAAGTGTCCCGGTTATCATGTGCGAGATGTTCCAATTTCAGCCAAACACCCGAACCGCGTACTTCGCACTTTCTTGTCCCAAATGTCCCAATTTCAAAAGTGCGCTCTGCTCCAATTTCGCCCGAACCGCCGAGTCGCGATCTGAACTCTGTCTCAAATTTCTCAAGTTCAAACTTAAAGTGCACTCTGCTCCATTTTCTACCGATTCGCCCGATTTCGTCCCAAACGTCCCGAAGTTCAAGTGCGTTTCCATTCCCGATCGCCAAAAACACCCGAACCGCATACTGGAACTTTTTGTCCCGAATGTCCCAAGTCCAAACGGCCTTCGCTCCATTTTCGCCGATTCCATTTTCGGCCGATTCGCCAGCATTTTCGCCCAAATGTCCCAAAATGCATTTGCGTCTTTCACATGTCCCAAGTGAACCTAATGAACCTAATGCAATTCATACTTAGTTTTTCCCGCTCTACCCGAATATGCTAAATATGAATTTAAGTTGCGGCTCGATACTATCAATCCGATCAAATTCCAAGGACACCGCGTAAAGATGAAGGCTTTCAAGACGCCGTTATATCGGGCTTCAAAGATATCCATTGTCATCTTCAAGATGAAAATTCCGGTGTGTCCCTCGTGGCAAAGACATAGCTGAGACGTGGAAGAATTTCAAGCAGCGGTTTCTGAAGTTGATGGGTCCCTCTCAGTGACCGCCACCTGTCTTCTCCCCCATACGTTTCTCTTCTTCCCTTTCTTTTTCAGTTTTCTTTGTAATAGGTTGAGGTATTGCGGTTGGCAGTCCTTAACGGTTCTTGATTAAAGAAACGGTTACGAAGAGTAACTGATCTGTAAACTATATAATGGCATTTCTACGCCATTCTGCAAGGAGGAAGAACTTGGGTATTTGCTGAAAGTGTAAATAGATCTTAAAGAAATCAATACAAAAGGGCTTTCCATTCTTTGTCTATCTAATTCTTGTTATCTCTGTGTTTTCCTTTAATATTGTGAAGATCATTTTGTTCCTGATTCGTTAGTCTCTCTGATTGCATACTGTTTAGTTTTGCAAATACAGTGATCTTGTATAACCAAGAAGGAACTTTGTGTCCTTGATGAATGAATCTGAAGAAGGTTATTTATGGAACTTTGTGTCTTTAAATTTAATCTCATTCAGCCAATGCAAATGATCTTGTCTTAAATTCTTTGAAACTTCGCATACATGAAGAATTATTCTCTATCTATAATTCTCGAATGTTGCTATTCTCGCTCATCTTCTTATTCCCTTTCCTCACCCTTGTGTAATTGATGATCCTTGTGGAAAACACTTTCGTAATATCCAAGTTTGACCATAAAACAATGTTCTCGTACATTTGTAAATAAGCTCGTTTCGAATAAGGGAACCTCTCCCATTAAAGAGGAGGGACTTCTTGTCCCCGACCGTTGCTCTTCTAAAAAGTCCTATTTGACGACCAACAGGAGAGAAGAAAGATGAAAATTCTGGTCCGTAATCCAATTGGCGTAAATAAGAGCTCACAAGTTTAACCTAGATTAAATTCTCCCCAATCTTCTCGTTGGACTAGGTAAATTGACATGAAGCTCTATGTCCATAAGATTAAGAGTCGAAATGAAGCCAAGAAATTCTTCCATACCAAGGAGAATTCAGAGCTTCCCCAAATTTTTCTCCCGGATTCAAAGGAGTATTGAAGTCTCCCATAACCAACTAGTTCATGTTTTCAACATTGCTTCGGAATAAGGTTAACTCTTTCCATAGATTTCGTTTACCGAGTAAGCAGATTAGGCGTGTAAATATTAGACAGAATCCAGCTATGATTATTTTCAAGACTTTTAAAAATAATAGCTAAATGGTTCTGGGTGGAGGAGAGTACCTTACCGTTAACAATCTTGGTATCCCAAAAGATCGCTAAGCCTCCAGAAGCCCCTTGAGAATCAACAACAGCAAAGGCAACGTTCTCCCAAAAATATCTTTTGAAGTCTTCAACTGCTTTACTTTTCATTTTAGTTTCCTGAATAAGAATAATGCTGGTCTGCTTTGATCTTTTAATTTCCTTTAGCATTCTTTGCTTAGGCCCCCCATTGAGGCCTCTGACATTCCAAGAAATAACCTTCATTAAAAAAATTTTGGAGATGCATTTGTCGGATGGTTCAGAATTCTTTGTGTACCATCTGCAATTTCTTTTTCAGTCTCTTTTTCTCTTGCTTCTCTTTTAGATATCCTGCCTTTTCTATATGTGACTCCAATATTTGCAGTTCTTCTAGCAATGGCCCTTGTGATTCTTGAGGTGGAAGCTTCCCAGCTTCCAAGCTGCTTTTTTTTCACTATAGAGTGATTCCGGACTTTCTTCCGACTTTTTAGACCTCTTTTCTTTCTTTTCACTAAGATGAATCCATCATTATCACAATCTAGTATATTTTCCTTGCTAATGGGGTAATTTCCCCATCCTTTTTCCCGTGACAATATCACTCTTTTATCCATTTTAGAAGCCAGCTCCTCCATATCGTATCCTCTTTATCTTGGTTTAGATCTCGTGTAATGGATTCTAGATACTCTTTGACTTTTCCTTGTCTCATTTTGAGTTTCTCCAGTGAGAGTCAAGTTTCTATTTAACACTCTTGATGGGCAAAGTGATTTTTTCTATCTCTTCTTCCATATAAGAAAGAGAAATGATAACTTTTTCATTTTCTTCATCAACCTCCATGCTCAAATTTACCAGATTTGGCGTTAAAGTGTTCATTGCTGAATCCACTGACATCTCCCTTTTGTTTTCTTCCTCTTTCGGACCCGAGATCGATTTCCCGCTTGAGTCTCAACCGCTTTCTTAAGTCTCCATAGTTTTCTATAAATCGGTGGCCTCTTCGCCTTAAATCCTTTTTTCCTTTCTTTTAACCTGGAATGCCTCTTCAAACATCTATTTCCAGTAGTTGGATCAGTTAGTGGCTCTTTATCAGCCTTATCCATCTGTTTTTGTCTTTGAGCTTCAGATATATCTGAGAGTATTTCCAGCTTTTGAACTATTTGATTAGGACATTTGTTGGCAAAGTGGCCTAATCTATGGCATTTGCTACATCTTAGTTAGAAAGCTTCATATTCTATTTGCTGTTTCCATACTCCAAATTTGGAGTGCAGAACAATGTGATCAGGAAGCTCTTTATCCATTTTAGTAGAGACACGTAACCTAGCAAATGCCAGCCTTGATCTATTTCTCGTGGGCCCATCCAGACCAATAGGTGAACCAATCGATTTGGCTATATGAAGGAGGATTTCATCATCCCATAAATAAAGGGGTATCCTTGGGAGTCTACACCAGATGGGTATGGCATGAATATTCTCAACAAATGGATTGAATCCAGGATACCATTTTTTAAAAATAGTCCCATATTACCCAGACACCAGGGACCACCCAACAAGACCGAGTCAACATCAGATTGGAGATTAAAACGGGCCAGAAAAAATCCCTTTGCCATGGTGGTGATGATCAAATCCCCTTTTGGTTTCCATCTGCGAATGGCCCATTTTCTAATAATGTCCACATTGGGTCGCGACCCCAAAAATTTGCCGATAAGGGTCAGATTGGTTTTCTCCAGTGCCCTATGCAGACATCTGTCAGGCACCTGTAAGTGGGTCACCCCTTCAACATCTTTTGTACTTTTAAAAATCAGATCACATGCAGGATGAGGCCCCACATTTTTGTCAGGAGGAATCTTTACAACATCCGCCCAGGCTCTAGATCCAAAACTACCACCAATGGTCGAATCTTTCTCTTTTACCGGTTCATTAAAGAGCTACTACACGCTCTTTTGAAAGACATTCAAGAACTGTGGCTACGAAACCGCGCTTTCAAAACCCTCACACAGCCCACCCGCATTTTCAAACACGTAGTCCTCCCACATTTTCAAAGTAATGAGGTTAACAGTGAGACCCCTATTTCTTTCATCAATAGGGAATGAGGAATGAGGAATGTTGTTTTTATGGCAACATCTTACCTTGTGTTATAGTATTCATTTATTTATTTCTAGCTATGGTATCCTTTAAGAGTAACCTTCTTTCTAGTATCTCCTTTCCATACTTGAATAACACTTGTAACAGTATGTTCTCACATGTACCCATTTTTAAATAACAACCACCCCACACCAATGGTATGTGCAGTCCTCTACGCATAAAAATACTTCAGATTGTAATTAGCTTCCAGTGCGCGAATGTGCTTATTACACAAAACACCAAACAAAATTGACAAAGCATAGAACAAAGAAGTAAATACACTAAAAGAAATACATAAATGGAAATCTATACTAAATGTCAATACTACCTTATTGAAAACACCAAGAAGACTTATTTATAGTAGGGTTTTAGCCTAGTCCCATTGAAGTAACTGGGTAACCTTATTCCATCAAGCACCTCTAATTGACAAGCACCTGATTCAAGTATGTGAGTGATAACATACGGTCCCAACCAATGCACCTTAAGTTTTCCTTGAAGGTGTATAAAATTGGAATCATAAAGAATTACCATCTGTCCAACCTCAAGCTTCTTGTCCTTGATGTGTCTTTCATGTTATGCCTTTTTCTAGCCTTTTCTTGCTTCTAACTCCAACATACTATGATGCGCCTCTCATCCAACTGTATTAACTTGTCAAATCTTTCTTTTAATGCCTACTCATCAGCTATACCTCCCATGAATGTAATACACAAATAAGGAAACATGAATTCCATGGGAATAATTACTTTTGTGCCAAACAAAAACTAAAAGGGTGTAGTCTTATTCAACCTTTTGTAGGTTTTCCTATATGCCCAAAGCACAACAAAAACTTTATCATCTCAATCTTTCCTTACAACTTCACATTTTTTTAAGGTCTGTCTCAATATCTTGTTGAAGGCTTCAATAGGCCCATTTGCTTGAGGGTGATAAGGTGTAGTCTTGTGGTGCGTGACTATAAATTCATCCAATAATATCCTGATTGTCTCTTTCAATAAGTGTGTGCCTTGATCACTTGTCAAAATCAACGGACATCCATACCTCGTAAGAATATTTTCCCATAAGAACCTTGCTATTGTAGCCATTGTACAATCCTTTGTAGGTGTTTCTTCTACCCACCTTATAAGATAATTTGTACAAGTGATGATGTAGCGCGATTCGGTTCTACATGCGGATGGGGAAATAGGACCCAAAAAGTCTATTTCCCATTTTTCAAATGGCTTTGCACTAGTAATAGGCCTCAAAGGCATCTCATGTCTTTTTCCAAGTTTTCAAAGGCACCGATAGTGATTGCACGCCTTACAATACTCTTTTGAATCCATGTACGGGGTCTCCCACCACAATCCAACGAGTAGAATCTTGCTCGGGGTAGATTTACCTCTATAGTGCTCACTTGTAATACCTCCATGAGCCTCTTCCATGATATATGTGTGCTCATGTTCTAGTACACATTGGCGCAATAATTCATATCATCCTAGTATGTATAAGTCACCACTGATCAACATGAAGGGTGCAACACAAATTGCAAGTTATTTCTTCTCTAAGGATTTCATTCCTTATAATGTCATACACTGTGCGTAAAAAGACAACAATATCCTCCAATTATGAAGGCATGCGATGTAACCTATACAACTGTGCATCCAAAATTGTATCTTCAATTTTTTGCATGTCCTCTCTTGATTGAATTCTTGATAAGTGGTCTCGGGCCAAAATTACTTTTACCTTATTTTACCACAACTATAAAGTCAAATTCTTGGAATAAGAGAACCCATCGACATATGCACCCATGTAAAATAGGATTATTTACCAAATATTTTAATGCCATGTGATCTGTATAAAATACAAAGGGTGTTGCTAGTAAGTATTGTCTGAACTTATGTAGTGTGTAGATCATTGACAAGGCCTTACGCTCTGTAGTTTTATAATTCTGTTCTGCATGAGTCAACTTTCTACTAGCAAAAAAAAAAAGATGATTGATAATACCTTCTCCAGACTGAGCTAACACTATGCCAATGGCCATGCTAGAGGCATCCACATGTACATGAAATGGTTGGTTCCATGAGGGAAAACATAGAATAGGCATTGTAGTAAGTCTCTCCTTCAATGCCTCAAATGCATGTTGTTTTGGTTCTCCCCAATAGAATGTCCCTTTTCCTTTGAGTAACTATTCCAAGGGTGTGGTAATCTTCGCATATCCTTTGATAAATTTTCTGTAATACCTTGTGTGGCCCAAGAATCCGCATACCTCACTCATCGGTTAGCTCCTCTAGGCCTACAATAACCGCAACCTTAGCTGGATCCAATAACAAACCTTCCTTGTAGATGATATGCCCTAGCAAAGTTCCAAAAGGTGTATCAAACATGCACTTCTTGATGTTTAAAGAGATGCTTAACTATCTACATCTTTCAAACATTAAGCATAAGTTGTCACAATGATCCTTAACAAGCCCATATACCTTCCAATCATCCAACTAAACCTATAAGAAATTTTGAATAAAATCCTAGAATGCTTGAACAACTTTGTGTGAAAATACAAAGCAGCACATTATTCAAACCAAATGGCATCATCATATATGCAAATCTTCCACATTCAATTGTGAAAGTTATCTTCTCTTGATCCTCCAAAGGAATTAGGACCTGATGATACCTAGAGAATCCATCGTAAAAGAGTAAATTTTGTGCCCGGAAATTCCTTTTAATATTTCCTCGGTGAAAGGTGTAGGACAAGGATCAATAAAAATGCAACATTTAGCTCCCTATAATCCACACAAATCCTAATCGACCATCTTTCTTTATACTAATTACAATGGGGCTAACCCAATCTTATTCCTCTAGGGGCTTACTGATTCCATATTTCAACATTTTGTCAATTTCTTCTTTAAATTTTACACGTAGGTTAGGGTTCATCCTGTAAGGTCTCTTGATTGGGCGTGCACCTTCATTTATCTTAATCTTCATCTCACCCAATGACTTGTGCACTCATTTTAACTCATGATAGTCAATAGGAATAAGTCTTGGGATTCACATAAGTAACTCAATTATATTTTCCACTTCAGAATCAAACCAATTATCTCCAATTATGGCCTCCTTAGGTGTAGCATACATCATGCCAATGTTTACTTTCTTATTATTCATAGGTTCATGATAGGTGTGCGCATTTTTATCTGCATTGTCTGAAACCTTACACGTACCTTTTGAATGATCTATGTCCAAATTTTATACTTCTTCATCATCCACTTTGTAGACCATATTTCCTTTCTCCTTCTCAAAGAAAGTGTGTGTAAATAGTGTGGCATCTATCTCATCTATTTCATCAAAATGTGCTCCAAGTTCTTCCCCACAAAATAAATCTTGATTGATTTTTTCAACCTTTGCACTGTCTCCCATAGTCAAGTGCTCTATAACCCATAATGCCTCTTCCACCAGAGGTTTAGTAGAGAAGTATTCAAAATTCTAAACCATTCCTGTAATCAAGTCTTGCCAATTTCCAATCTACCTATGCAGTTTTGAATAAACATACCAAGCGCGTGTGCAACCTTGCAAAGTGGAATAAATTTGATGCACCCAAAGTGAATGTGATAAAGCTCCTGCCCCTCTTTCTAGAGTCTCTCACACTATTGAACATGGTGCTAAACAGGTTTATTACCATGATATATGCATATTTGAGTAGGCACATTACTCCTAAGGAACAAGTTTGTTAGAGAAATTCTTACTTCATTCCATTATATGAGATTATCCCTGTGAACCATCCACTAAAGACTGCCTTCCCACGCAAGGTATACACCAAAATATTTCTTATTTCCACTTGATTTGTCCATTGCTCCTCTATGGCGCGTAGGAATACCATAGGATATCCTTCTCTAGTGTACCAGGGTACAGAGTTGTTACCTATCCTCCTAATACAACGAGGTTTTCTCCTCCACACAAATGCACTTCTTACTTTGTGCCCAACCATCTCATAGGTGTCATGCACCCAATTATCACAATAAATACTTGTAGTATCACTAATAGACTGTGCATCTTCCCACTAGAGGATTCCTTCCTTAGATGGCTCAAATAATTCTATATCTCGAATAACATGCACATAATTTCTATTAAGGTCTTCCCCACTCGAGTTTTAACATAAGGTGAAAATTTCCCATCTCACAAAGGGATAATAACTCTTTCTTTCTTGTTCTAAAAAAAATATACCCCTTATTGAACCATAGATCAGTATTATTTGCATAACACCAAGGAAGCCCAAGTAGAGATGGGAATTTTTTTGCTTCTGCAAGTGTTAAAACCTCCAATTCCCTAGTGAACTTGGCCCCTTATATAGTAATGAATGCATCATTTAAAACTTCGATTGGAGTGGCCTTAGTCGATTATTGTATAAATAGTACATTAGAGGATGACAGTAATGGAGATATGCACATATGTATCCATGCATCTAAAGTAAGAACTTTCACTTCCGCACTCGTGTCAATCAATATATTTCTCAAAAGCCACCCATTCACAATAGCATTCGATGGATCCCCTTATCATAATTCAATGTATGAGGGGAAGATTAGCATGCAGATCTACCATCCAGTCTCAATACCTACACATAGAGTGTTTCCCCTTAACCAATTCGCTAGTAATGGAATAATATTCTCCTGGCGCAACATCTTTCATACCTCTTTCAAATCATCAATATCTAAATGGACCATCTCTCGATGCCTTCATTTTTTCCAAATTCCATGACTTTTCCTTTAAACATTGTATTTCACCCCGAAGATTCCTTAGTACCTCCATGGTTTCCTGATAAACCTCCTTCTGATGTGTAGGATATGGGTATCTTGCATGTAAAAAATCATCCTTAGTAATGGTAGGCCTTTTTATAATGTCTCTCTAAGGCGCAAAGCTTTAGCATGTGTAGTAATCTTCACAAGTACTACCTTAGGTTCCGGTGCCAACTTTGGCATCCACTAATTTTCCATGGCGCATTGTATTCTAACCATCCCTGCACCCTTGTTCTCATGTTTATGTTGCTTGCTAATATGATCATATAAGTTCGTGCACTCCTCATAGTTATGATTCTTCCCACAAAAGAGAAAGTAATATTCGAGGGCATTCGAGTCCGTAGTTGTCAAGAGATCCGCATGTATAACATGTTCAATAAGGAAACTCACCTCATCCATGACTATGGCCTCAACATCCGAATCGACCATGGCATCCTCAACCTCTTCCACGACTTCCTTTAAACCGCCATTCATTTCAATCGTAACACCCTTGAGTGTGATCATGATCATGGTGCTCACTTTTACTTTTCGAGTTATCCGATACTCACTGCCGTACACCAATAACGATGGCATTATGGATCTAAAAAATTAACATGTAGTCTTGTTTATTGCGATTCATGGACAATAAAATATTACAATAGCAAGATACATTATTTCTTATTACGCGTTGTAATAATGGGCAACGGCTTACATCATGGTCTAAATGACATATCTTGTACTCTAACAACAATGAAAGTACAAACCTATGGGGACAACTACTTTTAGTGTTCCCTTCCACTTCACAATCTATACACCAAATTCCAATGCATGTCTCGTGTGCTAAATTAGCTGATAGTTTCTCAAATTGTTTTTCCATAGCTACAATCAGTGTTTTCATGAATGGGCTCACTTTAGTGTTTATACTTCCGATCGCCTCAATGTGTAACATTGGTTCAAGCACTTCACACAGATCCCTATATGTCTGAAGTGACATCACCCTCGTAAAATGTGTGATCAAGCACCCAACGAACCACTATGCATGCTGGATTGCATGGATATCATACGAAATTTTAGACAAGATTGTTTTGAAATGGGCATCATATTCCTGAACACTCTCAGTAGTGCCATACTTGATACCCTTGAGCGTGCTTATAATCTTCTTCGCTTAAACTAAGGGATATAGAAATCCTTAAGGAAATTATCCTATAACATTGCATAATATATGCAAGTCTAATCGGGTCAAACTTCCCGTACTAACTTTTTGAGCGTCCCCGCAACGTAGTTACAAACTGACTTGCCTTGCACTCAGAAGTTGTGATTCCTTTTGTGTGCCACAATATCTCACACATGTGCACATGCTCAACAACATCTTCTATTCCCCTATACTTTGAAATACAAAGCGACATCTCCATGTAAATATTATGGGGTTGATGAGGACCATGCCCACCAGATCCAGAACCTCCTATGTTACCTCTACCTCCAGACCCACCAGATCCACTAGAACTAGAGCCACATATGCCCCCTGATCCTCCACATATAGTAGGAAGTGAACTAGAGGATGTACTTCCCTGTGTCCAAATAGTGGTACTAAATTAAACTCCTACAATCTACGAGGTGGTACTACTCCTAGAAGTGAGTCCAAAATTTTGCATGTTTGAGTTCTGTGTTGATGATTCTCCTAAAAAGGTACCTCCAAATAACAAAGAAGATGTTTTCCCAACCATAGATATACTCCCTATTTTATTTACTCATGTTCTTATATTGCCAAAACTATCTTGTTGACTATTAGTTGTACTAGATAATGGAAAACCAAGCACAAGGGCTAGGTTGTCAGGTAGATTTAGATGCACACCTGCGGCCCATGTTTTCTCTTTTGGCACACTCTCATATGAGGCCAATGGGGTTCTTTTCCATGATTTCCCAAATGGGGGAGTTCCAGATGCTCTCACTCCATGCCTTCTGCGTGATCTCTAAATCCTTCTCAAGCCATCTCTCTCCTCAATATCATTCATTTTACAATATAGTGTTACTTCTCTATCTCCCTCTTGCATGCCTCATTGTACTTTAGTTTCCTTTCTTCTCTTTTCCTTTTTTCCCCTAGGTCCACCATCCTTTACCAAACCTACTCCCGCCTTGGATCTGGTAGGGTTTAGCTAGCCATCATCTTTTCTTCCAAGTTTAGGGTTACCATCAAGATTTTGATCGCTAGTGGAATGCCTTGTAGATAAGTTCCCCTAGGATAACGTAAAAATTGGAACTTAGATACCTCTTGGAAAGAGTAAGTGGAAATTGATTACTCCAAAATGTAGCTATTTAGAACACCATGTGACCAAGTGTCCACAACACAATCAGCAAATCGATTAGCATCTTAGAGGCCCCGAAATTATTCCTACATCAAGACAAGTGTGTGATAATTCCAATTCCTTTTAGACACATAAACAACCAACCACTTGTACAACTCTATCGGAAAGATAACAAAGAAAATCTCATAGAAACAATCATACAAGTTCTGCTCCACCCATGCATGTGCGTCAAACTCAGATCCAGTGTTGAATCTTCGAGTGTATTCTTGTTCTAGATCTACTATCCACTCCTCAACACTTGATAGGGTCAACCAAAGACGTCTTCATCACAAAAATCTTGAAAAGAGCTAAAAATAGGTCCCGTAAATGGAACCAATGATGCATCCTAGAATCTACTTGTGAAAGCCCAAGCCCTGGCTCATCACTCGGTTTGAGATGAGTTCTCACCTAAAGCACACAAAGGTACCAAGCCCCTATTTATAGTTTTTTGTGTAGGATGTTAGTGTGATGATGCTAAAACACTCTAAAACACATAAGCTTCTTCAACTATAAAGTATCTCCATGAGTTATGTGTGCATCAAAACCAACAACATAGCTCTACAATAATTCATGCCGCACAAACTACATAGATCAATACATATTTAGAGATGTGTGGACTTTTCCTTCACCACCCATGCACTTGTCAAATTAGGTCACATGCTGATAATAGCCATGTGCCTTTACAATGGCATGCACAACATGCACGTGTTCTAATAATAGATTTCCTATAGTTAACTCTAATAAGAAATCCTATTCTTAGCTTAAACCATGCATGGTGCTTATCAACCGCTTGTTCTTAAAATACCATTACGTGTAGTGCAAGTCTTCATCTCTATGTGTGCTCCACATGCTATCTCCAAAAATAGTCCTTATCCATAATAACAAATATGTTCTAAGCCAAAATGTTCAGTACACGTTTCCTTCCCTATCTTTATGTGCCTTCAAACGTGCCTTGCTCCCACGCGCACATCCTTTGTGTGTCTACTCCTTAGAGAAACATTACTTCTTCTCAACAACATGTCCCACCAATTCAAACTTGGTCTTGTACTAAGTGTTTCTATCATTTAAAGTAATTTAGATAAAGAAAGTTGTATTTTCTAAGAAAATTGTTATCAACATCACTATTTAAAAACACCTACATGGTCACACATATTTTATGTCCAACATTAAGGTCACTTTAAAGGAACTATATTATTTTATTTTAGTTTTTATTAACAAACGTGTCCTATAAAATATAACATTTTTTAAGGTCAAATGTGTTTTTTTAGGAGAATATTAATCAAGGAAAATATTATCTTCCAAACCGAATTCATTTGCCTCATTGTCTATCCTTCCTATAAGGACCCAAAAAAGAGGATGTAAAACATAAGGTCTAAATTTTAAGGAAAATAATGATGGTTGAGACAAGAGAACATAAATGTTTTTCTAAAGAGGTTATCAAGTTTTTCATACTATTTGCATATGAGCCCACTCAAGAAAACAATCTAAGGTGTCCCAAATACTGCACAAAAAGAGAAAAAGTTTCCAAGTTCTATGTTGTTTCACCTCTTAGCTCACCATTACTTTAAATTTCGAAAAATGGTTCACGAGCCTCTCCAAAAATGATCCTAGCATCTACATTATTCATCAAGGTCAAGGATGAAGATTCACATAATGCCAAACATAATTAACAGTGCTGACTCGATTTGACCATTATTTTTACGTTCACATAGAAGTAGTGCCAACAACTTGTGGGTAAAATGTCTATCCAACCATCAAGTTAGGATAGATTTTGTACTTGGTTTCTAAAGTTTCCTATCATGTACTATCTTCTAGAACATCTCAGTCCTGCTTTAAATTTTACTTTAGAAAACTCATAAGAGATAGTTTAATGGATTATTGTGTGAAAGTTTTGCAAATGTTTTCACCATGAAAAATAAACTTTCAAACTTTCTATAGCCTAAACAAGCCATAAATCCTTAATGAAACAACAAATAACAAATTTTCAATTCAATAAGATATTTGAAAATTTTTACTTAAATTTTATCGTATCTTAAATACTATAATCAAAAGAAAACATGAATGAGTTAGGAAAAAAAAATCCATTCAAAGTGAATGTTTCTCGAACCTATCAAAATACTAGGGAATTATAATTTGGATGGAATACAACTTGTCTGTCCATACCTTCCTCAAGAGTACAAGAGATCAAAACACATTTTCCCTTAAGGGAAGGTATAGTATAACGCTTCTTGAATATGTAATTTATGTCAACTTTTCCTCAATACTTATTTTGGTCATAATGGTCCTTTAGGTCGTAACACACACACACACACACACACACACACACACACACACACACACACACACACACACACACACACACACACACACACACACACACACACACACACACACACACATTAACTAGAGGTTGAATCCATTTTACACAAATAACTTTAAATTTCACCATAGATTGAGTGGTAATAGCAAAATGGGGCCATGTTTTAAAGAGTACCCCAATACAACATAGCTTTTGAAACAACTCCAAATTTACATTGCTTAACTAGTGTTTATACTGATAACAAAGAATGCCTTCACCTAAGGTAGGTGGAAAGAATAGTTAATTGTTATTCTTAGTCCTTACAATAAGGGGTTACACTATTTATCTTATAATACGTTATTTATATTTTTCAATGTGAATGAGTTATTACACATGAGTCTCCTAAGATTCAAGTAGAAAAAATCATATTAAAGTTGTGACACCATTACAACCTTCGATTATTCGCATTACTTTCATACATAAAACTTATGAATGACAACCCTATGCCTACATTACTTACATAAGACCAACTATTTAGAATGTAATCCATATTATAAGAATATCACATAGCTAATATTTATAAAAATTACTTATTCCATTTGAAACAATAACTTACAATTACCTCAATTTTAGATTTTAAGGAGTAACAAAGGTAACATTGTTGGTCAACCAAGGTGGTTTTCAAATACATATAATATAATGATTTTTTAGTTGTTTATAGGGTATAATTACATACTGTTATATATATATATGGTGAGTTACAAATCTTTGTATTCCTCACTAATTTACACCATATTACTTGTAATTACAAGGTCAACACTATCATTGGCATACCATATTACCCAACCTAGAGAGAAATCGACACTAACTTATTTTATTTTCTTTTATTTTGAGAGAGAGAGAGACAAAATGAGAGATTGTTGTTATTTTTCAGTAATCAATGTTCTCCTAGATCCACGAGTTAAGGTTAGAAAGAGAGGGTGATTCCATGTTTTATACACATGATTATTTGGGTAAATTTTAATCAATTCAAGGAGGTTTATAATCACAAGTGCACTTACTAAGGTAGATCGTTTTAACCAAGTTACTTTGCAACAACACTTAGTAAGTGGTTATAGTATGAAAATAGGTTCATCAAGCTCAAGAAGGATTAAAATAAGTAGATCATTACCAAAGCTAACTCCAAATGTTATACTTGAGAGCTTTAATGAGAATTTGAAGTTGTAAAACTAGATTTGTTTTAAAATAGCACAATGTGTTCTTAGTTTATGTGAAGAGGATAAACTATCTATGAAATATCACTTTGACAAACACCATCTTATTAAAAGGAGACACCAAAAATCCTTTCCTTTTACCATATATTGTTTAGAGACAAGTTAGAGGAGCTTACATTGATAAAATTTTCATCCATGTATGTTAAATTTAGAATCACATCTTAAAAATGTAAGTTTATAAGGTTGTTTGGTAGATTTCCTTATAAAGAGGGTTATAAAATTAGAAATTAGTAACATAAACATGAAGGGTATAAATTATTCCTATTATTAATAATGAAATTCTGAGGCATGGAAGACAATTTCATCTTATTAATTTGTTTTACATAAGGTACAATTATTTATTTTGTGCCTAGACTAAAAAGGTTTTTGTTAGGTTTAAAAGTGGTACCCTTAAGAAAACAACGATCATGCAAAGAGGAAACAACTAACCAAACACATTAAACATATTCCTTAGACTAAGGATACCATTCCACATTCAAATATATAAACACAAATTATTTTCAAAATCAACAACTAAAATTTTTACGGTATCCAAAAAGATCGACCATACCAAAACAGAGATAGCACTCAAAATGTCTCATAGCACATAATTTGTCAAGGTTGTAACATTTAACCTATAACACATGTAAATAATCATGATAATCATATTATAAAATATTTCATCCTCCAAAGGTGTTCTAATAATTCAAACGGCTCATTAGGACCCAGTTCTCTTGTCCTACGATCTAGCCAAAACGACTATAAAATGGCCTACCCAAACAAGTACCCAACACCCAAATGGTAAAACAAACACTTCCAGCCAATTATTTGTTATATAGGGAGTCAAACAAGACATACGACATTCAAAATGGGAAAAAAATCTCGAATTGGAAGCACTTTCTCGGAGCCAACTATTAAAGTTTTGCTATTGCATTTCAACATATTTTTAGTGAAATTGGCTACAAAATGGGTTTTGAAAATAAGCATTCACAACTCAAAAACATGTTTTATCAAATATCATATATTCTCCTATATATAGAGAATCTGATGCAACTTATGGTACATAATTATGATAACCATAACTCTAGTTATGACCTCGTTTCGGAGCTACTTATTGTGATTAACTAGCTTGTTTCTTGTGCTAGAATGACTAGAGGCCTCCTAAACATGCTTGAAAAACAAGCTTCTAAATCCATTTTCACAAAACTAATTGTTGCAACCAATTGACATGTATAAATACTAAAGGTTAGTAGTGGTAGATTCTAGTTTTCTACTTAAGCTCCCTAAACCACGGGTCCAAATTGAAAAGAATTTTCTTAGATTTCAGCAGCTTTTCCATGCCGATCAATAGTCTTCAAAATTACTTTATTTAAATGATCCTATGATATTATAAATTGCGTTTAATTTTTTTTGTGACTTCCCAGGTCCCTAGAGACTATGATCAACCTAACCAATATCTCTACTTTAAGTCAGGGGACATTTGACACGCTAACTTTGAACAAATTTTTCTAATGCTTATACCCAATGCTCCTGTTGTTGGAACCCAAGATCTGATACCAAATGTAATGTACCAAAATTTTAGCAAAAATATTAATAAGCACACATTATGGAAGTGATTTTTTTAAATTTACAAGAAACTTATTAACATGTATCGTTAAGCCACTTAAGTATAGCTACATGTTCATCATCAAACCAATATGATAATAATCCAATTTATCTTAATATTTAACTAATCATATTTTAGCCTATTGTTAGTTATATAATTATTTTAAATATCCAATTTTCTAGCTAACTTCTACCAACTAGCACATCACTAAGCTTGTGGCGGTCTAGTCAAAACAACACTGCTTTAGACAAGATAATTATTTAGGTTAGTTATTATAACTCTGGTCCCCATATATCTATACAAATTTTTGATGTGATATAATTAAGTTAACTTTGAATTTGCTTAAGTAATAACTATTCTAAATAGGCCTAAAATTAATTTAAGAGAAGCCACAAAATTAATAATTTATTTGATAACCTTTAGATTTCAATATAAATCAAGTTTAATATTTAATTTATCCTTCATTAAAAATAATTTATCCCACCGAAGTTAAGCTTATTAAAAATAACATAAGACTCCAATTTAAATCATATTTTTTTGTACAAGTGAAAACATCTCAAAATTATTTTAAGAAAAATAAAATAAAAAATATTATTCCACAAAGGTAAGATGGGAGGAAATATCATTAAAATAAATCATGTATCCTTATAAAAAAATAAAGTCAACGTGGGGCAAGAGGAGAGTCTAGGTCAGATTTGGGCCTTAGGATCAAGTGATCCTAGGCCGTTGATTTGGGAAGAGGAAAGTAACACCCTAGCTTTTCTTATAATTGTATTTCTTTTATTCTTTCCTTCTTATGTTATTTTCATTTCCATTTTTATGTGAACAGTAGTTTTTGTTGGAGGAAGAATAAAGTACAAATATTATGAATGTTCTCCAATATTTCTTCAATCTAGTTGGGTTTTATAATAGTATTTTTATTTTATTTTATTTTTTCACATTTGATTTCAAAACCCTTTCATCATGTATTCAATTATTTCTTTGCAAATCGGAGAGCTCTAATGGAGGCGTCTAGATTTTTTTTTATTATTAGTATTATTTTTTCTTACTATGTACAATTTTGTAGAATGCCATGTTTGAGGCGCTAGGATGTTTGACAACATCCCACTCCTTCCACAAATCTAGATTTATTTTATTTTATTTTTTTATTGTGGGTTTTTGATGGGGGCGCCATAAAAGAGTAGGAGATTATTAAATTTATTTTTTTGGTTGTTTGTTTTTTTACAATACAAATCTAGATCAAGAAATTTGTATTTAGCAAAATGAGGAGATATCAATATGCCCCGCCTATTTTTTATTTTATCTATAAACTACACAACAAAACCAGATCCATATCCCTCTAATAAATTATTTTTGTTTACACAAAACCCAGATTTATAAATTCTAAATAAATGGCTCTATCATGGACTTATTTACAGATTTACTATTAACTTTAGAGTAATGCAAAAAATTTTTTTTTCTCTTCTCTAAACCCATAAAAATAATAGGAAACATCATTAAATTAGAATAAGAGAAAAATATTTTTTCTCCCTAGTGTACATGCTGAGAGATATTCCCATAGACAAAAGGTTAATTACAATTTTAAGTAAACTTTCTTTCATATCATTTTCATATTTTCTTGTAAAGAACACAAGGACTACAATGGTAATAAATTTATTTCTTCTATTTTTATTATTTAAAATTCACAATATAGATTATATAATGTGACAAGAAGGAAAATGTGTAAATAACATTGTTTTTATTAATTATGAATACAAAAATAAACTATCTCAATAACTAGGAATAAATTATAGCATATTTCAAACTAAGTTTTTCATTTATATATTTTTACAATACTCAAAGAATGTCACATCCTTAACAAGATTATAAAAAAAATACATAAACTATCATGAATTATTATTATTTGTTTCCCCATAGAATACAAGGAGAAATTTGCTCCCAAAACAACTAGTTTTCAAGATTACAAAGAAAAAGGTAAAACCCATTTCATTAACAAGAGGTCTCCAAATTTCAATATTTCTTTTCAAGGAGGCAAGAGTTTATCACAAGCTTCCCAACTAACGTTTGCAACATTTTTCAAAACCAAGAATGGAAAGATCATTTAAATATGAAACCATCAAGTTTTAATGCAACAACATTCCTCTTCCACGGAAGAATTTTAAGAATTCAATCAACCCAATGACTCCATTCAAGCTTCTTACCAAGGAAGGAGAGGACACAACACTTGTTTTCTCAATATACAATAAAATCCCAAGATGGGAAACTTCAAGACGGGTTTACATCAATGATTTACAAGACCCATGTGACAAGGCAACAAATGAATTCTTAAAATAGATGGTCAACTAAGCATTCAAATCCCCTATCAAGGAAGGGCATGATTTAAAAAGATCAACATATTAAAATAATAATTTACACAATATATACAATAAATAAAAGAGATAAAAAAGTAGAACTTTCCCAAAATTGGGGAAAAACAAGATGACAAGATCACCAAAAATGCTCCAATTATCTTCAAGATTTGAACTCCAAATCTTGTATTCCACATAGTATTCAACACAAAGAGAAAGGCTTGATTCACCACTCAATCTATAGGAATCCTTACATGTCTTTCCAAAGGTTAGAATACATTCTAGCCTTCCCCAAGCCCATGGGAGAGAGAGCTAGCTTCCAAAAATGTGCACAAGAAAAGAGAAGGGAGTAATAACAAACATTTCAAATTCAATACCAATCTCATACACCACAAAAGTACAAAAATGATAACCAAAAAAAGAGGAGAACCCCAAATTCATCCTCAACAAGGGGAAGAGTAGATGAGACATCCAATAGTGTCATAGAGTGTGGTCCAACCATAGGATGCACACTTACAAAATCTTCAAAATCCTCATTATCCCTCCATAACAATCACCCCTCCTTATTACTCCTCCCATTCGCCTAAATTCCTCCTTGGGAGGATTTTTAAACCCATTGGGTTTCCTCTCCAAGGATGGGAAAAGGGGTTCAAACCATATGAACTACCTTCCCCACCTCAAACCATATGAGGGGATAAAAGAGAAACCAACATGGCTTGCCCATCAAGCCATGAGGTTTAAGAGGGAAAATATCTCCCTCTTCCCAAAAAAAACTCCAAAATCCATCAAGCCATATGATGGATGGAGAAAAAAACAGAATAACACAATCAAACAAGCATGTAACACATACAAACTAAGGCATAAATTTCAACCATATGCAATCTACGATTTAACATACAAAATAACACAAAATGGGTCAAAGATCCTACCTCTAAAAACTTTCCAATCTCTAAGCTTCTCCAAATTCTTGTCCAAGCAAGACCTCTAACTCCAAAAGCACTCCAAGCCCAAAATGAGAAGAAAAATTCTTTTCTCCCACATGAGGTAGTATTTGAAGGAAACAAAGTAATCTTCCTCACAAATGAGTAGGTGACATGTTTCACCCTCTCTTCCATGCAAGCCAAGATTCCAAAAATAGAAGGAAGAAAAAAGATAAAGCTTTATTTAAGCATTACTCCCCCAAATTACCCAAAAATAAAATAAAACAACCCATGCAACTTTTCACAATACACAACCCCCAACCATTCTTACATGAATGGTGACAAGAGAGAGGCCAAATGGAAGGAAACTCCCTTTTTGCCTTGAAATTAAGCTCCATACCTAATAGGTAGGGTCCAAGGGCTCATTTTTGTGCTAAGAGAACCCCAAAAACAAAAGGGGTCTCTAAAATGTCAAATATAACCCAATTTCGGGTTTTTCATCTTTGAACACATATCTTGAGGGTGTGGGGCCCACACAAGGGTGCTTATGTGGACCCAATCCTCATTAATCAAGAAATAACACAAACAAATACATTCCTAATGCAAGTGGGGACCATTAGGTCCCCCAACCTATTTTCTAACAATATTAAACAACCTAAACACAATTAATTTTACAAAATATACAATATTACAATCTAAGGGTTACTCATGGTGCCCAAACAAAACATGCAACCAATAAGGCTTCATACAACTAACATGGATAAGAATCAACCCCATGATCCACTTGTGCACATTCATGTAGCTGCCCTGAAACTCACATTCTCCTGTGCCCTATAATCTACACACTCATTGTAAACATTAAACACATATATCTAATAAACGTATAAATCAACTACTCAATAAATCAATCCAAGTATAAACAATCTAACTGTGGTAACACATCATCAATATGGAATTGTAATTGAGAAACATGCATGATTTCACATAAATCCACCATTTGTTAGCCATTGTTGTAGTTCTCATTCCTCTTTGACACTATTTGCATTATGTTGATTGTGAGACATTGATTTAGCAGATGATAGACTGTGTAGATTTTAGACTATTGTTCTGTTGTGATTCACATTTTGTTTATGTTAAACTAGATGAAATTTGGACTTTGGAGATTTTTATGAGGCTTTTGGAACAAGCTAAGATTTTCCCATGCCTCTTAAATTTACCCAAAAACCCTACCTATGGGTTGGAGAGTTTATTTTTGACTTATTTATCCTTTTGGAGAGTAAAATAATGAAAATAATTGCACTTTCCTATTTGCCACAATTAATTTTCTCCTTAGAAGGCATGGTGTGCAAGTTTGACTGTCTTTTGGGTTGTTATAGTCTTACAAGTTCATTTATGATCTTGGGCATGGTGTTTTGATGTGAGTGTGAGAATGGAGGAATGATGAAGTCTCATCATACATGGATCCACCTCATCATCCTTGCATTCCATTTCTATTTATTGATGGAAGTTGTGGAATTGGGGTTACTTGTTCATTTTCTTTGTTTTGAATTTTTTAAATTGGGAGCTTGTTGGAATTTATTTTGGAATTTTCTTGGCTTGGAGGTATCAAAGACTCGTGGAGTGAAGTTTTATTGAAAGCTTGCTGGAGAGGTAGGATCTACATCCTTGCATTTTTCTTATTTAGGTTTGTAAATGTGAAATTGGTGCTTGTTTAATATAGTATGAGTTTTGTGAATGTGATTTTGTGTGGTTGGGTAGTATGCCTTAAGTTGGGTGTGGGAGATGGAATTATGGGACCATTGGGAGGGAAAAGGGAGTTTGTGAGGAATGAATTTTGTGGGAGTGTGATTGGTATTTTCACCTATGGGTAGTGAAAAGGAATCATGGTCATATCATTGCATACTTGCAAGGGAGAGATACGGTTTTTTTTTGTTTTGTCCACATCGAGTATTTGGGTGAAAATCCCACTTCACTTGGGAGAAAAAAGGAGGTGGTTTCCCATAGTCCATGCTCCATTTTGTTTTATATTAAACCTATGTATTATTTGGAAAAAGTTGTAAGATTTTTTTGAGTGTGTCCATTTGGTGTGTTGAATATTTTCAAAATGTATGTTGTTTTGGAAGCCTTGTTTGTTGAAAAAGTTGTCAAATGTTTCTCAACCCCCATTGTTCCTTGGTTGGGGCCATTAAGGGATGGATTCTCCTCTTAATGGATTAAAGGTTGGGAAGAGAGAGTTGTCTATCACCCATTCCTTTGTATTATGATCCTTGTTGTGAAATATTGAAGAATGCAATATTGAAGTTTCAAGTTTGGAGAAGACATGCAAAAAGACTTGTGTTGACCTTTTTGAAATCTTTATGTTGTAAATAGTGCATTTAATCACTCCCACTTTGAGTGGAAGATTGTAATTTTTCAAGCTTTAAATTAATCTGTATTATTACTTAGAAACTCCTATATTTTGTTAACTCTTCTAGGAGTGTTTGTATGAGAAAATTACATTTTAAAATGTGTTAGATTGGTGAAAGGAAACTACCAAAATCTTTCATTGTTTGATGAAGTAGGAAGTTTGAAATAGGTTGAAATGGAAATGCATTTTCGTTAATTTAAGTTGTTTATTTGTCTTAAAATAAAACTCTCCCAATGGTTGTAAGAATTCAAGTTGTAATACATATACATTCATATTGGAAAAGAAAAAAGATGCATTGAAAATAAGTGTGTTGAACTTCTATTGTTTTAGTGGAAAAATGGAAAATGTGAAATGAAATGTATTGTAGAAATGTTATACTCCATTTTTACTTTTATTGTGAAGAATATAATAGAGATTTAGTTATTGTTTTTTAATTGGAATTAAGAAGCTAGATATACTATCTATTTACCAACAAATGCATAGATGAAACTCTCATTAAAATTAACACTTCATTAAAAAAACTCAAGAAGAAAATCTGAAAAATGATGTTTGGGTGAAGGTTTTGTTTTCGGTGAATGGGATCACCCCCTATGTAGAGCAAAGTGGTTTCAGTAACCACCTCCCAATTCAACGCGCGGCGGTCGGTGAACCGCCTCCAGAAGGGCAAGAGCGGTGGTCATAGGACTGTCGACTGCGTAGGGAAGCGATTTCATCATTTCGACAAAAAGTATTTTTTTCATCTATGAACAACCTAGAATTAAAATTTAGTAAATTCTAAGTTTAAAAAAAAATATTATGGGATCTCACAACAACTAGGGATAAACTTAATTCAAGAGATCTATCCTTACAATATCCCTTTTATCACTTAAATGCGCTAATATTTATGGATTTAAAAGAAATAGGGTTTTCCCAATAGTTGAAATCAAAACATGAAATGATTTTATTAATCTAACAAAATAGATCCAAAGGATCTCTACATTTAGCAAATATTACAATGGAAAGATCCTTGCATCTAAAACCTAGACAAAGTTTTCCATGGTTTCTCCTCCTTGCTCTCATGGCTTCTCCTCTTCTCCTCTCCAAAACCTGAAAATAACAAAAGAGAAAATGAGGTTGTGTGCAAAAATAAGGATTAAAAAGAAGACCATAAGGAAATTTAGGGAAACTTTAATCTAAGGGCTAGGATGTATTCAATCCTATGGCCAAAATTAAACCCTACCTCACTTAAGTGAGAAGGTATTTTGTGGGAATGTAATTTTTATTTAAAAGAAGAAAAAACATGGGTAATGGGGTGAATGAGGCCACTTAGTGGCTAGGGAAAATAATTAAACTTTGAGTTAGGAAATGATATAACCTCGGTACTTGATAATCAATTTAACTAATGGGACTTAGTAGATGTTTAAAGTATAACTTAGGAATTAAATTATAATATTTAATTATTAATTTAATTCCATCGATCAAAAACTTGTGTAGAAGCCCTTAATGAAAAATTTATTAAGTGTGAAAATGTCTAACCTTGTTAACACCTTTAAAAAAAAAAAAATAAAAATATTTACTACTGTAAACTTAACTATTAATTTATTAAGTGTTTTTTTGTTTTGACGACAAAAATTTGGGGTTTTACACTTGGTATCAAATTCCTAGGTTCAACGCTTAGACCTGAGCACACTTAGAAATATGAAACATAAAAAAGAAAACCTAGCGCAACTCTAAACCTAGAACATACAACATTGCATGATGTTTTAAAATGTAGAAAACTTAGAAAACTAAAAAAATCCTAGATGATGATAAACTAAATCCCATCTTGGTCTATACACGAGAAACGAACTAGACGAGGGGTCCTTTCATGTGATCCTAGATCTACCACCCCCAGATCAGGCAAGAGTATATTCATATTGCCTTAGATACTTCATACACTCGAGGATGTTAATGCCTCTTTACGTGGAGGAGGTTTAGGGGGGTGACCTAGCAGACATGATGGAGAGCCATCAATAGAGGCTTGTGTAATGCCATGTCATAGTGCTGAGGATTGGGTAGAATACTCCCACGCGAAGTCATTTGGACATGAGTCACCACCTAGAGAGCACATAGATAGAGATTTGAGACACAGAGACAAATCTAGGATCCCTAGCCGAGGGATGTTCTTACATAGAGACCTAAGGGGTGACATTTGATAGTGGAAGATCACATCAGATAGGTACTAAATTTGCACCAACCACATTTTTCTCGGAGGCACGAGAGGATTTCATGCTTTGAGTCATGGTTTGTTAGCTTTAACGGATGCTTCAAGCTATGTCCTTGTACTAGCAACATGAAATCTCATGTTGTTATCCACCTTCTGAGAGATGGAGCCGATTTTGGTGGAGGATTGAGGAGTAGAAGCTCCATGTGGATTCGAGACAATTATTTGTGAGCTCTTTGAGGAGTGTTTTAGGAGTAGATACATATCCGGAGATTCATCCAAAGTGGATCAATGAGTTTCATGATTTATGACAGGATTCCACGGCGGTGACATAGTATGAGGGTCGGCTTTTGGATCTACTTCGGTGTGTGTATTACATGTAGGATGAGAAGGTAAGAGGTCATGGATTCATTAGGGGCCTAAACTTAGACTTGGGTGGGGTAGTGTGCATTCATTTCCCATAGACATTATCAGAGGTCATGGAGAAGGCCTATATTGTAGAGGAAACCAGGGGGAAGAATCAGTAGGCTCGTGATAGAGTTAGGAGCCCTATAAAATATTTACAGGATAGTAGGTCGAGGGATCAAATCCTCCTCCTCGTGGTGAACACACTTCAACACTATCTTCCTTTAGTCCTCCTCAAGCAACAATAAAGATGGACTCGACCACCTCTTCAATCTCCACAATGCCATGATTCTCAGAGAGGGCATAGTATGGGACCTCTAGATGTGGGGCCAAACAAGACATAATCTCCACCTTGAGCACAACAAGATGCGGTGCATCCACCACATCACCCACAAAGATCTATGACAGGATCATTGGGTTCTATAGCATAGACTACCGGGCCACCTAGAGGACTATCTACTTAGTGGAGAGGACCATGTAGTTGTTATGGGTTTAGTGTTCATGGTCATCATTGGAGAGAGCACCCTTAGAACCCTGCTAACATGGCCAAGAGCCACATAATCTAGGCTCGGGAAAGAACATCCAGCATAGCACTAGGGAATGGTGATAGAGACCACAGTAACATTGATGGTATTTCTACCAATGTCTTATTTGATTCAAGCTAATCGATTCTTTCATTTCTCCATCTTTAGTAGAGTGATGCAGGATGGTGGCAGTTAGGCATGGCATTAGTTGGGATGTAGATATGGCTTTTAGAGCCAAGCTCTTAGTGGAATCCTTAGTTAAGGAGTGTGGAGTGGACATAGGACCCTTCGCTACGACTTTGGATCTTCGTATCCTTCCCTTGGGTTCATATGGAGTTATCTTGGGCATGTATTGGTTATCTACACAAAGAGCTAGGGTTGATTGTCTCAACAAGGTTATACATTGTGTAAACTATTTGGGAGTGGAATCAATGATTATTGAAGTCAGGAGACCCATCTCTATTTGCATCATATCCGCTATGTATCTGAAGTAGTGCGCGCGGCGAGGTTGTCAGTTTCTTTCCATCAATGTTAGTGACCGATTAGAGGATGAGGCTCATTGACCGTCACTTGATGACCACCCCATTTTTTAGGATTTATTTGATGTCTTTCCTAGTGAGTTGTCGGGTTACCTCCCCCACGTGAGATCAACTTTCGTATTGATTTGGTTCCGGGAGCGGATCCTATCTCACATGTACCTTAGGATGACCACACCTGAGCTTTGTGAGCTCAAGTTGTAGTTGGAGGGCCTTCTTGAGAAAGGCCTAATTCGTCCAAGTGTATCTCCTTGGGGTGCACTAGTGATCTTTTTAAAGAAAAAGGATGGATCTCTGTGTTTTTGTGTGGAATACATGAATCTCAACAATGTAATGATTAGGAATCGTTACCCCCTTCCATGGATAGATGATTTATTTGATTAGATGAAGGGGGACGCTATATTTTCTAGGATTAATCTTAAATCAAAGCTAAAATCAATTGAGGATTGCGGAGGTAGATATTCACAACACAACTTTCCATACAAGGTATGACCACTATGAGGTCACGGTGGTACCTTTTTGTCTTGAAAAATGCCCCTGCAGTATTCATGAGCTTGATGAATGTGGTGTTAATGATGTTTTTGGATTGCTTCATGCTCATTTTTCTTGATGACATTATGATAAACTCACATATGTGTGATGATCATGAGGAGAACCTTCGTCAGGTTCTTCAGTGTCTTCATGAGTAGCAAATTTACGAGAACCTATAGAAGTGTACATTTTTTCAGTCAAAGGTGCAATACTTGGGTCACATAATTTTTGGGGAAGGTATCGTAGTTGATCCTTCCAATATTAGAGCTATTATGGATTGGACCGCACCAACCAATGTGATTGAGGTGCGTAGTTTCATGGGGTTGGAAGGTTACTACAAAAGATTTTTTTAGGAATTTTCTCACATTACGTACCCCATCACTTCCCTTCAACATAAAGGGAAGAAGTTTGTTTGTTCTGATGGACGTGAATAGTCCTTTAGTACATTGAAGGGATTCTTGCAGTGCATGATCCTTAGATGGATTTCTTTATTTGTATAGATGCTTCTTTGGCATGATTAGGTGGTGTTTTGATGTAGGAGGTCTATGTGGTTTCCTTTGAGTCTTGCAAACTAAAGGATTATGAGCTCAATTATCTTATTCATGACCTTGAGCTTGCAGAAGTTGTGTATGTTCGGTTTGATGGAGACATTTCCTTCTTGGCGTAAGATTCATTCTCGGGATCGATCATTTGAGTCTTTGTCACCTCTTCATGTAGCCCAATTTAAATGCTTGTTAGAGGAATTGGATGGAGTTGCTTAGTGAGTACGACATGGATATAGAGCACGTGAAAGGTAAGGAGAATGTGGTTACGAGACACTTTTATTAGACAAAGGAATTTGGTTATGGATACTTTAGTGGGTACAGATTTACGGAGCAAGATTTTACCACAACTTCCACATGAAAAATTCTACCTTGAAGCTAGATCAAAGATTAAGTCTCGAGACTAATTGAGGGAGGTTTGATGGTTTTTCATTAGATTCAAATGCAATTATTAGACATAGAGGATAGCTATATGTACCTAGGGATGGAGGTTTGAGACAGGATATCTTGGCGAGAGATTCACCGTGCAGGCTTATTTAGCCCATTCGGGGTGAAGAAGATGCACGACTCCTGAGACAAATTTACCATTAGATAGTTCTATAGATAGACGTAGCTCATTTTTTTGTCATATTGTTTAGAGTGTCAAAGGGTGAAGGCCGAGCACTAGCATCCATCTGGCATTTTCTACCCGCATGTTATATCAAAGTGAAAATGGAACACCATTTCCATGGATTTAATAGTAGGGCTACCGACATCGAGATACCACCACGATGCCATCATGGTCACAATGGATAGATTGAAAAAGTGGTTAATTTTTCTCTGTTGAAGACCACTGCATGCTAGTGCAAGGTGGCACGAGTATACCTTGATGAGATTGTAATACTGCATAGGATCCCATCGAAGATTATCTATGATTGCTATCCATTGTATACCTCTCATTTTTATACTACCATGCAACATGTCATTTGGATGCATATTAACTTTAGTATAACTTACCATCTAGAGACAAATGGACAGATAGATTAGGCGAATCTTATTTTAGAGGATATGTTGCATGATGTATGTCATGGACCATCGCTTAAGGTGTAAGTATTATTTGTACTTGATAGAGTTTTTCATATAACAATAGTTTTGAGTTCTAATGGTATGGATCCATTTCGGAATTGTATATAAGGGAGTGCAGAATCCATTGAGTTGGGACAGATTAGAGGACAAAGTATCTCTTGGGAAAAATTTATCACAGGGGACATGGAGTGGTTGGGGTTTTTGATTAGACAGAGGCTTCAAGAGGTACATGATAGACAGAAGAAATATGTAGATCAGAGGAGAGTCAACTCAAGCTATGAGGTGGGCATGACAAGTGTTTCTCCATGTTCGACCTCATAAGAGTCTTATCGGGCTTATGGAAAAGGCTCTAAGTTAGCTCCTAGATTTTTGGGTTCATTCGAGATCCTAGAGTGGATTGGTCCCTTAGCTTATCATCTATCCTTTCTAGCCAACTTGTCTTACATGCATGATGTATTTCATGTTTCTATTCTTAGGAGATACATTCTAGATTCCTCTCATGTTTTGGACGAGACAACATTGTAGGTGTAGGAGAAGAGGTAGGTGACTATGGAGCCCGTGTGCATCATAGAGTGTAGGACCCTGAGCTTTCGAGGCCATGAGATTGATAAGGTGCAAGTCCATTGGGTTAGGTATGATGAAACTGCAACCACATGGGAGGATGCTACTTTGTTACGGGCCTAGTTTCCTCACCTATTTTAGTGACTTCCAGGAGGAATTCAAGTCTAAGGGGAGGGGGATGTAGTGCCCACTCCTCTTTGACACTATTTTCATTATGTTGATATTACTTTGGACTGATACTTAGACATTTTTATTGTGATACATTGATTCAATAGATGATCTAGACTACATATCTTGGTCATATTGTTGCATAATTTTAAGGGAGATATAAGGTTTGTTATTGTTTTGTGCATATGGAGGCTTTGGGTGAAACTCCCACTTCACTTGGGAGGAGAAAGGAGGTGGTTACCCATAGTCCATGCTCCATTTGGTTCTATATTAAACCTATGTATTGTTTGGAAAAAGTTGTAAGATTTCTTGAGTGTGTCCATTTGTTGTGTTGAAAATTATTGGAATGTATGTTATTTTGGAAGCCATGTTTGTTGAAAAGTTTGTCAAATGTTGCTCAATTTCCCACATTGTTCCTTGGTTGGGGCTCGGGGGCCATTAAGGGGATGGCTTCTCCTCTTAATGGATTAAAGGTTGGGTGGAGAGCATTGCCTATTCCCCCTTCCTTTGTATTGTGATCCTTATTGTGAAAGATTGAAGAATGCAATATTGAAGTTTCAAGTTGGGAGAAGACATGCAAGAATACTTGTGTTGACCTTGTTGAACTCTCTATGTTGTAAATGGTGCATTTTATGACTCCCACTTTGATTGGAAGATTCTAAATTTGTAATATTTAAATGAAGTTGTATTATTACTTGGAAACTCCTATATTTTGTTAACTCTTCTAAGAGTGTTTGTATGAGAAAATTGCATTTTAAAATGTCCTAGATTGGTGAAAGGAAACTACCAAAACCTTTCATTTTTGATGAAATAGGAAGTTTGAAATGGGTTGAAATGGAAATGCATTTTATTTAACTTAAGTTGTTTATTTGTCTTAAAATGAAACTCTCCCAATGGTTATAATCATTCGAGTTGCAATATATATACATTCATATTGGAAAAGAACAAAGATGCATTGAAAAGAAGTGTGTTGAACTTTTGTTTTTTTATTGGAAAAATGGAAGATGTGAAATGGAACGTATTGTAACAATGTTATACTCCTTTTAATTTTATTGTAAAGAATAAAATAGAGATTTAGTTGTTGTTTTGTAATTGAAATTATGAAACTAGATATACTATCTATTTACCAACAAATGAATAGATGACACTCTCATTAAAATTAATACTTCATTAAAAAAATCAAGAAGAAAATCAGGAAATGATGTTTGGGTGTTTTCAAGTGAATAGGGCCGCCACCCTATGCAGAGCGGCGATTTGAGAACTACCACTTAGTTGAGAGCGGCAGTTGGTGAACAACCTCCAAGGTAGGGGCGGGGTCACAAGACTATCGGCTTGCATAGGGCAGCGCTTTTGTCACTTCCGAGAGAAATAATTTTCCATCCGTGAACAACCTAGATTTAAATTTTAATAAATTCTAAGTTTTAAAAAATTTCATGGTACCTCCCAACAACTAGGGACAAACTTAATTCAATATATATAGCCTTACAATCTCCCTTTTGTCACTTAAATGTGCTAATATTTAGGGATTTAAAAGAAATGGGGTTTCCCAAATAGTTGAACTCAAAACATTAAATGATTTTATTAATCTAACAAAATAGAGCCAAAGGATCTCTACATTTAGCAAATATTACAATGGAAATATCCTTGTATATAAAACATAGAGAAAATTTTCCATGGTTGTTTCTCCTCCTCTCAAAAGGGAAACATGCAAATAAGAGAAGAGAAAATGAGGTTGTGTGGGAAAAATAGGGATTTAAAATAAGACCATAAGGAAATTTAGGGAAACTTCAATCTAAGGGCTAGGATAGATTCAATCCTATGGCCCAAATTAAACTCTACCTCACTTCAAAGAGAAGGTATTTTTAGGAATAGAAATTTTAATAACAAAAAGGAAGAACATGGGTATGGGGCGAATGGGGCCACTTATCTTCTAGGGAAAAACAATTAAAATTTGAGTTAAGAATTGATATAACCTTAGTACTTGATAATAAATTTAACTAATGGGACTTAGTAGATGTTTAAAGTGTAAATATAACTTAGGAATTAAATTATAATATTTAATTATTAATTTAATTCCATTGATCACAAGCTTGTGTAGGAAGCCCTTAAATAAAAATTTATTAAGTGTGAAAATATTTAACCTTATAAACGCCTTTAAACAAAAATAATAATAACAATAATATTACCATAAATTTAACTATTAATTTATTAAGTGCTCTTTATTTTGAGCATAGAAATTTTTGGGTGTTACACTTGGTATCAGAGCCGTGGGTTCAACTCTTAGACCTAGGCACACTTAGAAACATGAAACATAAACAAGAAAACCTAGCACAACTCTAAACATAGAACACACAACATTGCTTGATGTTTTAAAAACGTGGAAAACTAAAACAAAATCCTAGATGATGATAAAATAACTCTCGTCTTTGTCTTTGCAAAAGGCACGGACTAGACGAGGGGTCCTTTCACATGATCCTAGGTCTACCACCCCAAGATCAGGTAGTAGCATCCATATTCCCTCAGATATTTCAGACAATACAGGATGTTAATGTCCCTTTACGCGAAGGATATTTAGGAGGGAGACCTAGCTGATATGACGGAGAGCCATCAATAGAGGTGTGTGCATTGCCACGTCACAGTGTCAAGGATAGGGCGGAGTACTCCCACACGGAGTTAGTTAAACATGATTCACCACTGGAGAGCACATAGATAGATCTTTGGGACATAAAGATAGATCTAGGAGCCCTAGGCCGAGGGATGTTCTTTCAGAGAGACCTAGGGGTCGACAAATTGAAAGTGACAGATCACATCATAGAGACACTGGGTTACAACCACCACATTTTGTTGGAGACACGCAAGGATTTCATGGCAAGGAATGGTTGGTTAGCTTGAGCAGATGCTTCAAGCTATGTCCTTACACTAGCAACATGATAGATCGTGTTGCTATCCAATTTCTAAGAGATGGAGCTGGATTTTGGCGGAGGACTAAGGAGAAGAAGATCCATGTGGATTCAAAGATAGTTACTTGTGATATCTTCAAGGAGATTTTTAGGATTAGATACATTTCAAAAATTCATCCAACAATGGATCGATGAGTTTCATGATCTGTGACAAGATTCCATGACAATGGTAGAGTATGAGGTTCAGCTTATTGGATTTGGTTCAGTATGTGGATTACATGCAAGACTAGCAGGTTAGATTTCACATGTTCATCATGGGCCTGAACTTACACTTGGGTGGATTAGTGAACATTCATTTCCCACGAAAACTATCGAGGCCATAGAGAAGGAATATATTATAAAGGAAACAAGGGGGAAGACTTAATAGGCTTGTGATAGAGTGAGGAGCGGCATAGAACAGCTTATAGGATAGTAGGTTGAGGGGATCAACTCCTCCTCCTCATGGTGGACACACTTCAATACATTATTCCTTTATGCCTCCTCGCATCGATTGAGCAATAATAGAATCGACCACTCTTTGTGCCTCCACAATGCCATGATGCTCAGAGAGGGTTTCGTATGGGACCTCTAGCTTGGGAGCCCAACAAGACATAGGATTCACCTCGAGCATAGTTAGCAAGGGTGCATCCACCAAAGCACCAATAGAGATATATGACAAGATCATCAATTTCTATAGCGCAGACTACCATGCCACCTAGAGGAGTATCTTCTCAATGGAGAGGACTAGGTATTTGCTATGGGTGCAGTGTTCATGGTCATCATTGGAGAGAGTTCCCTCAAAACCCTGCTAATTAAGGTAAGGCACCGCCATTTTGCGCCTACGAGCCATGACATGGCCACGAGCCACGGGATCTATGCTACGGTTGAGAAATTTTAGGTAGAGCACCATGGCACAGTGATAGAGACCACATGTATCATTGGTGGTATTTCTACCCCTATCTTATTTGATTCAGCTCATCAGATTATTTCATTTCTCCATCTTTAGTAGAGTGATGTAGGTTGGTGGCAGTTAGGCAAGGTATTAGTTGGGATGTGGATATGGCTTCTAGAGCCAAGCTCTTAGTGAACTGCTTAGTTAAGGAGTGTGTAGTTGACCTAAGACCCTTCACTACGACTTTGGATCTTTATATCCTTCCCTTGGGTTCATATGAAGTTATCTTGGGCATGGATTGGTTATATGTCCACAGAGCTATGGTTGATTGTCACAACAAGGTTATATGTTGTGTAAACTATTTGGGAGTGGAATCAAGTGATTATTAGAGTTAGGAGAACCATATCTATTCACACCATATCCGCTATGTATCCGAAGCAAGATATGCGCGGTGGGGTTATCAGCTTCCTTTCCATCACTATTAGTGAACGATCGTAGGATGATACTCATTGACCGTCACTTGATGACCACCCCATTTTGTAGGAGTTATTTGATGTCTTTCTTAGTGAGTTGTCAGTGTTACCTCCCCCATGTGAGATCGAATTTAGTATTGATTTGGTTTCGAGAGTAGATCCTCTCTCATGCGTACCTTAGGATGACCACACCTGAGCTTTATGAGCTCAAGTTTTAGTTGGAGGACCTTCTTGAGAAAGGCCTAATCCATCCTAGTGTATCTCTTTGGAGTGTACCATTGATCTTTGTAAATAAAAATGACAAATCTTTGCATTTGTGTGTGGACTATACTGAATCGAACAAAATAACGATAAGGAATCGTTACTACCTTCCCTTGATAGATTATTTATTTGATCAGATGAAGGGGGCCACTGTATTTTCTAAGATTTATCTTAATTTAGGATACCATAAGCTAAGGATTACGGAGGCAAATATTCACATGAAAACTTTCCACACGAGGTATGACCACTATGAGTTCAAGGTGGTACCTTTTGGTCTAATGAACGCCCCCACAATATTCATGAGCTTAATGAATGTGGTGTTTATGAAGTTTTTAGGTCGCCTCATGCTCGTGTTTCTTGATAACATTTTGATCTACTCACATATGCATGAGGATCACAAGGAGCACCTTCGTCAAGTTCTTCAATGTCTTCATGAGAAGTATCTTTATGGGAACCTTGAGAAGTGTGGATTATTTTAGTCATAGGTGCAATACTTGGGTCACATCATTTCTGGGAAGGTATCTCAGTATGTACCCAAAATTGTATGTAATGTACAATGAAATTGGTTACGTAAGCCCCGATGATGATACAGTCTCCTCGCAAGGTGTTCGGGATCCGGAAAAGCCCTCGGAATATGCGTTAATATCCCGCATGCCCCGCCTAGCCCCCGTGTCCTTTGTCTTTCCCTTTTTCCCTCTTTTCTTGGCCTTTTGCTCTTCAGTGACGAAACCGCCGCCCGCTCGTAGCGGCTGTCCTTACACATTTTCTAGAAAGCGTTTTGACGTGACTCACGTAAAAGATCAACGTTTCACCAGCTTTCCTTGTCGACTTGGGCATGCATTTATGTTTTTGGTCCCCTGGAATAGTGTTTGGCCATTGTTTATGGTTTTTAGAGTTCTGTTTGGTTTTGATCTTTGGGTGAATGGAGAGTTATAAATAAGTGGCTTATGCTAAAAAAAAAAGGTCTCGATCTTTTGCTCTCATCTCCTCATTTCATAGTTCATTTTTGTTATCTTGTTTAGAAGCCATAGTTTTAGTTCATTTACATTCTTGGTTAGTATCATTCAGCTTGTTGGTAAGCCACATATCCAGCTTGTGCAAGCAAAGTTGTTGTTTTTTATCCAATCCATTGAGTAGAATAGCTAGGAAGCCATTAAAGTTGCAGGTTTTTCTCTTCAAACAAGATCGCTTTCAGGTTCTGGTCGCTTTATGTTGCATGACTCGCAGTAAAATCCCGTTAGGAATTCCATAAGCCAAGCTCTGTACTCTTGCGCTATCCCTCTCCTAATCACATTTTCAGTCCGCATTGCCGAGCTGTCCTTGTCCCAAATCTATTTCGCGATTCTAGCATTACACGCTTTTCTCGGATCCACGTGAACACGAAAGAACGAGGAGATCACACTGAGGGGACGAGATCACACACACCATTGGATTCACCACTGTTCTGCGGAATCCAGGTTCTAGCTTTCAAAGTTCTAGTTAGAATCATATCAAATAGAGTAGTTAATTGTTTCATTTCAAGAAATTATATTCTCAATATTGCCAGTGAAGTCATGGGGATTGATAGTTTCTGAGAAACTATGATTCACTCCTCACTTCTGAGGTAGAATCGAGGATCTTGCAAATAGATTAGATAAGCTATTGTTTAGAATAGATCTATAAATCGCACAGGAAAATAACTACACTCGGTTATCTTGTTTGTTTTAGATTATTATTTAGTTGTCATTTCTAGATATTTTAATAGCTGCTTTCTTAAATTCATATAGTTCGTCAGAAAATACAAAAAAAGAGAAATCATATACGCTATAGATATATTGCAAATAGTTAACTTTCATTTTGCTACAATTCGTTTACATCATTGCTTTTGCATGACCATCACGGGACCCAGAGAGCCCAGGGAATACGTATTCGAGCCAATCGTGCCTCAGCCCAATCTCATCATGGCAATAACCGATATAGACCAGAACCTTAGAATACAAGTCTTCCAAACAACAATGATTTACAACTCGATCGCCTCTCGCCGAGAGGGTTAAATATAGAAGACGACCAAGCATACACATTTTGGTCAAATCAACCGAACTACGATTATCCTAGGAAAATATTCACATGACTCAGAAGGGTTCGAAAGAGAACTAACCTTTGGTTTGATCCTTTGTCCCACAAACCCAAAGTGCAGAGACACTCTCACGCACATAGATACTAGTTTAAGGATCCAGGTTGCACGAACGCTTGTGAGATATTCTCGAGAAGATCATACAGCTTATTGGTCCTAAACATAGAAGCAAACGATTACTAGATATTGGGATTAGGACTTGATTTCATACATGACCATAGCAGGACCACAACGACCAAGAGTCTACGGTTGTGATCCACAAATCCCACAGCCTAATGAATCCATAAGTCAATCAGATATAGACACCGGCCTACGCACGTTAGTATTCAGATCTACTCCACTCCCACCCATCATCATCGAACAATTGTCCTTACTAGATATAGCGGACTAACAAAGCTAGAGAATTCTGGACTAGGCTAGAGAATCACCCGTAGAGTCAATTGTATTCACCATCCACCATATGACCTTATCTGGGGACGTACACGAAACTATCCCAGGTCATTTTCCACGTATTCCACAACCCATAGATCGAATCATGCCAGAGCTCAATATTGATTAGAGCCTTCGAGAAGTCATCCTTGCCGATCGATCTATCACGCCAGTCCAAGTTAGAAGGGCCTTCTTTGCCTTAGATTCACAAATTCCACTAGTGCGTATCGAAGACATTAGATTGCCTAACTAGTTTGTCTACATCCCACGCATATTCCATCCCCACCGGCTGTCTCGGCATGACCTCGGGAGGTCGGGTACGCGGAAGAGTTACTTGTAGATTCCCACGCTCACTTGTCACTTTTCCGGTGTACAAAATTGGTGAACCCGACGTGAACAAACAAAATTAGTGAAGCTGACGTAAAACTTCCTGCTTTCTCTTCTGGAGTCATAGTATCACGTGTTCTTCCAAGTTTTAATATACCTTTTTCTCCGCCTCTTTAGCCTTTCACAAATCACCTTCGCTCCTTCCCATTATTCTGCGGGTATTCATATACCCCCCGAATATGTCGGGATTCGATGCATATGGCAGACCCCTCTTGGGTCTTGAGGCATACTACGCCCAACAGAAATAGACAATCATCACCCTCACTCTCATTATGGGGTGATAACTACTCAACTAATCAGTTGTCAACACAAACTCCAAGGATCAGATATAGCTCGTCCTTTCAAACAGGGAGGAGTTAGATCAACCCCCTCAAACGCAACAAACAGAGCCTTCAGGCTCGAACAATATGACGTTCACCGGAGAATCTGGTTCGTCTCCTCGTATGCTACTTAGACCACAAATTAGTAGACAATCGACCCATACCTGGTCTTAGATGATGAACAGTCAATACGTTATCCTAGGAGTGAACAACGCTCCCGGGGCATGTACCCACCTATAGGAGGTCTACAAATACAACCCGAGGTCTCTTTTCAAGAAAATACCTCTATGCCACTGCATATAGGAAATACTCTCGGAGAAACTTGGCAGGATACTAACCAATTCATAGTAGGATATCACATGCCTATACAACACCAGGGTGTACAACAAACGCCACTAAGGAAAAGCACCGTGACTTCACCAAATGAAGTCATTTCAACATTAGTAGAAAAAGTGAGAGGGTTAGAACTTGCTCAAGCAAGCCAAAATTCTCAGCCATGCAAGTAGGAAGTTCCAATCTTCCATACCACCCTGGCCAAGTAGATCTCCTCACAGAGTAGGCACGTTAGGCATGCCTCCTCGCATCCACCATAAACGCCAACAAGGCCCATCATCTCTAACACCTGCTCCTCCCGGTCTAGTATCAAATAACCCATTACTAGGACAATACCCCGTCATACTTAAACATGTACTCCAAATCACCACAAGGAGATATGTTCTCCTCTCCCGGCATGTTTTTTCAAACACAGGGACTTCCCTATGCCCCTGCCAATGCATACGCTGTGCCATATCAACAAACCATCCCACCATCACTCCTCAAAGAACCGCCATTAATGGTCGAAACCTATGCGATAGGGACTTATTCAGAATATCTGAAAGAGCCCTTAGACTTCGCCATACGAAGCGTCATGCTTCCAAGACCCCTTCCCGATTTACCCAAGTACAAAGGTGAGGGAGATCCAAATGCACATATCAAAGCTTACGCTACACCCATGCGTGAATTACTCCTCGGGATGGGGTCATTGCTAAAATATTCCCAAAACCTTGGAAGGCATTTCTCTCGATTGGTATTATAGAATACTGAGGCTTCCATCCATTCATTTAAACAACTCGTGTCGAATTCATTAAGGCATTTGACATGAATAAACTATTAAGAACAGAATCAGTGAAATTCTTGCACATTAAACAAGAACACGATGAATCATGTCGCCCATTTCATCCAGAGGTGGCGTACAGTTCTTTATTCTTCAGCAAGTGCTCCAAATATGGACCAAATGGAACTATGTGATTTATTCCTTCATTCTCTCAGTAGAGAAGTGAAGGAAGAAGTCTAGAAGTTCCCACTAAGAACTTACGATGAAGTACTTGAGAGTACTCTTGAATAGATCAAGCAACAATTGATAGTGGTCGTAAGACTTATGGAACAAACGGGAGGTTAATCACCTCCAGCCAGAACACTACAACTTATCATACTACCACAAATACCGATCAAGGACCCAATATCCTTAATGAAAACCGTGGGGTTACAACAGATGGAGTCACTGATCAAGTCAAAGGACCAAATGTTGTGAACACCCCGGCACCTGCTAACAATCAACGCAATAATAACTTCACTCCAGCGATCAATATGGTGGATTCTAATAATCCTCCACAACAAAAAATCCAGCCACAAGGCCTTTCTCGGGCCCAAAACTCATGGATATCAAAACCAAAGCCAAAGGCCACAACCTCGAAATTTCAACTATAGCAACCAACAATGGGATGCTTCAATCAGACTTTGGGCCACAACAAGATTCAAACCGATGACCACGGAACTATAATCCCAATCTATATTTTGGTTTCCAAAATCAGGGTCATGATACTAGGAATTTCCATGACTACAATAAATTCATGCAACGCTTTCCGCCGAAGAACAAAAACAACTTTTCTAGATATGTTCTTGGCAGATCCCGTGTCACCAAAGACTAAATACTTTTGCAGGGGCAGTTTCCCCTCAAAATGCACCTCTCAAGATCTTCAATGATCCTCTCCCAAATCATTATAACAATAACAAGGTTAGATCCAAATGGGAAAAACAAAGGTATCATAATAAGAAATAACAATCAAGATGCCTCAACTCCTGATAACTCTCGATTGCTCCTAACCTAGGTTCAAATGGTAATACAAAAATCTTGGGATTAGTTGAGCTAGAGGTTGAGTGTGAAATTAATGCAACAACTCGACAAAGGAATATGTTTCACAACCCCTACCCAATATTTTCTCCACATGAGATGAAGTTCCTACAAATGCTAAACCAGTAGGATCCTATGATTTAATATCGGATTTGAACAAGACCTTTTCCCACATTTCATTCCTAGATTTGCTGAAAAATTCACCCACGCATCGCTTTGCGTTGCTCAATGAATTAGGTCTTGGTCATCTAATCAACATTATGCCACCACCTGAAACACAAGTAAACCATGTAGACTTTGATATCCACCCTCCGGGGCAGCCAGATAGGGATACCGAGTTTATATTCGACATAAACAAAATGCCAACAGATGCTGAAATTACACGTAGAGGCGATCCGGCCTTGCATTTACAGGTGTGGGTTTACAACAATTACGTTAAACGCGCAATGGTGGACAATGGGGCAGCAGTTAACATAGTCCCCTTCTCTTTCCTTCAAAAACTAGGATATGGGGAAACAAATTGTTCCACGACTCGAAATACACTGAGAGGCTATGATAGCCTTAAGGCCACTTCGATTGGGACTATAATACTACCAGTCACCTTAGGACCCAAAACAATCCTCACTGAATTTTATATTATAGATCGGGAAACCAACTATAATATGATTCTCGGTCATCCATGGATACACCGCATGAAGGCAATTCCTTCTACGCTATTTCAAGAAGTAAGGTTTTTACACCTAGGAAAGGTCTTCATCGCTAAAGGGGATCCTAAACCCTTTGATATACACTTAGAAAACCTCAAGAAAAAGAAAGGATTCCATACAGAGCATGAACTTCCCATGAATCAATTAAACAAACCGCCTCTAACAAAAGAGTTAGTCCCGGTCACCCCAAACATTCCAAAGGTTGAATTTGTTGACCCAAAAATATACGAGGTGGCAAAGACAAATAAAGATAAGTCAATTTCTGTGGAAACAGTCTCCACTAAAACCACAACAGGAATTATGAAACTCTTGGAGAATGATGAGCCAATCTTTCTCCCATTCGAACCACAGGGAATGGGTAGTCTTCTCGGTATAGCACCTCTTCCCTCCGATGACCTAAATCTAGATATAAACATGATAGAATTAACAAACGAAGAAGGGAAATTTAAAATTGAAACGATGCCTATCAAAACCATCTCTAGGCACTACCCTATTCTAAAGTCTAGCTTCGACCCATGCGTGTCTAAAGCTAAGTTTTCCCTATCCATGGGGCAAGACCTCATCATTAACACAATGCTCACTATGAGAGAGAAGGTCGAGCAACATAGTCATGCTCACCCACATGTCATCTCTCAAAAACATGACAAAGAGGTACGCGAATGCCTCTTTCAGAAAAATGTTTTTAATAATGGGACATATACACCTCTGGGCAAGGGTTGTAAGTTCAAACCCAGAATGGTAGGCCCTCATCAAGAAAATGAAAAATTTGAGGATAATGGTTCTCCATTGTGTACTTCTAGGGGTGAAGAATTTGATATTCATCAACTTTATTCACCTTAAACATCATGACATATGGTTCCACCTGCATTTTCATATGTACATGGTTGCAGTTGCATTACATTAGTAATTTAGTTGGTTCATTTTGTTCACTCATTTCATAAATATTGTAGTCCAGGAACTTACTCTTAAGTAATCTGTTACAAATTTCTGAAGATATTGGCAAAAATATTCAAATCACATCTCTTCAAACATCATCAAGTACTTTCAAATCTTCTCATCAAGTTTGACAGACAAACATTGACGGAAACCATACCAAGACCTGCATACTTGGCTTTGCTCTTTCTTTCTACTAGGTAAAGTTGTCCTTGCCTACGGTCTGTTCTAGAAGCTTCTTGGTGTCACATCTATCCCTCTTAAAATCTCTTGGAACGAAAGGATATCCCAAAGTCATAGATCAAAAATGTCAAAATCAAATGCAATCAAAAGCACCAAGAAAACAAAATATTTTATTTTACACACTTCTTTGCCCCATCAACCTTCGGTGATAAGCCCACATCTCTTACTGGTGATGTGAGGTTGGGAAAGGAAAGAAGTGCCCTTACTCGCCTGTATCTTGCCTTTGGTGACAAACCCATGCTTCTTACTAGTGGCGTGAGGCAAGGTGTGGGGGGTCCAGTCACACAAACTAACAAATCTTGGTATGCTAAAAACACAAGTCAAATTCTGTTAAAAGAAGGAAAATATCCAAACATCCAAATTCCAAAGAGATCAAATCCTTAAAACCAGATTTTGTCAACCAGGTTGCCATTTATGAATCTAAGTCTAGATAAACTGAAAAGTAAGTGGCCTTCTAAGCTTGGTAGTAGTTCTGAGTAGGGTGGGTGTGTAGGTCAAAATTTGGTTCTTGTTCTTGTTTTGTCTGTCTCTCATCATTCCACTCAAATCAAACTCATACAACTTGTGCCCTTCCCAATTCTTGGTGTTGAGCCCTCGCATCTTACTAGTTGCGTGGATTTGGGATTGGGGCAAGTTCATCTCTTTATCGCTACACATTCATCATGTTTTGCCAACATAAGAAGAAATCACAGACATTGCCCAAAGAGGCCAAAAGTTCAATACTACAACGTGTTTGTCATCACATATCAGCATTGCAAAAGCAAATAAAGTAAAAACATTCTGTTTAACATTTGTTATCACTTGTCATCCATTGCATACATTCTAAAAGCATGTGAAAGTTGGTGGCATTTCGACACATGGGCATGTCAGGTATAGCCTCTAACTCCCCATTTTGGGACCTCCTTACTCGGACCCAACGTTTTATGCCTCTTCATGGCTAAAACACTTCTCCGAGGGGGCAATATGTACGTACCCAAAATTGTATGTACTGTACAGTCAGAAATTGGTTACGGAAGCCCCAATGATGATACAGGTCTCCTCGCAAGGTGTTCGGGATCCGGAAAAGCCCTCGAGTATGCGTTAACATCCCGTATGCCCCGCTTAGCCCCCGTGTCCTTTGTTTTTCCATTTTCCCTCTTTTCTTGGCCTTTTTCTCTTGGTGATTTAAACCGCCACCCCGCAGGTGGCCTCGTGACCGTCGCCTCGATCGGGCAGCGGTCTCATGACCGCGCCCTGATCGGGCGGTAGTCCCAGTAGCCACCACCCCGCCGTCGAGCGGTGGCGGTCCTTTATGTGTTTTCCAGAAAGTGTTTTGATGCGACTCACGTAAAAGATCAATGTTTCACCAGCTTTCCTTGCCGACTTGGGCTTGCATTTATGTTTTTGGTCCCCTGGAATAGTGTTTGGCCATTGTTTATGGTTTTTAGAGTTCTGTTTGGTTTTGATCTTTGGGTGAATGGAGAGTTATAAATAAGTGGCTTATGCTCAAGCAAAAGGTCTGATCTTTTGCTCTCATCTCCTCATTTCAGTAGTTCAGTCTGTTATCTTGTTTAGAAGCCATAGTTTCAGTTCATTTGCATGCTTAGTTAGTATTATTCAGCTGTTGGTAAGCCACATATCCAGCTTGTGTAAGCAGTGTTGTTGTTTTATCCAATCCATTGGAGTAGAATAGCTTAGGAAGCCATTAAAGTTACAGGTTTTTCTCTTCAAATAGGATAGTTTCAGGTTCTGGTCGCTTTATGTTGCATGACTTGTAGTAAAATCCCGCTAGGAATTGCATAAGCCAAGCTCTGTACTCTTGCGCTATCCCTCTCCTACTCGCATTTTCAGTCTGCATTCTGAGCTGTCCTTGTCCCAATATCTATTTCTGTCGATGCTAGCATTACACGCTTTTCTGGATCCACGTGAACACGAAAGAACGAGGAGATCATACTGAGGGGACAAGATCACACACACCATCGGATTCGCCACTGTTCTGCGGAATCCAGGTTCTAGCTTTCAAAGTTCTAGTTAGAATCATATCAAATAGAGTAGTTAATTGTTTCATTTTAGTAAATTCTATTCTCGATATTGCCAGGGAAGCTGTGGGGATTGATAGTTTCTGAGAAACTATGATTCACTCCTCACTTCTGAGGTAGGATCGAGAATCTTGCAAATAGATTAGATAAGCTATTGTTTAGAATAGATCTATAAATCACACAGGCAAATAACTACACTCGGTTATCTTGTTTGTTTTAGATTATTATTTAGTCATCATTTCTAGATATTTTAATAGTTGCTTTCATAAATTCATATTAAAGTTTCTCATACAAAAAAAAGAAGAAATCATATACGCTTTAGATATATTCACAAATAGTTAACTTTCATTTTGCTACAATTCGTTTACATCGTTGCTTTTGCATGACCATCACGGGACCCAGAGAGCCCAGGGAATACGTATTCGAGCCAATCGTGCCTCAGCCCAATCTCGTCACGGCAATAACCGATATAGACCAGAACCTTAGAATACAAGTCTTCCAAACAACAACAGATTTACAACTGATCAGTTCTCAGTTGAGAGGGTTAAATATAGAAGACGACCAAGCATACATGTTTTGGTCAAATCAACCGAACTATAGATTATCCTAGGCAAACATTCACATGACTGTAGAAGGGTTCGAAAGAGAACAAACCTTTGGTTGTGATCCTTTAGTCCCACAAAGAAAAAGTGGAGACACTCTCACAGACATAGATACTAGTTTAAGGATCCAGGTTACATGAACACCTGTGAGATATTCTGAGAGGATCGCACGCTTATTGGTCCTAAACATAGAAGCTGAGAAAGCATACGATTACTAGATATTAGGGATTAGGACTTGATTTCGTACATGACCATAGTAGGTCCACAACAACCAAGAGTCTATGGTTGTGATCCACAAATCCCACAGCCTAATGAATCCATAGGTCAATCAGATATAGACATTGGCCTACGCATGTTAGTATTCAGATCTACTCCACTCCCACCCATCATCATCGAACAATTGTCCTTACTAGATATAGCGACTAACAAAGCTAGAGAATTCTGGACTAGGCCAGAGAATCGCCCGTAGAGTCAATTGTATTCACCATCCACCATATGACCTTATCTCGGGGACGTGCATACGAAACTATCCCGTGTCATTTTCCACGTATTTCAGAACCCATAGATCGAATCATGCTAGAGCTTGATATTGATTGAGCCTTCGAGCAGTCATCCTTGTCGATCGATCTATCACGCCAATCCAAGTTAGAAGGGCCTTCTTTGCCTTAGATTCGCAAATTCCACTAGTGTGTATCGAAGACATTAGATTGCCTAACTATTTTATCTCGCATCCCACGCATATTCCATCCCTACTGGCTTGTCTCGGCACGACCTCGGGAGGTCGGGTACGCGGAAGAGTTACCCGTAGATTCCCACACTCGCTTGTCGCTTCCTCAATGCGCCGGCGTCACGGTATCACATTCAATCCTTCTAAGATTAGAGATATTTTGACTACTATCGGGTGCCAATCAATCTGACCGAGGTGCACAGGTTTCATGGGGTTGACAGTTACTACATGATATTTGTTTAATAATTTTTTCAGATTGCGCACCCCATCACTTCCATTCAACATAAAGTGAAGAAGTGTGTTTGGCCCGATGGATGTGAGCAGATCTTCAACACATTGAGGGATGCCTTACATCAACACCGATTCTTACAGCGTCAAATCCTTAGAGGGATTTATTTGTTTGTCTGAGATGCTTCTTTGGTAGGATTAGGTGGTGTTTTGATGCAAGAGGGCCATGTGGTTTCCTTTGAGTCTCGCAAAATCAAGGATTATGAGCTCAATTATCCGAATCATGACCTTGAGATTGCAGGAGTTGTACATTCTTTGGTTTGATGGAGAGATTTCCTTCTTGACATGAGATGCATTCTCAAGACTGGTCATTTGAGTCTTCGTCACCTCTTCACACAACCCAATCTCAATGCTCATCAGTGGTGTTGGTTAGAGTTACTTTGTGAGTATGACATGGAGATAGAGTATGTTAAAGGGAAGGAGAATGTGGTTGCAGACACTCTAAGTAGACAAAGACATTTGGTTATGGTTACTTGAGTGGGTACAAATTTGTGGAGCAGGATTTTACAATAGCTTCCACATGACAGGTTCTACCTTGCAGCTATATCAGAGATTGATTCTGTAAGACCCCTTGAGGGGAATTTTGATGGTTTTACATTAGATTCGGATGGACTTATCGCATACAAAGTGGATAGATCTATGTACCTAGGGATGGAGGTTTGATATAGAATATCTTAGAAGAGGCTCATTGTGCACCTTATTCAACCCATATGGGGGTTGAAGAAGATGCATGCCTCCTTAATAGAACTTTTCCATTGGAGAGGTCTACGAAGAGATGAAACTCGGTTGTGTCGCATTGTTTAAAGTGTAAGACGGTGAAGGCTGAGTATCAAAATCTAGCTATCCTTCTCTATCCACATGTTATACCAGAGTGGAAATGTGACACCTTTTCCATTTATTTCATAGTAGGGATACTAACGTCGAGATACCAACACGATGTCATCATGGTCATAATGGATAGATTGATGAATGTGGCTCATTTTTATCTAGTGAAGACCACCTATATAGCTAGTGTAGTGGCACATGTATACTTTGATGAGATTGTAAGACTACACAATATTACACATAAGATTATCTATGACCGAGATCCTTGTACACCTCTCATTTACGGACTACCATGCAAAGATGCCTTTGGAACACGTATCAACTTTAGTACAATTTACCATCCAAAGATAGATGGATAGATAGAGTGGTTGAATCATATTTTAGAGGATATGTTGTAGATGTATGTCATAGACCATCACCAAGGTGGGAGAAATATTTGTGCACAGTGGGAGTTTGCATATAACAACAATTTCTATATTTTTATTCATATGGCTCCATTTTAGGCATTATATGGCGGGAATGCAGGACTCCACTAAGTTGGGATAGATTGGAGGACAAAGTATATTTTGGGCTAGCTTTATTACAAGACATGGAGTGGTAGGTTATTTTGATCGGACATTGGATTTAGGAGGCACATGATCGAAAGAATAAATATGCATATCAAAGGATATTTGATCGTAGCTATAAGGTGGGAACGAAACTATTTCTTCATTTCGACTTGATAATATTCCTATATGTTATGAAAAAGGTTCTAAGTTAGATCCTATATTTGTGGTTCCATTCAAGATCTTGGAGTAGATCAATCCCTTAGCTTATCGTCTAGCCTTGTCACCCAGCTTGTCTCGCGTGCACAATGTATTTTATTTTTCTATTCTTAGGAGATACATTCCAAATTCCTCTCATATTTTATATTGGAACGAATTGCAAGTATAGGAGAAAGAACATGTGATTTGTGGATCCTGTGCACATCATAGAGTGTAGGACCCTAGGACTTCGAGGCCCCGAGACTGACTAGGTGTGAGTCCATTGGGATAGGTATGATGAGACTGCAGCCACATGGGAGGATGCTACTTTGTTATGGGCCCATTTTCCTCACCTATTTCAGTGACTTCCGGAGGAATTCGAGTCTAAGGGGAGGGGGATGTAGTGCCCACTCCTCTTCGACACTATTTTCATTATGTTGATATTATCTTGGACTGATACTTAGACATTTTGATTGTGATACATTGATTCAATAGATGATAGACTATGTGGATTTTGGACTATTGTTATGTTGTGATTTACACTTTTATTATGTTACACTACATGACATTGGTAGATAGTTTGATATATGTGTATTTGCAAGTATCTTGATTTTGTACTCACACATTATACTCTAGATGTTTTGAGTAGAATTATATTCTCATTAATGTTAAGATAATATTATTGGATATGTTTATAGATGATAGAGTTACTTAATTTTGGATTACGATTATTGATTTCTATGTAGATGTATTATTTCTTGATGTTTTTGATGTGGCCATGAGGCCAGAGAGGTATTTTGTTTGTGTTGCAGGTATATTTTATCACATACATTGAAAGGGGATAGGGACCAACCACGAAGGATGTCGGGTCTTGTGCAACATGGCTAAAATTTGACAACTTGTGTAATGTTATATTGTGGTGTTTTTGCATGCCTAGTTAGGAGGTTTCCCATGGGGGGTGACCTCACATGTGTGGCCATGGGGTGAAATGTTTTCCCTTTTATTTTAATTTTTATATGTGCTTTATTTGTGTTATATGTATTTAATTTTTTGGAAATGGTTGTCACTTTATTAATAATCATAATTGTGTCTTAATTAACTAATCCAACTTAATTTATTAACTAAAATAAAGATGTGTCAATCGAGATAATTATGAAGTTAGGTGGTCCTTGAAATATAGATGTTGTAAGTAGGATTTTTGTTGGTTTGTGTGTTATGTACTCCACCCTAACTTCAAAATTTGGATTTGGACTTGGGCAGCTTGTGGGACAAGCTAAGCTTGTCCCATGCCTCTTAAATTTACCAAACAACCCTACCTATGGGTTGGGGAGTTTATTTTTGACTTATTTATCCTTTTTGGAGTCTAAAATAGTGAAAATAATTGCACTTTCCTATTTACCACAATTAATTTTCTCCTTAAAAGACATGGTGTGTAACTTTGAGTGAATTTTGGGTTGTCATAGACTTACAAGTTCATTTATTGTCTTGGGCATGGTGTTTTGACTTGAGTGTGGGAATGGAGGAATGATGAAGTGACATCCTACATGGAGCCACCTCATCATCCTCACATTCCATTTCTATTTATTGATGGAATTTGATGGAATTGGGGTTACTTGTTCATTTTCTTCTTGTTATCCATATTTCACCCTGGGCCAAATATTAGATCAGCCACGACCCCACATAGAAGGAACCTGAGAAAAATCACTCAGAACTATAAATGGTTGTAGAGGAACTCAAAAATGAGGGGGCAGGGGCCAAGAGAGACTAAGGGACCCTGTATAATAGAAATGACTCTATCAGCTGTTTCCATGTCTTAAATCCATTCTCCAAGTTACAGGTAGACTCAACTATGAGATAACAGGGTCAGACAAGAAGGGGCGATGCCGTAGAGGAACTAGAAACAAGAAGGGGAAGAAATGGTGAAGATCTGAAGTCCTCGAGCTCAAAACGGTTCAGAAAAATCCCAAAAACAACTAAGTATGGAGGAGGCAGCGGAAGGAGCCATGTGTCCTAACGATGCTTCTCCAAAGGTGAATCCAAAAGGGGAACCCAAACTTGCACCAAGCTTCCATGCATCTAGAGCCCCAAAGAAGTTGTAGGGAATTGAAAAGTCTTCAACTAAAAAGAAGGTGTCGGTGTCGACTCGGTGCAAATTCAGAAGGAATCCTAGGGTGAAGACTCAAACTTGTGCCAGCCCTCCACGTAGCAAATGGTCAAAACAGAGTCAAAAGGAGGGCTTCAAAATTGGCTAAGTATAGATGTATCGGAGAATGCCAAGTGTTAGTATGGCACATCTCCAAGAGTTGATCTCAAGGTGGAAACCCAAATGAGTGCGAGCTCGCCATGTAGCCCAAAGTCTAAAAAGTAAGAGGGACCGTTGAAAAGTCCACAGATTAGTAGAGGCCGACAAGTGTCAACTTGATGCTCCTCCAAGGGAAAACTTTGGGCCGGGTTATCAAGTGAGTGTGGTGCCTCCACGTGTTATTCCATAGGGGCAGATTCAGTTGAATAGTCAATGCATGAGCCTGGTAGGCGGAGGCTACCAAGTGTCTTAATGGTGTTGATTCAAGGGTTGAATAGAGAAAAGGTTTCCAAATGAGTGCCAGACTGCTGCATGTCCCAGGGGAAAGTGGGCCATCGGGGAAAAGTTTGTTCTTTGCCCCTTGTTATCTCAAAAGGGGTAAAAGTTACAAATGGCCCACAACTCTGCCCAAAGAAAAAGTCAACGTTTGAGCCTCGAGTCAAAGCCAAAGCGGGAGTCGGAGGAAAAAGTGAAAATTTTCCTTTCATTCAAAAGGCACAAAGATAAAGATAGAAGTGCATTCCCAACCAACCAAAAGGAGCCACGTGTCTAGGTGGAGCTTTGGGGCTACGAGAGTTTTTGAGTTTTGCATTTTTTGCGCAAAAGGGAAAAAAGACAGATTGCGGACCCGTAGACCTGATTTTTGCTCTAATCTGGCTGCCACATGTCCCATATAAAAAAGGGGACCCATTTTTAAAAAAAAATCCCTTCCCATTTGTACAAACTCGATAAAAACTTCAATGGGCATATCTTTCGACTCAGGGCTTGAAATATTGTGAATCTGACACCATTGGAAAGATCTCGGCCTCGCCCATGCCATGGAGGCCTGAAAACTTAAATTTTGAGGAGGTTAGGTGAAGAAAATGGAGGAAACGTCTTCAGAATTTCAATGCAGGATCTTCTTGCCTCAACAACCAGATCATATCTGATCTGTTTCACCATTTCCTCTTCCTTCAAGGCACCGAACCAAGTATTGATGTAGTAAAGATGGATTTGGGGAATATTTTATCAGAAGCATTAACAACATTGGTTAAAATTCAACCTAATTTTCCCACTTCTCTCTCTCTCTCTCTCTCTCTCTCTTCCTTTTGTCCGATTGAATCTATAAATATGGGGAAGGATTCATTGTAAAGGGTTGGACATTCTTTGTTTTGCAGCTCCCTTCTCCTTCTAGCAAAGGGATTTGTGGGGTTCAAGCCTTCCATTAAAATTGTAATACGTTTTTTGCCTTTTGGCTATTTTGTAATGAACTGTACCAATCCACAGAGCAATAAAACACGTCTGTGATCAATCTTAGATCCTTTCTTGTCTCTTTTTATTTCATTTGGTCTCCCATTACAGATCTGGCTATCTGTGCTTGTTTATTGTATGCATTTTGTTGGTTTGTGTCTATTGGAAAAATAAGTGTTCATCATTCCTTTGGTGCATCACCTGGTAGTTTAGTTATTTCTTATTCCTTATACTCTTTTATCCCCTGTCTCCTTGGAAAGTTTTAGATTAGGTATAGAGATAGATCCTCTACAAATCCTAACGTATGCACCTAAACAGAGGAATAAGGAACCAGTCTTCAATCTAGAGAACTTTTCCATTTTTGCAAGGTCCCACACCTTAGGAAAAGTTAAATGTTATGCAATCACACAAAATGAACCTTCCTTAAAAAAGCATACCCGTATAACTCATCTAGGGGTACTTTGATTTTACACTAACACTTCCTTTTGCATTTTTGAAATTGGGAGCTTGTTGGAGTTGCTTTTGGAATTTTCTTGGCTTGGAGGTGTCAAATACTTGTGGAGTGAAGTTTTCTTGGAAGCTTGATGGAGAAGTAGGATCTCCATCCTTGTATTTTTATTATTTAGGTTTTTAAATGTGAAAATGGTGCTTGTTTAATATAGTATGAGAATTTTGAATGTGTGTTTGTGGGGTTGGATAGTATGCCTTAAGTTGGGTGTGGGGATACACTTGTGGGACCATTGGGGAGGGAAAAAGGAGTTTGTGAGGCATGCATTTGGTGGGAGTTTCACCTATGGGGAGTGAAAAGGAAATCATGGTCATATTGTTGCATACTTGTGAGCGAGAGATAAGGTTTATCGTCCTTAGAAGACATGGTGTGCAAGTTTGAATGTATTTTGTGTTTTCATAGACTTACAAGTTCATTAAAATTAATACTTCATTGAAAAACAACTCAAGAATATAATCTTTGAAAATTATGTTTAGGTGAAGGTTCTGTTTTTGGTGAACAGGACCACCACCCTATGTAGAACGGTTGTTTCGTAACTTCCGCACACTCAAAAGCAACAGTTAGTGAACCTCCCCTGTGCAAGGTAGTGGTCACAAGACCACCGGCTTGCATAGGGCGGTGGTTTTTTCACTTCCAACAGAAAAATAATTTTCCATTCGTAAACAATCCAAAATTAAATTTTAGTAAATTATCATGGGACCTCCCAACAACTAGAGACAAACTTAATTCAAGATATTTAGCCTTACAATCTCCCTTTTTTCACTTAAATGTGCTAATATTTATTGATTTAAAATGAATGGGGTTTCCCCAATAGTTGAACTCAAAACATGAAATGATTTTATTAATCTAACAAAATAGATCCAAAGGATCTCTACATTTAGAAAATTATGTAACATTACAATGGAAAGATCCTTGCATCTAAAACCTAGAGTAATTTTGCCATGGTTGCTCATTCTTACTCTCATGGCTTCTCCTCTTCCTCCTCCTTTCCAAAACCTCCTAAAATAAGAAAAGAGAAAATGAGGTTTTGTGGGAAAAATAGGGATTTGAAAGAAGACCATAATGAAATTTAGGGAAACTTTAATTTAAGGGATAGGATAGATTCAATCCTATGACCCAAATTAAACCTTGCCTCACTTAATTGAGAAGTTATTTTTGGGAATGTAACTTTTAATATAAAAAGAAAGAACATGGGTAATGGGGTGAATGGGGCCACTTAGTGGCTAGGTAAAACAATTAAACTTTGAGTTAGGAAATAATATAACCTTGGTACTTGATAATCAATTTAACTAATGGGACTTAGTAGATGTTTAAAGTGTAAATATAAATTAGGAGTTAAATTATAATATTTAATTATTAATTTAATTCCATTGATCACAAGCTTGTGTAGAAAGCCCTTAACGAAAAATTTATTAAGTGTGAAAATGTCTAACCTTGTGTTAACACCTTAAAAAAAAATTAAAAATAAATTTAGTACTGTAAACTTAACTATTAATTTATTAAGTGCTCTTTGTTTTGAAGGTAGAAATCTATGGGAGTTACATTTGCAGTACATATAATCAACATATATCCATGTTATCATATGATGACATCAAAATAATCAAATAGTCCATAACATCAAGTCAGTGTGAAACAACCATGTATCCATCATATATCAAATAAGCTCAATAACATAGTAACATGTTAATATCCAAAACATCTACTTGAAATGTACTAACATACTAGTTAGGGCTAAATTGGTGATACACGCCCAAATTACCATACATGTCCACAAATGATCAAATAACATAACATAATATCAAATGTGCCATAATCTATGTCAAATAATCAAATATGACTATAAATTCAATAGATATCTGAGGTTATAAAATGTGGGCACTTTGCATCTCCCTCTCCTAAAACTAGACTTCCTCCTTAAAGTCACTAGGTGAGATAGGGATATGACCTCACGAGGTATCATGCCGTATCATGTTGTTGTTGGTCACAAAAACATGTCACACCAATTCAAAATTGGTCTTGTACCAAGTGTTTCTATCATTTAAAATAATTTCGATAAAGAAATTTGTAGCTTATAAGAAAATTGTTATCAACTTCATTGTTTAAAAACCTCTATATGGTCACATGTAGTTTATGTCCAGCATTAAGGTCACTTTAAAGGAACTATATTATTTTATTTTATTTTTTCTTAACAAACGTGTCCCATTAAAATATAACATGTTTTAAGGTCAATTGTATTTTTTTATGATAATATTAATCAAGGAAACTTATAGCTTCCAAATCGAATTCATTTGCCTCATCATCTATCCTTCCTATAAGGGTCCACATAAGAGGATGTACAACATAAGGTCTACATTTAAAGGAAAATAATGATGGGTGAGCCAAGAGAACATAAATGTTGTTCTAAAAGGGTTATCAAGTTTTGCATACTAGTTGCATACTAGTGTCACAGAGACTATGTTGTTTCACCTCTTAGCTCACCATTACTTTAAATTTTGAAAAATGGTTCACAAGCCTCTCCAAAATGATCCTAGCATCTACATTATTCATTAAGGTCAAGGATGAAGATTCACATAATACCAAACATAATTAAGGGTGTTGACTCGATTTGACCATTATTTTTACATTCACATAGAAATAGTACCAATAATTTGTGGGTGAAATATCTAGCCAACCATCAAGTTAGGATCAATTTTCTAGTTGGTTTCCAAAGTTTCATAGCATGTACCATCTTCTAGAACATCTTAATCCTACTTCAAAGTTTTCTTTAGAAAACTCATAAGAGATAGTTTAATTGATTATTGTTTAAAAGTTTTGCAAAAATTTCACCATGAAAAAGAAACTTTCAAACTTTCTACACCCCAAACAAGCCATAACTCCTTAATGAAACAAAAACAATGAATTTTCAATTCAATAAGATATATGAAAAGTTTTACTTAAATTTTATTGTTTCTTAAATACTATAATCAAGAGAAAACATGAATGAGTTAGGAAAAATAAAATCCATTCAAAGTGAATGTTTCTGAACCTATCAAAATAATAGGAAATTATAATTTGGATGGAATACAACTTGTATGTTCATACCTTCCTCAAGAGTACAAGAGATCAACACACATTTTCCCTTAAGGGAAGGTATAGTCTAACGCTTCTCAAATATGGAATTTATGTTAACTTTTACTCAATAATTATTTTGGTCATAATGGCCCATTAGGTAGATATATATATATATATATATATATATATATATATATATATATATATATATATATATATAAACATAAACTAGAGGTTGAATCCATTTTAGACAAAAAACTTTAAATTTCACCACCCTATTTAGTGGTAATAGCAAATGGGGCCATGTTTTAAAGCATATAATATATATATACACTCATTAACTAGAGGTTGAATCCATTTTACACAAATAACTTTAAATTTCGCCACCCTATTGAGTGGTAACAAAAAATGGGGCCATGTTTTAAAGAGTACCCCAAAACAACATAGCTTTTGAAACAACTCCAAATTTACATTTCTTAACTAGTGTTTATACTGATAACAAAGGACACCTTCACCCAAGGTAGGTGGAAAGATTAGTTAATCGTTATTCTTAGTCCTTACAATAAGGGTTTGCACCATTTATCTTATAATAAGTTACTTAGAGTTTTCAATGTGAAGGAATTCTTACGCATGAGTCTCCTAAGAGTCAAGTAGCCAAAGGCATATTAAAGTTGTGATACCATTGCAACCTTCAATTATTCGCATTAGTTTCATACCTAAAACTTAGGAATGACAACCCATTGCCTAAGTTACTTACATAAGACCAAATATTTAGAGTGTAATCCATATTATATGAATATCACATAACTAAGATTAATAAACATTACTTATTCCATTTGAAACAATAACTTACGATCACCTCAATTTTAGATTTTAAGGAGTAACAAAGGTAACATTGTTGGTCAACCAAGGTTGTTTTCAAATATTTGATGAGTTTTCCATTATACATATAATATAATGATTTTTTAGTTGTTTATAAGGTATAGTTATATAGTGATATATATATATATATATATATATATATATATATATATATATCTATATATTATATATATGGTGAGTTATGAATCATTGTATTCCTCACTAATTTACACCATATTACTTGTAATTCCATGGTCAACACTATCGTTGGCATACCATATTGCCCAACCTAGAGAGAAATCGACACTAATTTATTTTATTTTATGTTTTTCGAGAGAGAGAGAAAATGAGAGATTGTTGTTATTTTCACGTAATCAATGTTCTTCTAGATCCACGAGTTAAGGTTAGAAAGAGAGGGTGATTCCATGTTTTTCTACACATGAGTCTTAACATCATAAACATGATTATTTAGGAAAATTTTAATCAATTCAAGGAGGTTTATAATCACAAGTGCACTTACTAAGGTAAAACGTTTTAACCAAGTTACTTTGCAACAAAACTTAGTAAGTGGTTATAGTATGAAAATAGGTTTATCAAGTTCAAGAAGAATTAAAATAAATAGATAATTACTTGAAGCTAACTCCAAATTTTATACTTTGAGAGCTTTAATGATAATTTGAAGTTGTGAAAACTAGATTCATTTTAAAATAGTGTAATGTGTTCTCGGTTTATGTGAAGAGGATAAACTATCTATGAAATATCACTTCAAGTAACACCATCGTATTAAAAGGAGACACTAAAAATACTTTCATTTTACCATATATTGTTTAGAGACAAGTTAGAGGAGCTTACATTAACAAAAAAATCATCCAAGTATGTTAAATTTAGAATTACACCTTGAAAAAGCAAGTTTATAAGGTTGTTTGGTAGATTTCCTTATAAAGAGGGTTATAAAATATGAAATTAGTAACATAAACATGAAGGGTAGAAATAATTCATATTCTTAATAATGAAATTTCAAGGCATGGAAGACCATTTTATCATATTAATTTGTTCTACACAAGGTACAATTATTATTTTACACCCATACCAAAAAGGTTTTTGTTAGGTTTAAATGTGGTGCCCTTAACATTGCGGTTGAGTTTCCCAAGAAAACAATGATCACACAAAGAGGAACCAACTAACCAAACACCTTAAACATATTCCTTAGACCAAGGAAACCATTCTACACTCAAATATCTGAACACAAATTATTTTCAAAATCAACAACTAAACTTTTACGGTGTCCAAAAAGACCAACCATACCAAAATAGATAGCACTCAAAAATGTCTCGTAGCACATAATTTGTCAAGGTTGTAACATTTAACCTAGAACACATGTAAATCATCATGATAATCATATTATAAAATCTTTCACCTTCAAAGGTGTTATAAGAATTTAATTGGTTCATTAAGACCTAGTTCTCTTGTCTATTATCTAGCCAAAATGGCTATAAAATGGCCTACCCAAACAAGTACCCAACACCCAAATGGTAAAACAAACAATTCTATCCAATTCTCTCGTTATATATGGAGTCATATAAGACATGAAATTCAAAACAGAAAACTAATCTTGAGCTAGAAGCACTTTCTCGTAGACTATTAAAGTATTGTTATTGTATTTCAACATATTTTTAGTTAAATTGGTTACAAAATGGGTTCTCAAAATAAGATTTCACAACTCAAAAATGTATCTATCAACTCTCATATATTCCCTATATATATATATATATATATATATATATATATATATATATATATATATATATATATATATATATATAATCTGATGCAACTTACGGTACATAATTATGATAACCATAACTCTAGTTATGACCTCGTTTCCAGAGCTACTTATTGTGATTGACTAGTTTGTTTCTTGTGCTTTAAGCGACTAGAGGCCTCCTAAACACGCTTGAAAAACTAGCTTCCAAATCCATTTTCACAAAACTAATTGTTGCAACCAATTGACATGTAGAAATACTAAAGGTTAGTAGTGGTATATTCCATTTTTCTACTTAAGCTCCATAAACCACGGGTCCAAATCGAAAAGAATTTTCCTAGATTTAAGTAGTTGTCCATGCCGCATTGCAATCAATAGTATTCAAAATGACTTTATTTAAATGATCCTATGATCTTATAAATTGGGTTTAAATGTTTTTGTGACTTCCCAGGTCACTAGAGACTATGATCAACCTAACCAATCTCTTCTATAAAAGTCTTGGGGACCTTTTACACGCTAACTTTGAACAAATTTTTCTAACGTTTATACCTAGTGCACCCAGTGTTGGAACTCGAGCTCTGATACCAAATGTAATGCCCCAAATTTTTAACAAAAAATATTAATAATCACACATTAGGGAAGTGATTTTTTTTTAATTTACAAGAAAATTATTAACATGTATCGTTAAACCACTTGAGTGGTGTTACATGTTCAACATCAAACTAATATGATAATAGTCCAATTTATCTTAATAATTAACAAATCATATATTATCCTATTGTTATTTATATAATTATTTTAAATATCCAATTTGCTAGCTAACTTCTACCAACTCGCTAGTTACACTAGCACATCACTAAGCTTGTAGCCGATCTAGTCAAAACAACACCACTTTAGACAAGATAATTATATAGGTTAGTTATTATAACTCTGGTCCCCATGTATCTATACGGAATTTTTGATGCAATATAATTAAGTTAACTTGGAATTTTCTTAAGTAATAACTATTCCAAATTGGTCTAAAATTGATTTAAGGGAAGCTAAGAAATTAATAATTATTTGATAACTTTTAGATTTCAACTTAAATTTAATATTTAATTTATCCTTCATTAAAAATAATTTATCCCACCGAAGTTAAGTTTATTAAAAATAACATAAGACTCCAATTTAAATCATATTCTTTTCTACAAGTGTAAACATCTCAATATGGTTTTAAGAATACTAAAAAAATAATATTATTCCACAAAGGTAAGATGGGAGGAAATATCATTAAAAAAATATTGTATCCTTATTAAAAAATAAAGTCAACGTGGGGCAAGAGGAGACTTTAGGTCAGATTTGGGCCTTAGGATTAAGTGATCCTAGGACGTTGATTTGGGAAGAGGAAAGTAAAACCCTAGCTTTCCTTATAATTGTATCTATTTTATTCCTTCGTTCTTATGTTATTTTCAATTCCATTTTAATGTGTAGGCATTCAAGTAGTTTTTGTTGGAGGAAGAATAGAGTACAAAGATTATGGATGTTCTTTCAATATTTCTTCAATCGGGTTGAGTTTTAGAATACTATTTTAATTTTTTTTTTCACATTTAATTTCAAAATGCTTTCACCGTGTATTTAATTATTTCTTTGCATCTTTTTCAATGTAGATAATAGAGCTCTAATATAGTCACTTAGATTTATTTTTATTATTATTATTTTTTTCTTGTTGTGTGCACTTTTACAACAATCATGGTTGAGGTGATAGGATGCCTAAGAACGGCCCACTCTTTCCACGAGATCTAGATTCTTTATTTTTATTTTTTTGTTTTGGGTGAGCAGATGGGGAGGAAATAGAAGAGAAGGAGATTATTAAATTTTTTGTTTTTTTTTTGTTTTTTGTTTTTACAATACACATCTAAATCTAGAAATTTTTATTTAGCAAGATGAAAAGATATTAGTGTAATTTGGGGAAAGAGGGCACATCAATATGCCCTGGGTATTTTTTTAATTCCTTATCTATAAACTATAGCACAAACCATATCCATATCCCTCTAATAAATTATTATTGTTTACACAAATCCCATGATTTATAAATTCTAAATAAATGGCTCTGTGTGGACTCATTTACCGATTTACTATTAACTTTAGAGTAATGCAAAACAAAAAAACTCTTTTTTTTTCTAAACCCATAATAATAATAGGAAACATCATTAAATTAGAATAGGAGTAAAACTATTTCTTTCTCCCTAGTGTACACAGAGATATTCCCATAGATAAAAGTTTAATTACAATTTCAAGTAAACTTTCTTTCATATCATTTTCAGATTTTTTTGTAAAGAACACAAGGACTACAATGATAATAAATTTATTTCTTCTATTTTTATTATTTAAAATTCACAATATAGATAACATGATGTGACAATAAGGAAAATGTGTAATTAACATTGTTTTTATTAATTCTGAATATAAAAAGAAACTATCTCAATAACTAGGAATAAAGTATAGCATATTTCAAACTAAGTTTGTCATTTATATTCTATTCCAAGACTCAAATAATGCCACATGCTAAACAAGATTATATAAAAGAAATACATACACTATCATGAATTATTATTATTATTTTTCCCCATACAATACATGGGAGAAAGTTGCTCCCAAAACTAGTTTTTCAGATTACAAAGAAAAGGGAAACCCCTTTCATTAACAAAAGGTCTCCAAATTTAAATAATTATTTTCAAAGAGGTGAGATTTTATCACAAGATTCCCAAATAAAGTTTGCAACATTTTCCAAAAAAAGTAATGGAAAGATCATTTAAACATGAAACCATCAAGTTTTAATGCAACAACATTCCTCTTCCAAGGAAGAATTTTAAGAATTCAATCAACCCAATGAATCCATCCAAGATTCTTATCAAGGAAGGAGAGGACACAACTCTTGTTTTCTAAAGATAAAATCACATCCAAAGATGGGAGAATTCAAGAGGAGTTTACATCAATGTTTCTGTAAGACCCAAGCGACAAGGCAAAAACCACTTCTTAAAACAGATGGTCAACCAAGCATTCAAATACCCTATTAATGAAGGGCATGATTTAAAAATATCAACATATTAAAGGAATGATTTACAAAATATATACAAAAACCAAAAGAGATAAAAAAAGTATAACTTTCCCAAAATTGGGGAGAAACAAGATGACAATATCACGAAGAATGCTCATGTTATCTTCAATCTTTAAACTCCAAATATTGTACTCCACATAGTCTTCAACACAAAGAGAAAGGCTTGATTCACCACCTAGCCTAAAGGCATAATTACATGTCTTTTCAAAGGTTGGAATACATGCTAGCCTCCGCTAAGCCCATGGGAGAGAGAGCTAGCTTCCACAAATGTGCACAAGAAAAGGGAAGGGAGTAATAACAAAAATTTCACATTTAATACCAATCTCTTACACCAAAAATCACAACAAATGATCACCCGACAAAGAGAGGAGAACCCCAAATTAATCTTGAACAAGGGGAAGAGTAGATGAGACATCCTATAGTATCATAGATTGTGGTCCAACCATAGTGTTGGTACCTAAATTTGTTCTCCTTTTCAAACCAAGTAGAAACATAGATTCAACAGGAGCTTAGAGGTAGATATATTATAAACGTATTTCATTTTATAGCAAGTCGACAAATCTAGCATTTGTCCCTTTGTTACTTAGATTTGTGGAGAGATGGATAGCACCTCAAAAGGATGTGATCTTATCCAAACTATTTTAGGTTGTGCCTTTCAACCAAGGTAAGAGAACCTATTTTTTAACCTTTGTTATATGAAAGGAGATATAGGTACCTTTCTTTTGCATAAATTTTATAGAGAAGGCCTTGGGGAAAATATGATCAACACACCAGATCTGACTCTCACGAGTTGTCACTTCCAGATCATGGAGATACTTTCACAACAAGGCAAAGGTTACTAAAGACATTTGAGACCCTGCTTGCTTCTGCATGTTTAAGTGATGAGGATTGTGCATTTGTGTACACACATGACAAATAGGGGTAGTATGGGTAGGATTGGTTGTTGTTAAATGAAATTTTGGTGGGAGGGGAAACAAGATGGACTTGACTCACCATATCCTTGAGAGCTTATGCAAAATGGAAAGATTTAATTAACAAAATGCCAAAAATTTAAATTGTTTCCTCAACTAGAATATGTTCTTCAATGGAGGCCCGATCAGCACTCTTTCACACAACCCATGGATTCTCACACAAAGGCTCAAGTCGAGTATCCAATAAAGCACCAATATTTAAACCAAGTCACACCCGAGGTACACCCGAGAGGCTTACATATAATCTCTATCAACAAAATGAAAGAAAAGTGATTTTAAACTATTTATCCCATTCTCAGATGAAGGATCTTCTGAGAAATGAAATTGCAGATGCCACTAAACTATCACAAGGACTGAGACCTATGTGATTGGACTATATTTTGGTACAAGATTGCAATAGAAACAAGAAAAACTACTCGTATGCATTCAGAGATGAAATAAATACACTTTACTCAAGATTGACACAAAATAACTCAAATTTTGATCAAATTTATCAATGAGGAAAGTTTCCAAAACAATCTCAAAGATTTTCAATTGATGTACACTTGCAACCACCTTGACATGATCAAATTTGACACAAAGAGAGATATACAAGATTCTCTGACGACTTCTTCGAAAATCGATGGGCTCTGCTGCTTTTTCTACTCGAGAAAATCAGTCCTGATCTTTCCAAAAAATCCCAACCATTTGCATGATGAATTCATGTCATTTATAACATTTCCAATAGATCCCCTTCCTCCTAAAAGACAAAAACTTTAAATGCACCAGTGCTTGCCATGATTCTTTCGTGATTCGCAGAATCAGATCTGTAAAAGTCTCCAGGTGCTCGAGGGAAAATATCTTTGATTTCTTCCCACATTCAACTATTTTCTCAGGAAAACACACCTCCATCCATTCACCAACCACTTCCGCCCCATATCAATCAAATCTGACCCTTGCATGCTTAGGAGAAGAAAAATGGAAAACTAGATCGGGCTTGAGAGTTAGACTGTTTTAATGGCGAAATATGTCTCTAGATCTCTCCCACCAAACTCTAGATATCAAAATCAACTCACTCCTCTATTTGGTGTGTAGAAAATAGAAAGAAATCATGAAGACTTACACTCCCAGGAGTTTTATAGAAAAAATGGGGGGAAAATCAGATTTAGACGCTCGCAGTCGTTGATCTTTGATTTAAATGTGGGCCATCCACGTGGAAGATGTAAAACAAGTTCGGGGCTTCCTTTGACCTTTTCTGACCCTTTTAAAAAAATGGAAAAATTTCCCATTTTTCCCTGCACCTCCACTTCTAAAAATGGGCCTGACACGTGTCCTAAGGTGGGCCCCAAAAGAAATGCGGAGAAATTCTGCCATTTGACTCTCTTTTGGAAAAAGGAAAATTTTCCAAGTTTTCCCCATAGCTCTGCCCTTGAGAAATACTTTTGACACGTGTCCCAATGTGGGTCCCAACAGAACCCCGGTCCTTTTATGCCTTTAACTCCTTTTCCCTCAAAGGGAATTTTTTTCACTTTTCCTCCGAAAAGCCACACCTCCGCCATTGACCGGGCAAAACCTTGACTATTTCCCATCGAGCTTGTGGGCCATTTTTGCTATTTTAACCTTTATGAAGTAAAGAGGTGAAAAGTTTGAATTACCTCTGATGGTCCACCTCCCCACCCCTTATGACTTTTCAAATTGCCATGTTTCACCATGACACACCTTGAGGCAGTCCCAAAATTTGATACCTTGAATGAGTGTGGGCTTGCCACATGTCCTGCTTCGGAAAATTTGTTTGAAGGCTTGAAGCTCAGTGGAAGGTGCCACTTGTCAAGCTCCGAGGTAGTCTCCTTTTTTCGTTGAAAAGTCCAAGGAAATATTCAAAGTGAGCAGAGGCCTCCACATGTCAGCCTGGTGCTCTTTTAAAATGAGACTCAAGGGCCGGTCCCCAAACATGCGCGGTTCCTCCACGTGTCTCCATGGCACAACTTCAAGATGGTGCCCAAAGCAGAGACCCTAAATGAGCACAAGCTCACCATGTGCCCTGTTCCGCCAAACTGTATCCATTTGCATAAAATTTGTCTAAGTCTGGGCCAAGCAGTGGAAGCCTCCACGTGTCCTCTTGGTGCTACTCCAAGGCAAATCCCAAAAGTAGATCTTCAAATGAGTGTCGTTCCTCCATGTGTCCTAGAATTCTTGAAAACCTTTTGAAATTTGTCTAAGTATGGGAAACCCAGCAGAAGCCTCCACATGTCTCTTTCCTACCAACCCTCCACGTGTCCTCCCAACGCTACTTCAAAGCCAAACCAAAAAGTTGATTCTCAAACGAGTGTCGTTCCTCCACGTGGACACATTTTAAAAATGAGGCTTTTCATGGAATTTTGAAGTATTAAGCTAATCTGCATCTAACCAAGAGGTGCCACATTTCCCTGTCGATTGAATGATGCAAATTTGACTAGGAGAAATGCTTTTCAAACCGTGCGACACGAGAGAATCATCCATTTGAGCTATAAAATGAGGTTTTATTCAAGGACAGAGAATTTAGACTGTTGTAAGGCTCAAACACAATCCTTAGGGACACATCAACTCATTTCTCCTCGAGTACCTAGGGAAAAAATGGCAAGAACAAAAAATTCTGATTGTGGAGAATGGAGAAAATGGGAAAACGTGAGTTTTGAAGGGACAGAGCACAGGAGACCCAAAATACAGAGATTTTTTAGAGGAACAAAGGAACCATGAGACAAATACAGACCCACACATGATCCTCGACCCAGGAGTAGATTAAAATGGCAAAAATACATCTAGACAAAATACGGGAAGGATAAAATGACAGAGGCCGTGAATCAATAAATCTTCAAGGGTACAAATGGGGCAAGACAATTTTGAGCACTAACAGGCTCCAACTCAGGGATGGGCACTCCCTGCAAGTGCTAAAATATCCATTGGGTGATAGAGTCAGCTCATAGAGAAAAGAAATGAATCCATCTCCAAAAACAAACAAATAAGCCAGCAAAAATAGGCCACCATGGACCAGAAAAGCAAAAACACAAAAATAGGACGCAAACAACAAACTATACATTGTACAAGATGTGTTTACCTTGATTTAGAGGAATCAATCCAAGAAATGCTTTAGATGCCTGTCATTAACAGGTAGTTCGAGAAATTCACCATCTAGATCCTTCAACAAGAAGGTGTGTTCACCAATTCTAATGTCAATGGAGTAAGGGCCTATCGACACTAAAATTTTCCTCTGTAATTTCTATTTCATTAATGTATGTATTAGGAATAAGATGTTGTTAAGTATAATTAGTAGTAGCATCTTATAGAAGATAACGGCCTTTGCGCCGTACGATGCCCCCAATAATGTATAGTACGGTAATAGTCAAAAATATAATAGGAATGTTGTGGTAAAAAGTAAATATTTGTCATAAGTGGTTCGGTAATGTTAAAATGTCAAAGTTAGGGTAAGTAGAGAAGTAGGGTCTACATGATTAGGAATTAAAAATATTATATTAGTAATAAGGAAAAGGAGTGAGGTCATAAATATTTTGTGTATTTTATTTGTAAAAAGTCTAAAAATGTGGAACCCATGTGAAATGATAAGGTTTATCTTATCTTAAAAGATAAGCTTACATGTACAGATAAAAGTTAAGGTATGGAATATGATTTGTCGAGTAGATTTCTTATCCTATCTTAGAGATAAGATGGATAAGCTTGGAAGTTCTATAAATAGAGAGGCCACCCCCCTCATTTAGCATAGAAGGAAGTAGTGAGAAATATTATATGAGTAAGTGTGTAAAGGAATCCATAATTTTGAAGGTGTGTTAAAGAAGCCATTAAGAGGTGTAATTGTGAAGTTTCTCCCATAGTTATTGTTGGAAGGCAAGTGAAGTTAGTAAATGGGTGAGATTGTAACAATTTCATGTTGGTGTTATAATTTACACTTATATTTCACATTTATTATCATTCCTTCTTATCATGGTCTATGGTATTCTTGTGTTATGTTTGTTGTTGTGTTTCCATATTCCATCCACCAAACTAAAAGTCATGTGCATTAGTAAATAATCATAGACGAGGAGTTCCCAAGAAAGAATTATCGTAGTGCCGGATTGGTGATGACAGCCCATCCACAATGAATAAAACTTGCCATGCTTGCCCTTATCCTCATGCCTACTATCCTATAATAGCACAAGATCTCCAATATTGAAGGCTCTAGGAGTGATCTTCTTGTCAAAGAGTTTCTTTAGCTTTTCTCTGAAATTTATATGCCCCTTTTGAGATGCCCTCCTCTCTTCATCAAGCTCAACAACTGGGTTGATGCGGGCATCATGAGGACTCACTTCTTAATCTTCCAGGTTGTTGAATGAATTGATATGAAGATAATTACATATGCAGGGGCAGCAGGGCCGAGTCCCATATACCAACTCAAATGGACTATTTCCAAAGTGGCTCTTTTGACAAAGATCCTATCACCCAGCATAACAAACTTCAACTGCTCACCCTATTTTCTCTTGTTCAACTCCAAGTTTCTTCTTGTAATCTTTAGCAAATTCTTATTGTTGGAATCAACTTGTCTATTTCCTTGGGGTTATAGTTAGAGGCATATGTCAAATTTATCCCATATACTTTACACATTGCCACTAGAGGTCTAGCCCTACGAAACTCATGGCATTATCAACTATGATTTTGATTGGTACTCCAAACCTGCAAATAATATTGTTTAGCACAAAATCCATGATAACTTGGTGTGTAGCCTTCTTGGTGGGGATTTCTTCCACCCACTTGGTAAAGTAATCAGTGGCTACAAGAATCCACTTATGGCTAGCACTTGAAGGGTCTGAAATATCACTAATGAAGTCTAGAGAAATGCTAAGCAACTCTCACATCTTCTGACCAACATGGTTGTATCCTTGAAAAGAGTTTGCCACCAATAACCAGCACTTAGGATCTTATGTGTTGTGACTCTTCTAGAAAAATTCCCCCCACAAACTCCTCCATGGAGATCAACAATTATTTTGGGGGCTTCATCTTCAGTGATGCATCTTAAGAGGACTCCCTCTGGGTTCTTCCATGCCAACCCAAAATCAATAATGAAATATTTCTAGGAAGCCAACTTAAGAGCTCTTTTCTGGTTCTTATTCAAGTGCTCAGGGTAGTTTAAGTGTCTGAGATAGAACATCACATACTTGTACCACTAAGAACTCATCAAACTTTCAAAAACATTTGCCCTTTCTTCCTCAATCTCATTTACCTCAATGGTCTGCAAGTTTCTCTCAACCATGAGCTTAGCTAACCCCAAACCTCTCACAAACTTCATGGTTTGGATGTCCATATCATACTCTTGCAATTTGTTCACCCATCTACATCTTTTACTTGAGACTTCCATCTCTGACAGGATTTCTTTTACCATGGTATGGGGAACATAAGCAACAACTTTTGAACTTAAAATATAAGGCCTGAAAACCTTTGTTGCTTTGACCAAGGAAAATGCCTTCTTTTCCATGATGGTGTATTTTAGTTCTGCTCCTTGCAAAGCCTTACTGAAAAAGGCAATGGGCCTCTCAGCCCCTTCATCATCCTTTTGTAGCAGGACAAAATCAATAGTGTTTTCTGAAGTGAAAGAGAATAGTTGAAAGGGCTTCTTATAATGCTGGAGCTGCCAAAACAGTGCATGCTTTAGTATCTCTTTAATCCCATTGAAAGCTTGGATAACAACCTCCTCCCATTTGATGACCTGGTCTTTCTTCAACATGGAAGTGATTGGAATGGTCAACTCAGAAAAGTTTGATATAAACCTTCTAATGAAGTTTATCTAGCCCAAAGAAGGACTGAATTCCTTTTTTGGTTCTTGGAATTGGGACTTTGTTGATGGCCTCCACTCTTTTGGATCAATCATCACTCCTTCTTGTGACACAATGTGACCGAGCAATTTTTCCTTCTGCACTCCAAAATGGCATTTATTTGGATTGAGTGAGATGCCATATTCCCTACATCTGATCAACATCTTCTCTAAGTGTAGCAAATGGTCACTTCTCCTTCTTGAAAAAACTGTTACATCATCTTGGTAAACAAAAATAAAGTCATTAATGTAACCAATAAAAGCAACATTCATTGCTCTCTGAAAAGTGGCTCCAGCATTCATCAGACCAAAGGGCATCCTAACATATACATATATTCCCCATGGAGTAGTGAAGGTTGTCTTGATCCTTTCTGATTCTTTTACCATGACTTGGTTATAACTAGAGAAACCATCTAAAGTAGAAAGAAACTCAGAACCAGTCACCAACTGCAGCATGTGCTCCATGTTAGGTAAAGGATAGTTTTCCTTCATTGAGGCCTTGTTTAGATTCCTGAATTCCACACACAACCTGATGTCACCATTCTTCTTTCTTACTGGCACTAGGTTGGTAACCCAAGAAGAATACCTTGTGGGCTGGATAATTCCTCCATCCCTCAGCTTCTTCAGCTCCTCTTGCATTTTGAGAGATAATAGAGGATTAATTGGCCTCGATTCTGCCTAAAGGGTTTTGCACTAGGCTCCAAGGGAATCTCATGTTGGAATAGGTCTTCTCTGTATGCTTTGAGCTCAGAATAGGTCCAAGCCATGCAATCTTGGTATTTCTTTAACAACTAGATGTATGACTGCTTTTCATCTTTGTTGAGACTACTACCTAACCAAATATTCCTTGGTTTCTCCTTCGTGCCAAGGTCATGCTCCTCAACATCCCTCAAGGCTACCATATTCCTATTAATAATGCAATCAACATTATCAAAATTTGATTCAAGAGCAACCAACCCTCTAGGAATGGTGTTGGTCTTTAGCTAGATGATGCCTTTTCCAAATAAGGTTTCCTTCCCCTCGTTATATAGACCATTGGCTCCCAATCAATGTTTTGATCAGAAAACTCTCCATCATTTTGCAGGAACCTTCTGACCTGAGCCTCATCATCAAAAACCTGCCAATGTTTTATATTGTCAGGGACAGAGGGTCTTGTCACTACCTCCACCTCATATTCACAATAAGGGGATGTTGCAAAACTGTCAAACCGAGACCCCAACACTGCAAGCTTATCTACCAAGTCATTGAACCTCCTATCATGATGCACAATGTTGAAGGAGTCAAACATCTCAATGAAGTCCCAAACTGCATGCTTTTACTATTTCAGTCATTGATTCTTTGTGGCATACAGATCCTAATTTGTTTGACAACTAACTCGAATCTCCCTTGACAATCATGTCCTTGACACCATACTTCCAAGAAATTCTTAATCCTAATAACAATTCCTCATACTCAAGCAATATTGTTAGTACACTCAAAGATAATCTTAAAGGAAAAAACAAACCTCTCCTAGCTTGGAGAAATTAGGACAACACCGACACCATTTCCAAATTTGGAGCAAGCTCCATCAAACAATAGAGTCCAAGGAGAGATTGTCTACTCAAGACACTTAGAATCCTCAATCTTGTGCTCTTTTCCATCAGCAAATGCCACAAATTTTTCAGCATCAACATTTGTATATAATATTTCATAGGATGCATTGTTGGGATCCTAAATAAGGTGTAACATTTTTTCTCCCCATATAACCTGACAAGGCTACCCTCAACTGGGATGGTGGCATAAGACATGTCGATTTGGACACTACCACCAACACTTGCAACCCACTTTCTTGACATCAACATACCTCACTTGGCTGGGTGATCAACTATGACAACATCAAGTTTTAAATTTTTACCTGGTAGGTTGTAAGCTGCACCACCAAACCCTTCACACATCCCAATACTGGCACCTCTCTAGAGTCCATGGCAATGCACTTCCCATATGTTGATGTTACCTTAATATTCAGCTCATTCATGACCTCCAAAGGCATGGCATTACATGATGCCCCTGAGTCAAACATGTAGTTATGGAGCAGCATATTCTTGATGCTCGAGTGGTGAAGAATGGATCCACATTCAGCTAAGATTCTACCAAATATGTCCCCAAATAAACCTTAGGAGGTTCGGCTAGCTCTTCTCGATGCCGATGGTGTCCCAGCACTCTTCAATGGCTAGAGGATTCTCCACAATGTTCACATTTCCTCCTAGGGATGTCTTCTCTTCATTCAATCCCAAGTATTCAAATGTTTCTCTCTTGTGCTCAGGAATCCTAAGCAACTCAACAATTCAAACAAAGAATTTTATTTGACTCAAAACATGGGAAATTTCATATGGGACATTCTTTGGAAAGGTAATATTGGAAGAAAGGCTAACACACTCATTAAATGGTATAAGACTCTTGATAGCCTGAGCATGAGGAGGGGTGTGATCTTTGCTTGGAACTGCAGGTCTTTTGGCAGATCGATCTTTCTTGGGAGCCTCTTTAGGAATGTTAGAAAGTAAGGAGCTTTTGGCTTGGTCCGAGGCCTTACCCATTTGATGACCTTACTTCTTGTGTTATATTCCTTCTCTTGAGTCACAACAACATTCATTAATAATTTCCTATCCTCCTCAGATGGGATTCCTCCATAACACTTTTTTATCATTAAAGCCCTTAAATATTCAAATTCATTATTGGGAAATTCAAAAGCTTGTACATTATCTACTTCTAAAGTATGAGAGGGAGGGAGAATATGTACTCTATGAATGTATTCCCAAAAAGTGGCAGCAGTTATGGAACTTATCACCTTAGTTGAGGTTGCTCTTTGTTGTGAGATAGAAGAGCATCCCATCATGCAAACATCATCATCACTCTTATCATAAGCTACATTTTCTTCTTGATGATCTTCTTCACAAGGGGCATGGGGCATGAAACATCAGTCACACCAATACATGACTTCTGTCTCTTCCACCACAACAACTCTGGCAGCCAAAGGATCAGTACCATTCTACTTTATTTTCCTTGAGGCTGCCTATTCCAAAATCCAACAGCTCCTTTTCCTTTGTCATTAGTTCTTTGATGATTTGTAAGTCTATCTTGGTGTTGCTTTGCTGTGTAGTCCTTGGGAAGTCTCGCCCAACTCCCTTCTCACTTGGGATAATTTGTAGGAGATCTCCTTGATAGCCCCTCGCTAAATTTTTCACAACTTCTTGCAAATCAACAACCTTGCTTGTTTGAGGTTTCTCTAGGTTAACTAGCTTTACACCTTCCCTTTTAGAGGCTTTCCAATTGCCTTAATATTGTTCTCTATTTGTAGAGCCATGGTGAAGGCCTGAATTAAATTTGTGGGGTTCTTGTCTCTTAAATAATATGTATCCTTTTTATCAAATGCATCAGTATATTTGATCAAACATGACTCATCACAAGGCCTTATTCTAACAGGTAATATCCTCAAGGTCTTACTAAACCTTGTATTGAATTCCTGTACTGACTCATTGGGATTCTTCTTAATGTTTTCAAATTATGATAGAAGAAACCTAGGTTCAGTCCTATCACCATATTGTAATCTAAATGCATTGTTCATCTCAGCCCAAGAATCAATAGAAATATCTGGCAATGCTTTATACTAGTCCCTAGCATCCTCCTCTAGAGTGTGAACAAATAATTTGATGTACACATCTTCATGTTCAATCTCAAAGTCTTCCATCATATTGAGGAAGAGCTTTAGATGCTGGTCACCAGTTATGACATTGTTTCCTGGAACTTAGGAAGTATATTCCTTACATCTTGAGGTACTGCATTTGGATAACCAACCATTCCCACAAAATTTATAGGTCCAAAGGTGTTTACAAAAATGGAGGTCTGGGTTGAGCCATATTGATTCAAGGAGGTGATCTTGGAGGGGTGACAAACTGATGGGGGCAGAGGGTTCTTGGAACACAGGAGTATGATTTTTAAAATGGATACCCCCAAAGACCTTGTTTCTTAGAAATCCCTATCTACTTCCGAAAAGACAGTGTAGAATGTGAATCAAATATTAAAAAATCAAATGAAGGCCCTTCTCCAGCTGGAGAATTCAGTTCCAAAAAGAGGCTACCTAATTCAAAGTCACTTGAATGACATTCTTCAATGATAGGCCATTCACTTTCATCAGTGGAGATCCCTCTCCTTGCCTCCCGGTCTCCAACAAATGCTCTCCAGGATTTTCTTCCCTCTAATTTTGCTTTTCCTAGCTCTGGAAATAGTGTCCTAGTAGGATCCCTAGTGAAGAAATACCTTCTTCCTTCTAGCTTTGCAAATGTTAGTAACAAATCTGACCTTGACAGAGTTTTAAGACACTGGTCCTTATCAAAATCAAATCAACAGGGAGTCACCACTAAGGATTTCCACCTTAGTTGTGCAAATGCACTAAATATGATCTGTCAAATGTCTGTCAATGCTAGAAACTAGAAATGAAAGATTCTAACCTTTCTTCACCAAAATTTATCAATGAATCCCCGGAAATGACATCACAAGTGTTGGTGTTGTTGATGGGTCAAATAGATATGAACTGGCAGTGGATCATAAAATTAGTCTCAACGATGCAAATTGGTTCCCAACAATTCAAAACAGTCCTCGACAACGGTGCCACAAGTTTTGGTGTTGTTGACAGTCAAATAGATATGGATTAAAATATATATGCACGTGGATTAAATTGAACTAAAGTCCCTAGCAACGTAAATCAAATCCCCAACAATGGCGCCACAAGTGTTGTTAACGGCCCCAAAAAAATCTCAGAGCTCAAATAATCCCTGGTAATGGCACCACAAGTGTTGTTGACAGCCCAAAAAAATATCGAGCTCAAATAATCCTCGACAATGGCGTCACAGTGTTGGTACCCAAATTTGTTCTCCTTTTCAAACCAAGCAGCAACATAGATTCAATAGGGAGCTTAGAGGTAGATAGATCATAAATGTATGTCGTTTTGTAGCCGGGGAGAAATCTAGTTGTCCCTTTGTTACTTGGATTTGTGGAAAGATAGATAGCACCTCAAAAGGATGTGATCTTATCCTTACTATTTTAGGTTGTGCCTTTCAACCAAGGTAAGAGAACCTATTTTGTAACCTCTATTATATGAAAGGAGATACATGTACCTTTCTTTTGCATAAATTTTATAAAGAAGGCCTTGGGGAAAATATGATCAACACACCAGATCTGACTCTCACGAGTTGTCACTTCCAGATCATGGTGATAATTTCACAACAAGGCAAAGTTTACTAGATACATTTGAGACCGTGCTTGCTTCTGCATGTTTAAGTGATGAGGATTGTGCAATTGTGTACACATATGACAAATAGGTGTAGTATGGGTAGGATTGGTTGTTGTTAAATGAAATTTGGTGGGAGGGGAAACAAGATGGACTTGACTCACCAGATCCTTGAGAGCTTATGCAAAATGGAAAGATTCAATCAAAAAAATTCCGCAAAAAGTTAAATTGTTTCCTCAACTAGAATATGTGCTTCAATGGAGGCCTAGATCGCACTCTTTCACACAACCTCGTGGGATTCTATCACTAAGGCTTGAGTCGAGGAACCAATAAAGCACCAATATTTAAACCAAGTCATGCATGAGGTACACCCGAGGCTTACATATAATCTTTATGAAAAAATGAAAGAAAAGTGATTTTAAACCGTTTATCCCATTCCCGGATGAAGGTTCTTTTGAGAAATGAAATCATAGATGCCACTAAACTATCACAAGGACTGAGACTTGTGTGATTAGACTATATTTTGGTACAATATTGCAATAGAAACAAGAAAAACTACTTGCATGCATTCAAATATGAAATAAATACACTTTACTCAAGATTGACACATAATAACTCAAAGTTTGATCAAATTTATCAAGAATGGGAAGTTTCCGTAAACAATCTCAAAGCTTGTCAATGGTGTACACTTGTAACCACCTTGACATGATCAAATTTGACACAAAGAGAGATATACAGGCTTCTCTAGATGACTTCTCAAAATGGATGGGCTTTGTCAAGATTTTTCTACTAGAGAAAATCAGTCCTGATCTTTCCAAAACTCCCAACCATTTACACGATGAATTCGTGCCCTTTATAACATTTCCAACAGAGCCCCTTCCTCCCAAAAGAAAAAAAAATTAAATGCACCAGTGCTTGCCATGATTCTTTTGTGATTCACAGAATCAGATTTGTAAAAGTCTCCAGGTGCTCGAGGGAAAATCTCTTCGATTTCTTCCCACATTCAACTCTTTTCTCAAGAAAAACATTCCTCCATCCATTCGCCAACCACTTCCACCCCATATCAATCAAATCTGACCCTTGCGTGCTCAGGAGAAGAAAAGCTGGAAAACCAGATCGAGATTGAGAGTGAGACCGTTTTAATGGAAAAAGATGTTTCCGATCTCTCTCACCAAACTCTAGAGATCAAAATTAACTTACTCTTCTACTTGGCGTCTAGAAAATAACAAGAAATCATGAAGAATCACACTCCCAGGAGTTTTATGGAAAATATGAGGAGAAAATTAGATTTAGACACTCAATGTAGTTGATCTTTGATTTAAATATGGGCCGTCCATGTGGAAGATGTAAAAACAGGTTCAGGGGCTTCCTTTGACCTTTTCTGACCATTTTGAAAAAATGGAAAAATTTCCCATTTTTCCCCACACCTCTGCTTCTAAAAATGGGCTTGACATGTGTCCTGAGTTGGGCCCCAAAAGAAACAAGGAGAAATTTTGCCATTTGAATCTCTTTTGGAAAAAAGAAAATTTTCCAAGTTTTCCTCACAACTTTGCCTTTGAGAAATACTTTTGACACGTGTCCCAATGTGGTTCCCAATAGAACCCTGGGTCCTTTTATTCCTTTAACTCCTTTTCCCTCAAAGGGAAAATTTTTCACTTTTCCTCCGAAAACCCGCACCTCCGCCGTTGATCGGGAAAAACATTAATCTGTTTCCCATTGGGCTCGTGGGACATTTTTAATATTTTAACCTTTATGAAACAAAGAGGTGAAAAGTTTTAATTGCCTCCGATGGTCTACCTCCCCACCCCTTATGACTTTTTAAATTGCCATGTGTCACTATTGATGGCAAAGCACAGACCCCAGAATGTCTCGCAACTCGATGGGTTGAGACTCTCAGTGCGATTGCATAACATGGAGCTTTTCCCAAGTGTGAGACCTTGCGAATCGGGAAAGCTCTCCGAATGAAGGTCGGTTCCTATTCCTCTGTTCAGGTGCACACAAACAATTTGTAGAGGGTTCACTCAAAAACCTAATCTAACTTGCCAAGGAGACAGGGTTGAGAAGATGCAAGAAAATAAACCTAAGCCCACATGGGTTCGGGGTTCTCCTTTGCATTTGCATCGAGGTTTGGAGGGTGGCTCAACATGTGTTTTTTCCTCATGCTTTTCTGACTTGTTTCCCTGACTTCAAAACCCGATTTTCCTAGGTAGTGTTTTAGGTTTGCAGAAATATCAAGCACCGGGACATGCCTTGTGATTTATATGCTTCATGTCTCGTGTTTCCCGAAACCCGAAACCCGAAATCCTTTGTGTCGTTTTCGGACCTGCGCAACATATTTCCTTTGTGTCGGGTTTTCGACCATGCAATGCATCCCCCAAAACCTGAAATGAAGGATTTCGAGACTAGGGACCTATTTGGCAACCTCTAAAACCTGAAATGAAGGATTCAGAATTCTAGACTTGTTTTGCATGCATGAAAACTTGAAATGACCTTGGTGGGAGTAGAGGCATGCAATGCACCCTCAAAACCCGAAATGAAGGTTTTCAATTTTCCTTGATTTCTATATTCTGTTGTTGTCTATATTTACCCGAGGGGTAGATATATATAACAATTTGGTGACTCAACGGGGTCACCTGCCTGCTAGGTAGAAGATCGGTGGTCTTTTAGTGATCCAAAGTGGGCATGGAGTCATAAGCAATAACACCTCGAAACCAACCTCGATATTTGATCATGAGCTTGATACCGCAACTCCTTCTCTCGAGAGCACACTCAAATATAGAAATTAAACCTTGGATCAACAAAACCTATGTCTTTGAAGCACTTAGGAAACTAAAACCTAACTACAACAAGACAATGTGCATCCACACTTAGAGGAATTAAAATCCTAGGCTACTATTTACAAGGGTGAAGATTATCTTTAGTAGAAATGTTTAAGATGGATTTCGTTAACCAGAATGTGATGGAAGTTATTCTCCATCTAATGTAGAAAATTAGAAGGAAGTACTACTTTTACATCCCGTAATCATGTAGGGGCCACTCCAAATTGCATCAAACTTGGAATGCCTTCCTAGTTTTGCCCGATCTGCATCCCATTTCAGAACTAGGTCCCCTTCCTGGAAGGTCCTTTCTCTTGCTTTCTTATCAAACCATATTTTTACTAAGGCTTGATCTTTCTCAATCATTTGAATTGCATGTTCTCTGATTTCTTCCAATTCCATCAATTCTACATACCTGGCCTCCATTGGTTCAAACTCAGACAACTCCAACTACTTCATGAGCTCCAATGTAGGTAGTTCTAATGATATAGGCAATACTGCCTCTTTCCCATAGACCAACTTGTAGGGAGAATTCCCTGTAGACCTCTTTAGCGTTATCCTGTCAGCCCATAACACTGATTTTAGCTTGGTATGCCATGTTCTTTGGTTTTCATCTAGAGTCCTTCTGATGATTCTTAGCAAATTCTTGTTCGTGGACTCTGCCTATCCATTACCCTGTGGGTAATAGTTGGAAGAGGTTCTCAAGTAGATTACATTCTTGACAGCCCATTCTGTAATCTTGGAACCTATGAATGCCAATGCATTTTCCAATATGATAGTGGCGGCACACCAAACCCGGTCACTATTCCTTAATAAAAGTCTAGTATGTTAGACTCATTTGCTTCTTTGAGCGCTCTTTGCTTGGGTCCACTTGGTGAAATAGTCTCATTTGCCGTGAGAATCCACTTGTGGCCTTGGCTTGAGTTTGGATTGATGACCCCAACGAAGTCCAATCCCCATTGCATAAATGGTTAGTCAACCAAAATTGGGTGTAATGGAAGTGCTTTTGCTAGTATTTCTTTGCTCGTGAAGAGTGCACATTTTTGCACTTTTTATCCATGTATAATAAATCATTGAACGCTGTGGGCCAATAATACCCTACCTTCATAATCTTGAGAGTCAGTTACCCATGGGGCAAAATTTCCTCCGAAATCTCCATCGTGAAAATCTCGTAACACCCTCTCAATTTGACTCCGTCCCAATGCACCTCAATAGAACTCCATTGCTTTCTTTCTTGAAAAAAACACCATTAACAAGTACATATGGAATGGCTTGTAATCTCAAGTATCTCCTCTTAGCTTTGCTCATTTTTGGAGGGCATATGCCTGTTTGTAGGAATTATATCGTATTCTCGAGTCCAACAAGGAGCGAGTACACATAATAATTTTCCCGTCCTTGACCATCCTGTAGCACCAAGATAGTCTCCTTTTCATCGCCTTCTTCATCTTATTGACTCGAGGCCAGCTTGTTCAAATAATCCCTTTCCACGGACCATCTTAGTGACCCTAATTTCGATGTCATATTCCATGACATGAGTGATCCATCCTGCACGTTTCTCATTCAGATCCTTGTTTAGAAGGAAGTCCTGACTCCCGCATGAGAGACCAATAATTGGATCTTGTTATTTGAGACTAGGTGCTTGAATTTCTTTAAGCTCCCGATCAATGCAAGAACATGTTTGTTAATGAAAGAGTACCCGAGCCATATTCCTCCAAGCCTTGATGAATAAAAAAAAAGCGGTTGTTCCGATCCTCTTTGTTTTGTTGTACCAAGATTGCGAAATTGTGTCCCCTCGCCACCAAAGGCATATAACATGAAATCCTTGGAGAAATATAGATTGACGAGAGTTGGAGCTGGAGATATAGCATCTTTTATTGCCTCAAAACTTACCTTTCCTTCAATTGTCCACTTAAATGCCATGCTCTTCCTTAACATCAACGTTATTAGCTTTACGAGAGCTATAAAGTTTCGAACAAACCTGCAGACAAAATTGACTCTTCCTAAGAAGCTCAAGAGCCTTCTTGTGACTTGGCAATGGAAATGCTCTAATTACCTCTACGCTCTCTGGATCAATCGTCAACCCCTCCTTTGAAACAATATGGCCTAGAAGTTTTCCTTCGTGATCCAAAAATATGCATTTTTGGGATTCAATGATACTCCAAATCTTCTACACCTCTGAAATACTTGTCTCAGATGAAATAGGTAATCCGTCGTATTTTTGGAGAATACAAGGTGATTTCGTCAAGATATATCAAAACTATTTCATTGATCGGTTCCTTAAATTCCATATCCATTTCCTTTTGGAAAGTGGCTCTAGCATTTGATATCCCAAATGGCATCTTCCCGTAGGCATAGATGCCCCATTTGGTGGTGAAATCCATCTTGAACTGGTCATCTTCTTTCACCATTATCTCGATTATACCCTGAGCAGCCATCTAGGAGAGAGATCTCTCTAAATCGGATACTACCTGCAATATTTGCTCCATTGAAGGAAGTGGGTAATGATCTTTGAGAGATTCCCCGTTGAGGTCTCGAAGTCCACGCATAACATGATTTCTCCATTCTTCTTCCCGACCGGTACCAGTTTGTAACCCAAAGATGAGTGTTTGATCGGGAATATAATGCTTGCCTCTATTAGCTTGTTTATCTCTTTCTTCATTAGAGGCTCAATGTGAGGGTTGACTGGTCTTTGCTTCTGCCTGATGGGCTTAGCATCTGGATCCAGTTCTATGGTATGTTGTGCCAACTTTGGGTTGAATCATCGTAGGTCTTCATAGCACCAAGCGAAGACATCTGGAAATTCTTGAAAAAGCTCTATGAAATCTGATTTTTCCTATCCAATGGCCACTTTACCAATTTGAAGTGTTTTGCCTTCCCCAACCGGAATTGGCTTTGAATCTTTTCCTTTGACCTATATGTCAGCCTTTTCCTTATTGAATTGGTCGTTAGGATTGAAGATAGACTCTAATGTTACTAAACCCTTAGGAAGCTTGTTTGTCCATAGCTGCACTAGTTGATACCCGCATCTTTGCTACTCTAGTTTGTCTTGATTCCTAGCCAAGAATTCAGTCTCTTCTTGCAAGAAATTGGTGATCTATTGATCGTTCTCAAACACCGCTAGCTAGCTTGTGTTATTGTCTGGCACCACTGACCTCACAATCACATGGATTTTTGGTTGTGTTTTATCCCTTTTGATTTTTTCAACCACATCAAACGTTGCTCCAACTACGCTGACCTATCCATGGCTTCATTTTTTTCTTCCCGGGTATGGACACAATGTTGAAATCTTCAAAATCCTCAATGAGGTCCCATACCCTGTTCTTATAGCTCTTGAGCAGGTCATTCTTTGTAGCATGTTGTCCCTTGACTTGATTGATGATTATCTCACTATCTCTGAACACCTGCAAGTTCTTTATGCCCTTTTTCCTGGCATAATGAAGTCCATGAATCAACGCCTCATATTCAGCTGTATTGTTTGAACAAGTAAATTGGAAACAAAAATCTGAATAATATTCAATGTCTTTTGGTGAAATCAACATTGCACCTCCTCCAACATTTTGTTTGCTTCTCGAACCATCGAAAAATATTTTCCAAACTTCATTGTCATCCTCTTGTTATTGCTTAATGATGTCGGGAATGGGTGAATTTTCTTCGTGTACACAATACATGCCCAATTCAGATTCTTCAATTTCCTTGTATGGGTAAAATCCATGAATTTTGTTCTCCCATTCATCCGAAGTGAAATCAAGAATTCCCTCAACCTTAGTACCTGTTTCTAGATCATTTGAACACTCCTCCTGATCAAAGGCTGAGTAATTTGCATTGATAGGACTTGGCACATGAGGCTCGATATGGAAATTGGCAATTGGTTCTAACCTAATTGTTGCTTTGGCCCCATACCTCATCCTAAAAATCATGTGTGACCAATCTGTAGATAGATATCCACCAATTTTTGCAGTGAAGTCTCTTGATAGACACAACACAAAGAGTGGCGGAAGGTCAATTATAGACACATCTGCAAAACTGTGACATTAGGACAAGCATGTAGTGTTAGGCTTAACCCTTTGATGACCCCAACTGTTCCTACTACCATTCCATCTAGCTGTACTACTCCTTTCAGAACTGGCTCATACTTCAGACCTAGTTGATCCGCTATCTGCTTCATCACTGAACTACTTGCCCCTGAATCTATCATGCAGTTGTGTACCAATTGGTTCCCAATAATCAATGACACATAGAATGGTGGAGGCTTTAAATTTTTTCTCGTCTGGCCTCCATCATGTTGCACTATATTAGTGAGAACTTTCTCATGTCCTCGGTTAGATACATTCGAGGCAGACCAGTTAGCCATTGCAGCTTGCAATAAATCTCACTGTCCTGGGATTGCTAGTGATTCCCACATGGAAATGTTCACATGTGTCTTCTTCATTTGATTGATGATGTTGAAAGGGGATGAATTGTCCTTTTGCTGCCCCTTACTTGGTGCAACCTTTTCTGGAGCTTGAACAAGCACATGTGTTGCCACAACGGTTACCTTAGGCTGATTTTGCACATTTGGAGTTGCATTTGGTCTACTGACCCTTTGTTGTGTAGGAGTGGGCTGAGAAACAACTAGATTAGACGGTTGTCCCTCTTCTATGCTTCTCTTCTTTGACCATGTGTTCGCAGCCACGCCTTGAAAAGGTTGTTGGTTAACTCCAAAGAAGTCCTCCATTTGCCAATTAGCCAATGTGGTTTCTGTTAGAGGTCCTTCTTGTTGTGTTTCTTGTTGTTGATTCCCTTCTTGGCTTGGTTCTTGAGACACACCAATGGTTTACACCATCAAGGCCTGATTTAGTGCACCATTGAAACATGTTGATTGATTATGAGGTAAATTACAGGGGTAACACCAGTCGTACTCCTGTGCCATGTTGTTTTGTGTTGGAACCAAGGCTCTTGAGGATGTCGTTGCATTTGGATCATACGGTCAAAGTGGCCTTGTAGCTTGAGGTTGTCCTTGGTTTTGGTTTTGGTTTGTAGCCTGAGCGAGTGGTCTATTTTGTTGTTATGAGGAACTAGCTTAGTACTACAATTGAGGCTAATACGGTCTAGAAATTTGAGCTTGCTATATTTTGATAGACACTAACTCATTTCCAAGTTTCTGTAGTTGTTTCATAACCTCCTACAATTCCTTTGAAGTATTTGAGGAAGTTGATGCCTCATTATTGCTTTGATTTCTAGGGATTGGAATGGGATTCAATTCTGGTGTTTGATCGGTCATAGGATTTTCCATATCCGGATAAAGAGGCGGTGGTGGCCTTGGTGCAAGCTTACCAGCTTGGATCAAACAGCTTCTCTACTCGATAGTTGTGTCATAGGTCCCCGACATCATTGTTCCTCCCATTGATTGGATCATCATGGCTATGTCTGAATTTATAGCCTTTAAAAAATAAAGGAATGCTCCTTCGGCGGTTGGTCTAACAACTATTGGAATCATGTCCCATGTCCGTTGGAATCTGAAGTTGAAATCTGTCATTTTCTTGTTAGGAGCCCTTTTGATTATTGTCGGTTTTCTAGTAAAGACAAATTGTCCGCCTCTCCCCAAATTGGTTGCAAAGGGCTGAACAAAGCTGGTTCTAATTCATAATAGACCCTACTATTAGGCTCCTAAACCATTGTAAGGCCTTACCTTTGAAAGATGAAGCCAACAACTTGATTGCAACGTCCCTCTTCTCGAGTATTAGACCTGGTTCGAATTATTCTCATGTACTTAGGCAACTGTCTTGCTGCTAAACCGTTGAATTCTATCCCTTCAGAGTCGCCATATGTGTTGGGGAACGAGCCTAAAAAGGCTAGATTTTTCCAAGTTACACACCAAATTTGACAATATTAAAAAAGGAAATTAAAACTTTGAAGGACCCAAAGGATACAGTCTTTAATTTGGAATTCAGGTCTTATTGTGCAGCTGCTAATCCCTGAAAGGTACAGGTAGAACTCAGGTCATGCAATGCAACTTACAAAACCTGAATTGCCATGTGTCAGAACTTGGGACATGCTTGACACCTAGGAAAACCTGAAATACATTGTGTCAGAACTTGGGACATGTTCAACACCCCGAAAACCCGAAATGACTATTTTCGGGAATAGGACCATGCAATGCATCCCCCAAAACCTGAAATGAAGGAGTTGGGTCTTCTTTGATGTTCTCCGACCTTGAAAACCTGAAACACTAAAAACTATGAAAATTTGAAAGTCAAAATCTCAAAAATCTAAGGATACCCTTTTGAAGATTACCCCAAATCTACCAACTGGTGAAATTTTTACTTGTTTTGAGCAAGTTAAGCCCTTGAAAATCAATTTTGGAGTTCATCCTAGAAGGTGCAAAATCTAAAATTGTAAAACTTGCAATTTCTAAGTCCAAATTTCTTGAAAATTCCTTCAAAACTTGTGGAATGACCTCTTAGTCCCACCATACGTGCCAAAACTGTTGATGGCGAATCACATCACCCATGCATGTCTGTAACTCAATGGGTTGAGACTCTCAGTGCGATTACATAACATGGAGCTTTTCCCAAGTGTGGGACCTTGCGAATTGGGAAAGCTCTCCGGATGAAGGTTGGTTCCTATTCCTCTGTTCAGGTGCACACAAACAATTTGCGAAGGTTCACTCAAAAACCTAATCTAACTTTCCAAGGAGACAGGGTTGAGAAAATGCAAGAAAATAAACCTAATCTAACCAAGGTGATGCACCAAAGGAATGATGAACAACTATTTTGCCAATAAACACAAACCATAAAAATGCAATACAATAAACATGCACAAGTAACCAAGACTGCAATGAGAGATCACTTGAATGCAATGAATACAAGAGAGGGTTGAAATCATCCACAGACTTGGTTTTTATTGCTCCAAAGATTGATACAGTCCATTACAATGGCCAAGAGGCACAAACATGTATTACAGTTTGAATGGGAGGTTTGGAACTCCACAAATTTGCCTACCACTTGCTGATAAGAGAAGAAGGGAGGGGAAAAACAAGAATGTCCAACCTTTAGAAAGAATCCCCTCCTTACAATTTATAGGAAGAAAAAGAGAGGGAGAAGAGAGGAATTCAAAATCTACCCCAACCACTTCCAGATGCATTTAATTCATCTCATTATGGCGGTAGGTGAGAACCCTAGCAACCCTATAAGCTTTCCGAAAAGTCCAACCGTGCGTGAATCCGAGATCCCTATGAAAAGTTATGGCCATTTGAATATTTCCCACGTCAGGGTCTACTTCCTATCGGGTTCGGGGTTCTCCTTTGCATTTGCATTGGGTTTGGAGGGTGGCTCGACATGTGTTTTCACCTCATGCTTTCCCGACTTGTTTCCCCAACTTCAAAACCTGATTTTCCTAGGTAGTGTTTCGGGTTTACGGAACTCTCAAGCATCGAGACATGCCTTGCGATCTACATGCTTCATGTGTCATGTTTCCTGAAACCTACAACCTGAAATCCTTTGTGTCGGGATTTTGGACCTGCAGAACATATTTCCTTTGTGTTAGGTTTTCGACCATGCATTACATCTTCCTTTGTGTCGGGTTTTCGACCATGCAATGCATCTTTCAAAACCTGAAATGAAGGATTTTGGGACTGGGGACCTGTTTGACAACCTCTAAAACCCGAAATGAAGGATTCGAGAATTCCAGACTTGTTTTGCATGCATGAAAACCCGAAATGACCTTGGCGGGAGTAGAGGCATGCAATGCACCCTTAAAAACCTGAAAATGAAGGTTTTTCGATTTCCCTTGATTTCTATATTCATTGTTGTCTATATGTACAGGGGGATAGATATATATAACAAGATCCTAGGGTGGAGGTGGGATGTAATATCATGATAGTTTTCAATTTTAAAGGAAATCTTAAATTTGACATCTATTTGACCATCACTTAGAAGAATTCCTTCTTTTGAATGTCAATCATAAACCATATTATCTTTTTTAGATTGTGGATTTTGGAGCCATTTTTTGCTGCAAATATTTTTTTTCAAGCCTCACACATTAGTGTATCTAGATTGACACATTTATCACTAGCTATAGAAAATATACCATGAATGAAATGAGTTTATTAAAAATTATGATATGATAATAATCTAAAACTAGAAATTGTACGTGAAGTGTATGATGGAAATGCTGAAGGGGATGGAGTGAAGAATGAAAAAATGAGGAAGTGAAATAGAGGGAAAGGATGAGGGGTGATCAAGAAGGGGTTCGATGGAAGGGGAGGACATTGAGTTCCATTTTTTTGTGTGTATCTTATAAGTATTATTCACAGAGTACAATATGTGTATGAAGAGGACAAACTAAGAAACAGATAAATTTGAAAAGGTTCCATGTTTGAGACTCAAATAAGATGCATGAATCATACATGTTTCATGGGTCAATGCTTTTCTATTGACCTTGATGAAGTGAAATTTTAATACTTGAGGCTCCATCTTGTTTCATTTGTTGATGAGTACAAACACTTCTATGATTTACTTTGAGGGTATTTTAAAAATTACCACTTAGTTATATCGACCATAATGCACAGGATGTTTGGGCATAGATGTTGAATGGGATTCGAGGGGAAGCACCATATTTTTTTGAAATTCATCGGGAGAGAAATAATGAAGCGAGAAAAGAGCAACGTTGAAAGTCAGTGTATATATTTATGAAGTATGGAAAAACTACAAGTACAAGAGGAAGTAAACGAGGAATGACATCATGAATGTATATGCTCGCAAAAGTAGGGGAAAAAGGACTAGGTAACCTAATATTACAGAGCAGGGAGCTGAAGACTTCTTAATTGGGATTCTTCATCCCTTCTTTTGGGAGGTGACATGATAGGGACATTCTGGAGTCACGTTCAAAATAGAAGGCGGTGAAATGCATACATATTTTAGGGAGGGGACTATGTACATTGCGGTGAATGTAATGCAAGTTCGTTCTAAATTGTCTCTATACACGCTTTCCTTAGGTATAGTAAGCCCTTTGGACCTATGGATTGTAAGTGCCCAGGCCATTTTTAAAGGAATTTGTCTATGGTTCCCTCTAGAGATTGGGGGTATGGGAACATGGGTGGGGATTTGTGGATTCTAGGGAGGGCCATTGTATTTTTCAAAGTCGATGACAACGAAAAGTAGAAGAGCTGGAGGAGATGAAGAAGGGGCGTAGATGATGTCAATAAAAACAATAATGGAGTCGTTCACAAGTCCAACTTCAACCCATAAATTTGTGGTGAGCATAACCTTTTGTTGCTTACACAGGAGAATTATTTGTTCTAGTTGTTCTTCATCATGTTCCTCTGAACTGTTGAGCCTAGTGAGCTCAGCATTGGAGCGTGCTTTATTAGAATGTTAAGGGGTTTCAAACATGCTTGGACCGTGTGTTGATCAACAAGATCGTTTCTTGCAAATAAATGCAGAGCTAGAAGGAAAGTTTCAATGTCAATGCCGAGTTATCTAGGATTCTATTTATTGTATAATTGTTTTCTAGTCGTCGACTGCGAGATTCCATCTCGATATTCGATAGTAGCTATCGAAAATAAACTTGGGCATCGTCTAAACCTTGTTTCCTGAAGATTGTAGTAAGTGTGATACATTTTTGAAGCTAAACCATAGGTTTGTTCCAAGAGTGAAGCGAGAAGATTTGAAGTGAGGGAAGGCCTCACGAAGACAGAATTCGATTTTGGCGAGGAGTATGGGACCTATGAATCTCATCTCATCAATGAGAATGTAATGAACATGTTGTAGGGATTGTTGAAGAGAGGAAAGTGACAGGATTTTGAGCCTTTTGATTTCCTTTACTGGAATGCACAATGTGGCATGTATAGTTGATGCGGAAATGTTGAATGCATAAACTCCTATGGGTGCAACAACCAAGAGGGGAGATGATTGTTCGGTGTATCTTTGAGGACAATGAAAAGTGGATATTGTTTATGAGGTAGGATTTACATGTATGTGCAATACCTAGGATAATCAATTTCAAAAGGGTGGAAATCATTCCTTGCTTGCAATGATTAGGAATTGTAGAAAAATCCTACCATTGTTCTCACAGTAGAGCAAGGTGTAGTCTTTGGATGTGGAATTAGACATTTTGAAAGGGATAGTTATAGCGAGGATCACACATACCAATGAAATACGAGCCAATTTCATGCAAGGAAAGAGGAACATCATTATGGACCCAATTGTGATGCAAGTAGAAGTCTCGAAGGCCTAGCATGTTGAATTTATCAAGGCACATGGAATTAGTAGGATGTAGTTGGGATAAAATATCCCATTCAGTTTGCAATGGAGTGGGCTCGAAGATTTGACACCATCTCACAACTTGTTGTAACACCCGTGGATTTGACACTTGATAAGTGTAATAGATTCCATATTTGGAGGGTGCTTCATGTATGCATCAAAAAAAATTGTTGGCTCGGAGTCCAACAAATAACATAGTATGATTGATTTTATGTATCCTTAGATAACCATTTTTTATTTAGATAGAAACTAATAATATTTCTAAATTAAATTTCTTTATAAAAATGGAAATATTTTTATATAAATAATATTGTCTACTTTTATTATGCTTATATCTTGTAGTCTTTGACGAGAATCATGTCCAAAATTTTTAAAAAATGATGATAATGTTTGGGGCATGTGAGAGGGAAAATATGGGTCTTTGAGTGGCACCGATCCTTGTGGGGACTTCTAAATTTAATTTTGATTTATTCACCTCCAACCATCAACACTTATTATTATTCTTTGTTGGGTGCACTTGTTTTGTCTTCCTTGATTTGGATTCCTTTATTATTATTATTACTTTTAATGTCTAGTGTGTGCGTGGGGTTGTTGGTCACCTGCTCCCCTTTTATTATTTTAATTATGCCATACTTTGTCTCACAAGAAGTGGGTTGGAAACACCAAAAATAGGAAGTCTGGCCGTGTGAGTACATTGGTGGAGGATTGCCGATGGAGTAGTAGGAAAAGGTGTTGAGAGTTCCAAGCAATTTCAGTCGTAGGTGTAAATTCTTCCTCTTGTTTTCCGCATACTCCATGTCTATACCAAAACATGAGCTATTGAATAGAGTATGGACACCCATCAAAGGAATTTTTACTTGTCTGGTATAGTTAATCCAAAATCCTTGGTTCACGGGAATGCAAAACGTGGAAGCATGCACTTAGCATGTGAAATGTTCAACTAAATGCATTAAATGTGGGCTTGTGGAATTTTGACCTAGGTTGGGAAGTTGCTGGAAAAAGTTCTAGAAATATAGATCTGCACCTACCCGTCATATTTTCTTGAGAGATTCTAATAAATCGGGTTGTCGTTTGAAAACCATGTTCTAGTTTTCAATTCCAACAACTCTAATGAATTCTCCATAAATAGTGGAACTCATAGGAAATTTATTGTGGCACGTTCATCCATCAAACGTTAGTTTTGGACGTTTTTTCAGATCCCTTGAGCTAACTTTTGATCATTTACAACTAGGCCAATTACGACCAATGGCCCCGAAAAACTAGCCACCAATCGTAAACCGTTTGCTAGTTCCAAATTCTGTCAATTCCTATGAACTCTTGGTATATAAGTGGACACGTAGAAATTTAACCGTGGTGTGTTTTCTCATCGAAAGACAATGTTTGAAAGTGGTTTCTTAGCCTCCGAGCCTGATTTGAATGTTTTTGTAGCTAGCAGGAAAATGTAAAAATAAAGTTGTATGACCCCTTTTGGGTTGCCAAACCACTGTGGAAACTTTTGACACATGTAAATAACTATTTTAAAACTCTATAGTGTAACTTGTTGTGTGAAATAGAACTTTTGACAAAATGGTGTTTCTCTCTCTTCCTTTCTCTTTCTCTCTCCTTGGTTATGAAATGAAGTGAAATGAAATGAAATGAATACATGTTTCTAAACCTTTTCTTTCGAATGCAAATTATAATTATTATTATATGTAAATGGGAAACTAAAGACATTAATTATGTTAGATTAGGGTGGATTCCATGCCAGCAATTTATCGTTGATTTCATGCTCACATGGTTTTGTAGGATGCAAGAAAGATGGTGAAAAGGTGATGTGTAATTCATTATTTATTATTGTAATTTTTATAGGTCATTGTAAAATGAATATATGTATAATGTAGTCTCATGCTACAAAAATTTTATATTTGAAATTTGCTAATATGTATGGGATGCTAGTTTTAGGGATATCTTAGGAAATGTGCATTTAATCACAGGTTCAATTTGATTCATAGTTGCGTATGGTAAAGGGTGATATATATATATATATATATATATATATATATATATATATATATATATATATATATATAGTAAATGAATTTGAAGTTAATATATTGTAGTGCTTTTCCACTTTGTTCAATAAATAATTAATTAATTAATGTTGTATTCTTACCTTGTAAATGTAATAAAGAGATTTAATTGAAACACTCAACCCTAGTATAAGATATTTGCATAACTTATCTTCACGTATGTGATCCTTCGTAGCATAGAAGAAATTGAAACAATAGAATAAACTTAAACCTTGTACTCGATGACACCTCCTAGTTTAGGTAAATAAGAACCCTAGTTTGATTTTAGTTTCATAGTCTCGTATGTTTAGCGAAATTATAGTGAAACCATCTTTTATGAACGACATGGTCCAACTTTATACGGAGTATGTGGTGTTCTTCTAGGTTTGGTAACCATGCGTGGGGTAAGGATAATATCTTCCCTTCGAACCTACACCATGTTGAGTGGTGAATACCTCCTTGGAAGTCACCTTAAGAGTCCTTGTTTGAAGTAACGACTATGCGATGTAACCTTACCATCTATGGAGTAACTAGACCTATCATATCCTTAGTATTTTAGTCATCTTCCAAGTCTTACGACGTTAGATCGAGGAATTTTCTTGTCATCAAATAAATTACTTGTGAGACCCGGGAAACACAAAGGGAGATAGTGAAATATTTGTTCTATGACTTAAACTCTTGTTAATGAACTCTTTAATTCCTCTCGGCTAAATGTGTTACCTTGTTACTATCAACATAACACCTTGGTCTTTCTTGAAGGTGGTGTTATCTCTTGAAAGTGCACCCTATAGAGAGATGGTTGCAGGTTTTCTAAGCTTGTGAAATTTGATCTCTCTTTCGTAGATACAATGGAAACACCTCAGGTTTGTGGGTATACCTATTTTGAGGTGAGTCTCTGGTATCAAGGCCAGTTCCTTATTGATGTATCCAAAACTGATTTACGGGTTTTAGGGAAAAAATGGCTGTAAAAATAATTGAAAACTAAGGTGATACACCAAATTTATATGGGGGCTTTGACTGAGTATATACACAATTGATATGGGAAGGATTCTTGATGCACGAGCCAACAATTTTCTACAGAATGTTTAAGGGAAAACACTTAGTGGTACTAAGGGAAAATGTCACAACAACATTAATAAGCTAACATGCACATTAAAATTAAGCAGAATATACTGATATTACAGTAGGGCAAGATGATTGGTCAAGGAATTTGCATTCACAAGACTAACATAAACATACACAAGATTGCAAGTAATTGGGAAGGCAGAAAATACTTTACACTCGACGCAGTAAAAAAGCGGCAAAAATTTCTTTAGTACTCCTATATCCAAAACTTCCTCTCTTGTGCTTTGCAAGGCACATAATATATAGCAAAATTAATTCACCCACCCTTCCTTAAAATAACCTAAGGCTTGTACTCACCCATGCATTCTATTTTTATCCTTTATTTAATAATAGATAAAGGAATAAAAATAGAACATGCAATTACAAATAGGCATTAATAGCCTTAATTACATTACAGTCAAACTAAAGTTGACTATTGTATTTTTAAGAAAAGAAGGGTGAATAATTTGCTAATAATAAGCTTACTTGCTGGGAAATTCTCCTTCATGAGCATGCAACTTTGTCTCCTTCTCTGTTTTGAACTCTTGTGAAGCATGCAAAAATCAATTTCCTATTTGTGAGTAAAACAATTGCAATACTTGCAATATTTTGCAAAAATATCCATCCACACACTCATTTGATGGGGACCACCTCTATGTGTACATGTTTCCTTTTCTCCTTGCAGTATGTGGGGCCACCCTTGCATTTGATCACTGGTCTCCATTTGGTTTGGCCACCCTGTGGACTTTAGCAAATATAAGGTCTGCCACCTTTGGGTAATATACATGCCATACTATAGTTCTACCCCCTTTTGATAAATACATGCATGTATATCCTTGTCGGCCTTTTCATATTTCAAAATTCACCTTTTCGGTGATAGACATGTATGATGGCACTTTGCATTATTTGGAGTTGGATTATAGTTCAGACCTTTTAAAAGTCAAAAATTGCAATGATTATGTTTTAAAACATGGGTTTCCCCCTCCCACTCCATGATGACTCAACCCTTGGTATGTCGGTGGCAAATCTTAACCTTGATGGATTAGGGTTTCATTGAGTGCTCTCCACGTGCATTACTTGATAACCATGGTTGATTAAATTAATCCTCACGAGTTAAGGAAGAAAAGTCAAAAACCTAACCATTTCATTCATTTCACTTTGAGCTCCACTCGAGCTAAGGAAACTCTATGGAAATTGTTATGGCCGCCATTCATGAAGCTTCCAAACTCAATTTTTTTGGGTGAATATGAGCTTTGCGGTCATGAAAGGTTAATATGGAACCTCTATTTCTCTATACTGCAACTGTGGATACCTTCATTGTATGGATTTTTCTCTGTTGATTTTGGTACCATGCCGCCATTGATGAATTTTGAAACTCTGGTTTCTTCGATTTACCAACTGTGGGTAGTCATTAATCTGATTATTTTTGAAAATCTTGTTCTTGAGGATAAATGGGTGCCGAATCTTGTACTTAGCCATGGATTTTTACTTGGGGTAGTTGCCATTATTTTTGCTATGAATCTCGTTAAGGAATTTATCTTTTTCTGGTTATCTGCTTGTACATGGCATATTACTCTATCGTGGCTCGGCCTGGAGGGTTTTGAAGGTAGGTTGAGAGGTCCTTTTCAAGAAAATTTTGAGCGAAGGAATCTCAACTGTGCACTAAAATATTATTTCAACTTCTATCACTATTGTGTCATTTCAAAGGTATGTCTGTAAATTTCCACCCTTTTATAGCTCAAACAAGGGTTATACTATGTGGACTAGTCATTATTTCTTTAGATCTAGCATGTTTTCTGATGTGGGTATATCATTACTTGCTCTGATTTCAATACCCATTTGCATGTTTTGTTTTGCATTGTGGGTTTCCCTGAAAATAAGTTTTCCTTCATGCTAAGCTTTATCTAGGCTGATCTTTGCTATGGTGACCATTGTATAAAATGTGAAATCTGTGTTTTCTATTCTTGGGGTCGATTTGACATTTGTGATTTCTGGGTTTCTTTCATCTATTTCTAAGTATTCGAGCATCTGTAGCTCCTTTACAAGTTCTTCTGAGTGGGATGGTTGAGAATGTTAGCCACCATTTTTGATATTTCAAGCATGGAAACTATGTTATTATTCAACCTCTACATTTTTGTAATCACCAATGCCGATTAGTTGAGCTCGTATTTGGTTGTTTTGAGGCACTGATAATTAGCTCCCTTCTGTGATTTCTTGCTACCCAGTACACATATTTCAATCATTCAAGATTTAAGAAAAATGTTTCCATTAACTGTTGACTGAGTGAAATATCTCAGATCCACTTGAACACTTGAACTTGGCTTCACTGTTTATCATTTAGAGATATTCATTCTTTTATGGTACCTTTCTTGCACTATTTATCATTTAGAGCTGTAAAGTTTTGAGTTTACCTTTCTTGCACTGGGTGCAAGAAATTTCAACAAGTGGTTTAGTATAAATATGTCATCTCTCCTTAAAATCATATATAGTTGAGGTGTATATCCTTAGGTGAAATTGGAATTAATCTAAACCTCGAGTTGATTAGGAGGTTAACTTGGGGTTGGTGTGTAGTTCAATACTTCCAATCATATACTTCTTGAAAATGATAAAAATTACTTTTGTAATTCTTTATGTTATAAAGTGACACAAAAAAGAGAGACCTAAGAAATAATGTAAATGAAATGAGAAACAAGAGTATATGTGATAATGGTTTAGGAACAAATTTTCTCTTGAAGTCCTTATGGTAGATTTAAGCTTTGACTTTTTGTTAAGAATGGATACAAATTGTTCTTGGTGGGACTAGGCATTTGAGCCAGTATAGAGTCCACTAAAAATAAAATAAAATAAAATTATGTCATGTAAATGCTTAATTGAATCAAACTAAATTTGAAACTAAAACAACCATAGTACGAGAACAATTGTGCTTCTAATGGAAGGAAGTTTATAGGAAAGGGAAACTTGAACCTTCACCTCCTTTGATGTGTATTATTTTCCCTCGATAACTTCTGGTTGGTCCCCTTGCATAATAAGGGTAAAATTAAACATCAACTAAACATATTTTGAGAAACAAACCTTTAACATAAGAACAAGAGAATTAGGAACTTTGTATGTAATTGGAAATATGGAATTTAATTATGTAAGTTATGGATATTGTCATAAGGGATAAAGAGAAAACTTAAATGGTTGAACAATAAGTTGAATGTGAAATGAATTTAAGAACTTGTAGGTGGAAAAAGGAAAAATTATCCTTGCATAATAATATTCTTGGAATGCTAATCATAATTAAGATGTAATCATGGTAATGATGTGTGTGGGCTTGCAATCCTTGGGTCCCTTTTCTTGTTGTTGGGTCATTGCTAGCATTCGTTCATTGGGGAAAGTGTGGCATCGACATGTATATGGTGTTGTCATGTGTCTATGTGAGTTGATGACTTATGTAAGTGTCATATGCATTGTCAATTTTTGTATTTAGAGCCCTTGTGGTGTTGTGTAGTGAGCAATGTAAGTCAAAAAAAAATTATGCCCTTTGTTGTGGCACCAAATTAAATGGGATTGTTTTATTTTATTTTTTGTGAAGGAATGCAAATATTTAACAATTTATGGAAGCCCCCAGCTCCCTCATCCTCCCTGGTAGTGACTGTCCCAAGCACATGGACTCACCAACTAAATTTAATTCTTCTTGCTTGATTTGACGCTTACTTGATAAAATGTGTTTTGAACCTGGAAAATGGGAGTGGGGTTAGGTGTCTCCTGCATTTTTTTATCTTATTGTTGGAAACTTGTTGGCTGCATACTTTTCCTTGTTGTTCCTTATGGTCTGCACTGGTTTTTTTCCCCTTTTTATTGACCCGTATACTCCTTGTTTTGGTCGCTTGCCATGTGAGGTGGAAGAATTTTTTTTCTGGTATGTGTTTTCTCTTTGGCACTGGGACTTTCAGGAAGCTTTTATACTTTTCACAATCTTTGTTGTGCTCCCACATTTTGCATACATTCCTTCCTGGGCACTTGTTGCTAAAACATCTACCCAAGTCTCCTCTCCTAGCACGTTGGACACCTATTTGTTGTTTCTCTTTTTTTCTTCCCTGGTTCATTGGTGGTTCTCTACACCAAGGATGGGATTGTTTGCACATAGGCTAGAAAGGTGAGATTAGCATAGTTGACACTGTTGGCTACTTATGGGAAGCAGGGATGTGTGTAGCAGATCCTTTTGTGCTTATCCTGCAATCATGGCATTTCCTTGAAGACCCCATCTCTTTAAGGAATTTTGTCAACAATATTTCCTACCTCGTGGATGCTTCCACTCCTTGCATATGTTGGTTTTGAATGTCATGATTCCACCTCTAACAAAAAATACAATTTCCTTTGTGCTCGGATGGATTTCCTGGTCCTGTTTCTAATCGCCCCTTCTGATGCAGGCTAGGAATACGTTGGTAAGGTTGTGGGATCTGGATTTTTCCCCTCTCACTCACAAGTTCTTGGGTCCTTTCCATTAAACTCTTTTTATGTATTCACTGCTATCATGGAAGTCCTTGGGACCTCATTCCTTCACTCAGATGCACTCATGGTTTTGGGAGTTCCCTACCTTTTCCAATGTGGGAGTATGTGGAGGTCTTAGCACCCATCATGTTGTGGACAAAGATTCAACTTGAATATTGTTGCTGCTGGTCCATGTGGTGTCCATGTGACTGGTAGGAGCTAGAGATCAAGCAAGATAATTCTACCATTGCTACAATTGCTAATATTTAAAAATATCATGAAATGGAACCTTCCCTTCCCTAAAATTGGCTTGTCTCTGCTACTTTTGATGTGGGTTTGTATGCCTTGCTGGGAAAGATCTCCTTTCCTCTTGAATTTTTTTTCTTGTTTTAATCTATACTAGTTATCAGTGTTAAAGTGGATAGAAAAGATGTATTCCTCTTCTCTAGGCTATTGTGTATTCATGCTTGAATGATTGACCTTCTAACATTATTAGCTGCATTTCTGGGTTTAAGTAACGAGTTTGTCATGTTGTTTATTTCTAGAGTTTTTGTTGTGAAAACAAGCCTGTTGTACTTTAAACCCCTTGCTCTTCATACGAGCTTATTATCTATAGATTAGATTTTCCTTCTAGATAATCGAGTTGTTCCTGTTTTGGTGACTCTAGATCTGGGTACTCAAGTAGTTACTCTATCAAAGGATGTCTCTTCCAGGTATGCGAGATGTTTTGATTTTTAAGGTTTATAACCCTTTTCCCCCTTCCCTACTACTTAAATCAATTGGATTAGTGGAACCAAATCTGGTATAGTTTTACCTTCCCACTTATAGGTATGTTGAGCACAGATTACTTGGGTCATGAAAACCTTACTTTAGCAAACAACCACTAGGTTGAACCCAATCCAGGTTGACTATAGTTTTATGGACACTTAGTCATCCTTTTGAGTTATGGAAACAAATTTCGTAATGTTAGTTGTTTTCCTTTGGTGTTACCCAACCACGGTGAGGTGTGGTTGTTGAGGTCATTAGACCTCCTTGTTCTCCTTTCTTGGGCTAGGTAGGTGGCCCCTTCGTTATCCAATCATTCCCACAGGTATACAAAACTTTACGTGTGGTTGACTGTTGTGGTTGCTATTATGTATGAAGGGGGTATCATGGCTAAGGTACCCGTTTTCTTAGTCATTTTGCACCTTGGTTATTCCTTTAGAATGGATTAGAATACTAGACATTTACCCAACTAGCTTGATGATCATCGGTGTAGGTCTAGATGTTTAAGTTCTTCCCTTAGGGGCACTTTGACCCTCCCTTATGAAACTTAAACCGTAACAAAGGTTTTCATCACCGAGATTTGTAGTTTCATGTGTGTGTTATGGATAGTATTCCTTTATTGTCAGAACTACCTTGGCATTTTCTACTCATGATGACTCTTGGTGGCATTTTTTTATAATTTTGCATCTCGTTGATTTTAATTGACGTTTGGATGACATATGTGCATTGATATCTTGTTGACTTATGATAGATCGATTAAGAGCATTAGGGATAGTTGGGGGTATTTATATATAGATGCATTGTTGACTGATATTTGAAGTTGATGTTAATTTAATGGCTTTTGGTGATACTTATAAATGCAATTTTACTTTTTGAATGGTTTGAATATGTCAACGAGGGACACTTTAAAAGGACTTGTGATGGAATAGTAGTGATCCACATTATTTTAAAACAAAACTATAGACTTATAGAGAAGGTTTGGAAATCCCTAGTGTGGAAAACTTGGTTTGATGTTTAAAATATTAACTTGTATGTCGGAACTCTCTTTTACTCTCACTTGTCGTTACTAGCCTATAAGGGAAGTGGCCTCTTCTTAAATGATTGTGAAATTCCTTGGAGTCAATGGCCAAAACTAGTATTATCTTCTTCCCCTTGTTAAACAATGTTGAGTGGTGGTCGTGTATTATTTTTCCATCATATAACTTATATGATTACATGATTAAAATTTTAATACACTCGACCTTTCATGTTAACCTTGAAATCCGTGCTTCCTCCTTGATTTATTATTTTTTTGGTGTTGTTTCTAAAAATGAGTATCACATCTTGTGCTTTTGGTACCTGTTTATGATTGTAGATTGTTTGGTTTGAATATCGTTATCAATCTTCTAACCTAATTTTTTATTCGATGGAAATCTCATTACACTAGGTATTGTTTGTAACTTTGCGAGTCCATTGGCCCCTTCTCAAATGATTGTTAAATTTTTGTTGCTTGAGACAATGTTCATTCTTGAAGTATAAGGCTTTCTTCTTATATTGGCATGGGGTAAATCATTTTTAATTATATTCGGGAGTTGTTAGAATTTAGAGCTTGAGCCACTTCTTGGAATAGAATATTTTATCTTTCCTTGGTTTTGTTAGATATTAGCTTATTGTTGCTTTGTGTAGTCTTATCTTGCTCAGTTCTCGCGAACTGACTCAGGTTAATAATTGTTGCAGATGGCTTATGCGAGTAGATGAGGGAAAGACTTGTAGAATATTGCATCAAACTTGGTTGTGAAGTTATTTTGTACAAATAATTTTATGTTATAAAACTCGGTATGGGTTATGTGGGAATTTTAGAAGAAAACCAGTGCCTTAGTATTTTGTGTTGTGGAGTAATGTTTTTGTAACTATTGAAACTTTGGCTTGTTTTGTTATCATGGAAAATATAAAAGTTGATTACCGCATGGTTATGGGTGATTCTAATGTATTATAGAAATTTCTAATAAATGTATAGCGTGGCGTGACCAATGTTATTCTCTTGTTTCCTAGTCATGGTTCCATAGAGTTGGTTTTCCCTTTGGGTTAAGCGTCGTGTTGGAAAGAATTGAGGTAACCTTGTTTAGTTGTCACAAACAAGTAATGTTAAACTTTTCTTCTGAGATAAAATGTTGAGTTGTAAACCCTTCTAGGACATAGTAACAATGTATTTATAAGCATAATAAACTGGGTTGGATAATCCTTATAAAATTTAAACTAATATATATTAAAAATATTTATATACCTTGTTTCCTTTTTTTTTCAAGCTAAACAAATCAACATTATCTTTTTATGGTGAAGTCTTTAGTGATCTTATAGTGTAATCATTGACTAGTTTTTGGAAGATAATAAGGTTGTATAAGTAGGAGGAAATTTATTAAGAAACCCTTAAATCTCTCTCAATTGTTTGAAATGTAAATTGTTTTCCTTTGTCAATCTTAATCAAGCAAAGTCTAAATGAAACTTTTAACCAATATTTATAAATTTTTAGCCTCAATAAAAGGTGGTTTGAAGCTGAATTCTTTTTGACCTGTTTCCGTTAACCCTTGCCTTGATTCATTGTGATCTTTCTTAAGTAATGTAAAAATTTGATCCTTAAACAAAGAAGATTTTGTTCTGAACCTAAAATGGTATTCTCCCCAATCGGAGCTTGTGCTTTCCACCTGTGCAATAGAGGTGTGGAATGAGTTTAGGTGGCTCGAGTAAGATTAATTAACCTTGAGAGAAATGGAAAATGTTCTTAAATCAATGAATTAAGAAAGTTATTGACATATTATAGAATGATTCTCCTTCAGAAAACTTGGTCTAAAGCTATGTAGTTAGTAGTATAGAAGAAAGAAGTTCACCTTTGCAAAAGAATGGTGCAAATCAAAACATGAATCTTCTAGATCGTAAAGTCAAGTTTGAAAGAATTTTTTTGTAAATACTTAACCTTAAAATATGTTACACCGTGGGATGTCCTTAACTGTAATATGTGTAATGTGTTTGGACCTTTACGTTGTGCCTTGTCGAAGTGAAAATTGGATTGTTCATGTTGGGTGTTGTATGTTTCCTTGTTGCCTATGTGGTCATCATTGTGTCAAGATGTTCGAAGAGTTAGTTGTAGCCATTGTGACCACCTGTTGTGTCATTCTATACTTTGAACAAGTCAAAAAAAATTATCATGTACTTTGTTATGTTATCTTGTGTGTTTGAATTAGTGGGTGTTATAATTGGTGTAAAGTGAATTAGATTGTATCGTCATGTCACCACCATATTGTGATGAGTTGTGTGCATCTCCATCTTTGTATTGAAATTGACTATATGTTGATAGGTTAGACGTTTTGTTCCTCATACATATAATTCATGTAATATGTGATGGTTCATGTCATTATTTAGGGGCATATGGTGAGTGTATGATCCCTAGTGTATAGTGATTGCACTTTGGGTGAAGAATGTGGTAATGTGATGTATCATAACCCATAAAATTAATGATTGTGTTATACCCTGTATATATACCATGTGTAATATGCTATGGTTAATTTGTGTGAATCACCATTGTGTTAGTGATGTAGTTATATGTTATGTTATGGACCCTACACTAACCAAACCTAAGGGAAATATGTAAATTGTGTATGTTTGGAGTGAGGAAATATGTACCATTGACCAATCACTTGAGCCAAGTATGAGATAGGAAGTGGATCCTTACATAGGCTGGAAACCCACTTTTGTTCATCCGGTATGTGTGGCACTTGCTAAATGAGTGTCATTCATATTGTGTTTTGCACACACCTTATGCTTAGTAGATGGCAACTTGTACTCCTTTATCTCTCCCGATATGGTTATTGTATGGATTTAACCTACGTGATTTTGACTATGTTGATACTTATGAGAGTATGGAGGGATGATTTAGATAGAGATGATGATAGTTACATTATTTGATATACTCATTTCTAGTTACACGTATATTTTTATGAGTGAGGCTCGATGTCAGTGTTGACAACTCGCCGAGTACCCCTTTGGTGGCGGTATGATGCCACATAGTGATTGTAATGTGTTATTTCTCAATACGTATTTTATTTGTAAATTGATCATTCTCTCTTTTCTTGCTATAACCAACTGTTTTCTTGATTGACATGTTCTTATATTTTGGGAATTTATTTGGTCATTGCATTAACATTCAGATTTTGCAATAACCATGGCTAATTAGACATTTGTTTTTCTTAGTTTTAAACTTTATTTTCATGTTTATAATTTGTATAGCCTTGCCCAAGGCTTTTGATTTTTCCACTTGGCATTTGAATGGATTGTTATGATAGTTCTAATGTATTGGAATATGGTCATGGGATTCACCATGGAGTGGTGGAACCTATGGGCCCACCTCATTGTATGGAGGTACGCCCTAAGGAGGTAATAACATTGTGTACTTTTTTAAGTACAGGACACTACACCACTTGGGTGGGGGTGACGGGGCTCTATGTGCACAATGCCATAGGGTGACCTGCCTCATTAAAAGGAGAAAGGAGATGGGGATCTATGGTTGAGTGACCCAATATTATTGATGGGGCTCTATGGTTGAGTGACCTGATATTCTTTATGGCACTCTATGATTGAGTGACCTGATATTCTCGATGGCACTCTTTGGTTGAGTGACCTAATATTCTTGATGGGGATCTATGGTTGAGTGACCCGGCTTGGCTTTGACACTATGATTATTTCTCTTTGGGAGGTATATGGATTTGTTTGGTGATTCTTTGGGAGGTATATGAAGTTGATTTATGATGTTTCAAGAGATATGTGGAGTTATTTCATGATCTTTTGTGATGTGTGGAGTTGTTATAGTGAGTTATGTGTACTCTTGTGAGTCTTGTTACACATTGTCATGATTGAGGTTTGACTCTCCCCTTGGTTTTTATGGACTATTGGACATTTTATTGTAACTATTTTTGTATAGTCATGGTTTTGGATCATGTGATACCCATTGTATATGTATCAACATGATGCTTTTGTTTATTAGTCACATATGTGTATCTTGGATCTATGTCGATGACATAATTATTGGAAATTATTTTCTGTGTGGACTACGTGTTGTCATTCCATGGAGGAATTAAAGGTCTTGTGATGTGATATAGTTGGGAAAGTATGTAGCAAGATGTTTCGTGGGTCATTTGTGATGTGTTGAGTTTTGTGTGACACCTTGAGGCCAATTACTATTGGGTAACCATGAACATAAGATAATTGAAAATTCTAAACAATGAGTATTAAGATTTGAGATTAAAAGTACTATAAATGAAAATATTAACTAAGTAATAAGTATAACTAGAACTACCAATCTTCACATAACATTAAGAGTTTATGAATTTGTTACACTTTCTTGAAATCCTTATGGCCGTGTTCTAACGATAAGGATCTTATCCCTAGAAAAAAAGGTTGTCATTAGCTTGCTCCATTTCTTATAACTTTTTATATCCTTGGAATTTTTCCGCATCAAGGACGATGCTCTTTAAAGGGGAGGAAAATGTAGTGTTGACCAGAATCATGTCTAAAATTAAAAAAATGATGATAATGCATGGGGCGGTGAGAGGAAAAGATGGATCTTTGAGTGGCATCGATCCTTGTGGGGGCTTCTAAATTTAATTTTGAATTATTCACCCCCAACCATCGACACTTATCATTATTCTTTGTTGGGCGCACTTTTTTTTCTTCCTTGCTTTGGATTCCTTTTTTATTATTATTTTTGTTGTCTAGTGTGTGAGTGGGGTTTCTTGCCACCTACTCCCCTATTATTGTTTTAATTATGCCATACTTTGGCTCATGAGAAGTGGGTAGGAAACACCAAAAACAGGAAGTATAGATGCATGAGTACATTGGTGGAGGATTATAGACTGGAGTGGTGGGAAAAGGTGTCGAGAGTTCCAAGAAATTTCAGTCGCAGGTGTAAATTCTTCCTCTCATTTGCCACATCCTCCCTGCCTGTACCAAAAAGTGACCTATTGAATAGAGTATGGACACCCATAAAATAAATTTTGACTTGTCTTCTGTAGTTATTCCAAGAACCCTGGTTCTCGGGAATGCAAAATGTGGAAGCATGTGCTTGGCATGTGAACTGTTCGACTAAATGCATTAAATTTGGGCTCATGGATCATGCAACTCTCATGTAAGAGATACAAAAATAAGTTTATTGAAAATTCTTAGAAGCTATCAAGAAAATATGACAGTAGGTGCATATCTATATTTCTACAAATTTTTCCATCACCTTCCTAGCCTAGGTCAAAATGGAATTTAATGATTGCATGGTATGTTCAATATGGGTTCCTTCTACGAGAAATGTTACTCCTGGGTAGGTGACATTTACAGTTAATATTTGTGCAAAACTAATCATTATATGAGAAGTTATAAATTTTGACTTGACTGAAAATATTTATAAATTTAGTGATAAGCAATCTGTTTCATGCTCTGTTGACAATTTTACACTTGTGCAAAAATGGGCAACTCGAAACTCTGTCGTTACGATGAAAGTCATGGGTGAAGTATACCTAAGCTAAGGAAGTTCTGATTATTATTAGTTACTGTTGAATTAGTTATAAGATTAAATGAAATCTACAGTTATGTGTGCTGTCACAAAACATAACAGATCACATAGTCTGCAGTTTCATGCCATCTTCAGCAAAAGAACACAAAACCCAAGGACAACTGTGTTTTCTTGATGAAGATTAAAAATTACAGAGTAGGTGAAGTGCTCAGTTTTGAAGCAACAAACAGAAGTACATAAATAAAAATTAGGGTTCATTACTGAATGTTACAAGCTTCTCATCAATGTTTCTTTCCTTCATGATTAAGGCATTTAATTATGCTACTAATTTGTTTAGTTCATCATACACTCCATTCAGAAGCTTGAAATGTAGAAGGAAATACACAACTCAATTTAAGAATTCAATGTTTTATTCACAAGAAGGTCAAATTTTTCCCACACAAGCCATGGGATGTGACTAAAAAGTAAAGTACATCTACTAAAGAAAGAGGTACACATGCATGAAATAGAAAGCAAAGGAATATGAGTGAACCCATCATTGCCTTTGTATATTCTTCATTTTGTGCATATTTCCCTCTTCCAGCTTGTTCCATCTTTGTCTTCACAATTCAAAGCATGGTACCTAAAAAGTAAAAGAAAGGAATCATCAATAAAGAGCTCAAGGTTAATCCATATTCCTACATTGTCCTAATTCGTGCATATGGATCTCTAAGCAACATAGAGATATAGATTACTTGAAGATCAAACTACATAGCTCACTCAAAAGTAGAAATAGAAAAGAGAATAAGAAACATGGACACAAGAGAGGCCAAAAAGCCTAATTATTTCTAACTATTTTCTTAAAGTGTGTAGATACAGGTTACAGCCAAGAAGAAAGAATCATATACATGCTGAAAAAGGAGGACCAATGTAACTGAAACTCATATATTGTCTATAAATGGAAGAGGGTTACAATACAAAACAAAGAAGATGCTTGTAGATAAGGTACATTTTCTAGATTTCAGCCAAAGGAAAGGAATTCTGGAAAAATTTGATGAGGCTTCGCCATGAAAAATCAACATTTAAATTTTCCAACATGCCAGAAATGTTACTATAAAGGAAATAAAGCATCTATCTAAAAGAAACAAGCTACAAAATCTTAAACAAGCATCTGAATCAAGTCTTATGCCTAAGATAGTATCAAAGAACAAGTGAACTACTTGTAATTTCCAAAAGAGTGATACAAGGTACAAAGATCTCATAAAATAGAATAGTCAAAGTGCTATTTCTGCTAGTTCCACAATCAAATGAACAAGCCTACCGGTCTGTCAAAAGATACAAAATTCTCAAAGAGCTAAATTTTAGAACCAGGAGTTGTACATGTCATCACCAAAAACCAGACTCAGTATATAAAAGAAAATAATTTCCAAGGTGTCTTCCAGTTTTATGACATCCACAAAGGAGCAGAGAGGATCCGGTGCAAAACATTTCAAAATCAGAGATAAAATGTGCAGCTTACCACATGGGTCAACACTTTGAACCTGAATCAAGAAAATATTTCCCTAGTCTAAAAGAAAAAAAATCTAACAGAGTTAAAGTACCCATCAAAGGTTTTCATTATTACAACTCAAAGTAAAGGAAAATAGTCCCAGTGGAGAAGGGAAAACATTCACGCACAGAGTTTTCTTCTTGACAACACTTCTACATGAACAACAAACCCTCCATGAGTTAGAAAATGAAGATATAACAGAGAAATGGCTAGTCATCAAATTGAGGGATCCATCACAAATTTCAGAACTCTCATACAGGAAAATGAATTAAATTCAAAGGCCGACACATATATACAACTAGAATGAATACCCAGAACTCAAAATACATAGATCTAAAAGTCACAATGAAGACTGGTTCAAGTATTTCACTCACCTTTTATCACAGGTAGTTTTGAAGTTGATTGACCATGAGCACTCTATTGAAAAAACGTATAGATCTGAAGAAATAATGACCCCATACGGAGATTGTAAAGCTTTCAAGCTCGAAGAACCCATCATAGTATCAAGATGGTGACCAATAAAAAAAGCCAGAGACTTCAAAATATACAGAGCCGAACAACAAAGATTCATATCCAATCAAGCTCAAAGAACATAATGTAGAGGGGTCGGGTTTCAAAGCTACCCATAATGGAAAAGTTCAGAGTTTCACAAAGCAACCAACAATGGCATCGAAAATTTTTTTCCAGGGGTTTGCCCACATAGTAAAAAAATCAAATGAGATGTGCATTAGGGTTGAGTTTTCCTTTAGCATGCAAATTCAAGAGGCGAGTTCAACCTAACTCAACCATAGTCAAATATCAATGATCAAAATTCAACAGGTACAAAGATCAAAGGTTGAGGATCAATCTCCAAAAACAATGTAAACCATGGTTTAAGCTTCCAAAAATGCATTCAATGCAAGTCAGAAACCCTAAATCATGCTTTGAAGATCAACGATCAAAAATCAAAAGTACAGAGATCAACGCTCACAAATGGATCATCAGAATCAATGCAAAGTAGTCCAAGTGAAATGGCGGTTGTTGACCAACTTATTCAATTTTCAAAAATTGTGAATTGTCAAAATTTCACCCACAGCCCGCAGAGTACACGTGTCACCATCACGGTAGAAGTGGAGAAATGGAGGTCGGGAGTCACTTAAAGTTTTCAAACTTTAAAAATTCAAAAGTTAAAATTTCCAAACATTTCCGGCAAGCCAAGCCTCCGCGATGAGTAAGTCAAAGCCGTTAGGAGAAGTCAAAAATTAATTCTCTAGAACATTGGTGGAGTGGCGGGGTTTCATTAAAATTTGAGACTGATTCACAAAAAAAGGTTAAAGCTTCAAGTCACCACATAAGGCCCAAATTCCCTTCAAAGCGGAGATCAAAGTAAATGTTTCCTTTAAGGCCCAAAGCAAAATATTTTAAAAGTCTCAAAAGTTACCCTCAAGCCCAAAATTCTACAAAGGACTAAAAAGTCACAAAAGGTCCGCAAGTCTACAAAGGGCTTAAAACTTCAAAAAAATTTCCAAAAGTCCACAAAAGACTTATAATTTTCATAATTTTTCCCAAAAGCCCGTAAAAGCAAAGGGAGAAGATTTTTCGTGCCATCCAAGCTATCATTTTGAGTTTTGACTTTCAAAATTTGAATTATAGTATATGTTTCAAAAAAATACAAAGTGCCGACCAATGAAACATCCATGTATTAATCAAAAGATGGCCAAATAAGATCAACAAAAAGATAGAGTCTGCATGCATAGGAAGAAGACTTGCTCAACAAGCAAAGCTTATTTTTAGCAAATCATCCACTCATGCTTTTCTTAAAAATAGACATGTTTTTCTTAAAATAGATCAGTCGACTGTAGTTGACTAGTTGTAACCAAAGGCTATTAATGCCTATTTGTAATTGCATGTTCTATTTTTATTCCTTTTGTATTAATAAATAAAGGATAAAAATAGAATGCATGGGTGAGTATAAGCCTTAGGGCTATTTTTAGGAAGAGGGTGAACTTTATTTTTGCTATATATTGTGTGCCTTTGCAAAGCACAAGGAGAACTTCTGGAGGAATTTTTGGATATAGGAGTACTGAAGAAAATTTTTCCAGTTTTTCCTTCTAATGTGAAGTATTTTCTACCTTTCCAATTATTTGCAGTCTTGTGTATGTTTCTATTAGTCTTGTGAATGCAAATTCCTTGATCAATCATCTTACCCTGCTGCAAATTCAATATTTTCTACATAATTTTAATGTGCATGTTAACTTATCAGTGTTGTTGTGATATTTTTCCCTCAATACAACCAAGTGTTTTCCTTAAATTCTGTAGAAAACTATTGGCTTGTGCATCAAAAATCTTTCACATATCAATTGTGCATATACTCAATCAAATCCCTCATACAAATTTGGTGTATCACCTTAGTTTTAATTATTTTACAATCATCTTTTACCCCAAAACCCCAAAATCAATTTAGGATACATCAACAAGGAACCAACCTTGATACTGGAGACTCACCTCAAAATAGGTATACCCACAGACCTGAGGTGTTTCCATTGTATCTACGAAAGAGAGAGATCAAATTTTGTAAGCTTAGAAAACCTATATCCATCTCTCTACAGGTGCACTTTTAATAGATAACATTTTTTGGCACACCCAGTGGGATAACGAATCAGATCTACATGCAAGTTATAAATTCTACAGTAGATCTACAATAGATTTACATTAGTTACAAAGTCACTTTCGGAGAAGGATGCAGCAATTTATTCTAAAGATTTTAAGATATTTTGGTGACTCGTTAAGCTAATATCATACCAGTATTGTAGCATGTTCCATGCCTAAAGTGACTACAAGATCATCGGTAAGAGGAATTCCTCTGATTTTGTTTCTTTACCCTTGAATTCTGCTAGAAGGAGAAGAGTTGGTAATACTTTACCTTATAATAGACCTAGTTTTGATAACCCTCCTCCTGATATTCCTTCACCACGTATCAATTTCTCTATTAACATCCCAATTTTTCAAATGGCTATTCAACCACCAAGGAATTTTGTGACCTTTACTAATGGTAGTCCATTAGTAATCCCAGTCTACCATGACATTCCTAATGCTGCCATGAAAATTTTGCCATCATTCATGGGTGAAAATCAGGTTACACCTGTTGAACATATCAAAGATGTTGCAGCCCTATGTGCAGTCCATAATATCACTCATGAAGACATAGCTTTAAGACTTTTAGCTACATCTTTTAAAGGGTAGGCCTTGCAATGGTATAGAAACCTAGAAATTGGAAGCATAAGAACTTGGGATAACTTAGGTGAAAAATTTCTGAAATAGTTCCAGGATAATTCAGATCATTTGTCTCTCATTGAACAATTGTCTACTATTAAAAGAGCTCCCAATGAGTTTATGTCTAGTTTCAATATCTATTTTTCCAGAACTTGGGAAATAATTCCAAGCAAGTGTCAAGCCTCAAGTTGATCATGCTTTCCTTTATTATCTTAGGGCATTAAATAGTGATATCTCAACTATGATTCAATCAATGGGGGGAGAGACACTCCCAGCAGCCTATGATATCACTATCCGAGCTGAAAATAGTCTTATTCAAGCTGAAAATTGGCACTAAGGCCTTCAATGCCATTTTTTAACATATTTAGAACCTATTCCTCAGCTTATTACAATCATAGAACCTAATGTTGTAGCTCCATCAGATGATGTATTTAAAGCTTTGCAAACTATGGGAAATAAATTGACTTCGATTGAGAACAAATTACATTACCTAGTAGACCCTATCAGGCTCCTTATCAGCAAAATCAACAGAATCAACAAAATAGGTAGCCCTATCAACATAATCAAAATTATAGGTAGCCTTACCAACAAAGGCAATTTGACCCAAAGGCTCCTAGTTCCTCTAACGCTTTAGTCCCAGTTAATATGGCTACAAAAGAGTGGTGTCAACCTTGCAATCAACCTCATTCAATTGTAACCTTGCCCAAATGATTTTATCTAATCTTGTTGCACAACCTCAATCTAAAACATTTTTTATGCCTCAAATGGAGGGTGGGCAGCAAGAAACTCATGTTCAGAAAGCACCTGAACAAAATTTAGTCATTTTTAATGAGGAGGATTTCATTGCAATCACTACTAGGGCTCAAGGAAAAGTTGTTAAAAGTCAAAAACAACAAAATAGGCCTATCCTACCTACTGTCACTGATAAGACAACATCTACAGTTCCAAAGTCAACCAACAACCCTGTTGTTCCTCAAAAAACAACAAGTGTTCCAGTTGATAAAGGCCATCAAAAACAACTACAACCTAATCCAAGAAGACTGTTTATACCTCGATATCCAAGTAGTTGAAGTAGAATCAGTTTTCGCTAAGGCCTACTCTAAAATAGTTGAATTTGTCTCTAAAATTGTTGCTTCTTTTAACATTGTTGATGTAATGAAAAATAATAATGTTAATATCTCAATGTGGGATGCTCTAAGTATTCCAGACAACAAGATTTACTTTCTCATGAACTAGATAAGTTACAGATTTCTTCAAATACAACAGAAAAGGAAGTTCATAAGGTAGACATGGTCCTTGGAACGTTTGAACAAGACCGCATTAAAGAAGTTAAATGGATGGTTTAGAAAGTTTTGAATGCTCATGATATCAAGAAACCACCACCATTTTATTTTTCATTGATTATTGGAGAACATCTAGTTCATAATTACATGGTGGACAATGGTGCAAGTAGCATAGTTATGCCAAAAGTGATTGCAAAAAAATTGGGTTTGCAGTATGAGCCTACAGAAAGGAGTGTCTTATAGCTTGATGGAACTGCAACTAATACAGTTGGTATAATCAAAAATTTAGAAGTGACGTTACATGCTTGCCCAAATGTTTCTATTCTACAAGATGTTACTGTTGTGGATTTACCTCCATACTTTTCCTTATGCTTATCTAGAGACTTCATGGAAAAAATAGGAGGTTATCTCTCTTCAGATTGGTCCTTCTTATTTTCACTACTCATTATGGTACCAAAGTTACTATCAATTCAGAGCCATTGGCTAGATTTCACATTGAGCCTCACTCTTCAAATGCAGTGGCTAATTATTCATCCCTAGATCAGTCTGATTTTGATGAGGTAGCTCATGTTTCAGCATTAGATGGTGTTTCTAACATGTTTATGGATGAAAATATAGTGGAAGAACATGCTCATGATCCTTTTAAGGAAGTTGAAGAACACTTGTTTGGTGTGTATTGTATGCATGAAGAAAATACACCACTTCCCTTGTTGTCCAAAACAGAAGATTCATCAGAAGGGATTTGGAAGCTTCATTTTGATGGAGCTAAGAACAAGAAAGGACAAGGGAATAGGTTTGATGCTCACTTCCCCAATAAATGAAAGGTATTTCTCAACTTTGAGTCTCCAATTTTCATGTACTTATAATGTAGCTGAATATGAAGCTTTAATTCATGGCTTACTTTGGGCCAGAAAGAGAGGTATTAGCATGCTATAGATTTTTGGTGACTCTGAGTTGGTTATCAATCAAGTAAGAAATTTCAATGTTTGTAAGAATCCATTAATGAAGTCTTACAGACATAGAGTTTCAGACTTAATGGAATATTTCTATGTTATTAACATTCAATCTATTCCTAGAGCTGAAAACAAGCATGCAAATAGACTTGCAGCAGTTGGGGCTAGTTTTGAAGTGTTGAAAGATTGAAAATAGTAAAATCCAGCCTCATATAAAGTTAATTGTTAGGCCCTCAATACCTGATAATGATTCAAATTGGCAAGTTTTTGAAAGTGATGATCAAATCTGCATTTTCAATAGAAAGCTGAGTTTTCTACAATTAATCAAGATAAATTACAACACTTATATGGTGACCAATTGTTCGAGTTGAAGACAAATAAACTACCTCGAGGTCTAGTCACATTGAAGACATCTTCAACACTGACGATCAGTTAAGAAAGGTCAAGACTAAAATGTCAACTCACGCTGATAATTATGAAGAGATCTCGGTTGATGAAGGGAAAAAGCTATTTCTTGGAAAGGTATGTTCCTCAGCTGAAAAATAATCATTTATTGATCTTTGCAAAGAATTTAAGGATGTTTTCACTTGGAAATATCAAGACCTAAAAGGATTTGATCCCAGTTTAGCACAACATACAATTGAGTTGCAGCCAAATTCTAAACCTGTTAGATAGAAACAAAGGCCTGTAAATCCCAAAATAGAACCTCTAATGAGGAAAGAATTATCTAAGTTGATTGAATCGGGTATTATCTTTCCAGTTAAGCATTCAAGTTGGGTAGCCAATCTTGTTCCTGTTAGGAAGAAGAATGGTGAAATCAAACTATGTATAGATTTCAGAGATCTTAATAAGGCTTCATTAAAAGATCATTACCCACTCCCAAACATGGATCGATTCTAAGAATAGTCTCAGGTTCAGATAGACTATCTCTTCTAGATGGTTATAGTGGATATAATCATATTTTAGTGGAAGAAGATAGATATAAAACAACCTTTACCACTAAGTGGGGTACTTATGCTTACAAAAGGATGCCTTTTGGTCTTTCAAATGATGGTGCAACGTTTCAACGTGCAATGGACATGGATTTTCATAGCTTATTAAATAAATTCATCCTTGTTTATTTAGATGATGTTACTATATTTTCAAAAGATTCTGAAGAACATCTAATGCATTTAAGGAAGACTTTTTAGTTGTGTAGGAAATTTGGAATATCTTTGAATCCACTAAAGTCTATCTTTTCAGTACATCAAGGCAAGACTACTTGGTCATATTGTTTCTAAACAAGGTTTAGCAATTGATCCTTTCAGATCAAAGCCATATCACAACTATCATTTCCCCATCATAAGAAGGCATTACAGAGTTTTCTGGGAAAAATCAACTTTGTTAGAAGATTTGTTCCAAATTTTGCAGCATTGGTTAAACCACTCACAGCTATGCTAAAGAAAGAGAAAACTTTCTCTGGACCATGAAGGGAGAGAGAGGATTTGAATCAATCAAAGCAAGCTATCTCTCAAGCTCCTACTCTTGCAAATCCAAATTTTGATAAATATTTTACAATGTATGCACTTGCAGGAGTTGAAACAATCTCAGCTATCTTGACTCAATTCAATGATGAAAATATTGAACAACCTATTGCTTTCTTTGGACAAAGCTTGCATGATTATGAAACAAGGTACACATTCTTGAAAAGAAATTACTTTTAGTAGTCAAAGGACTAAAGAATTTCAAGTATATGCTTTCAAACAATAAAATCCATGTTCTTGTTTCTCATCCAAGTGTGAAAGCATTCTTACTAAATAAGGAGTTGAATGAGAAAAGAGAAAACTAGATAACAAAGGTCATGGAGTATGATGTTGATATTTGGGTTGCTAAGATGGTTCGAGGGAAAGGTTTATGTGAGCATCTAATTGCTGATATGGAAAAACAACAAGTTACAGAACCAGATGATTCAAAACAACATGCTGAAATTGCATATCAGCAATCAGAAATCATGGTTCAACCAAGAAATCAACAACCTGAGCTCACTCACGATATTCAAGAATCAAAATGGATGACTGATTTGGTTAATTATCTACAACATGGCACCTATCTAGAAGGTATGGACAAGAATAAACAAAGGTATTTCAGATTACAAGTTGTACCTTATATCTTCATTGATAATGTGTTGTTCAAAAGAGATATAAATGGGATTTTTCTATGATGTGTTGATTATGATAAAGTTTAGAAAATATTATCAGAATTCCACAAGGACCTGCATAGGAGGTCACTTCTCAAAGCACTGTACCATAGCCTTAAAATTATGAAAGCTGGTTACTATTGGCCTAGCATATTCAAAGACTATTTTGAATGGATTAGAAAGTGTAAAAAATGTGCTTTCTTTGTTGGAAAGAACATCTAGCTTCACTTACCTCTATAACCTATTTCAGTTGATCATCCTTTTATATAGTGGGGTCTTGATTTATCATCATGATAAACCCACCCTCATCACAAGGACACAAGTGGATCTTAACTGCTACAGATTACTTCACAAGATGGACGGAAGCAAGTAGCCTTAAAATATGTGAATGAAGCTTTGATACTATCCTTTTATGAAGGAATAGTTTGTAGATTTGGTGTTCTAGCAACTATCATATCGAGATAATGCTTTAGCATTTTTTGGTGCAAAGATAATAGATTGGGTTGTCAAATGGAATTTATTTAAGTGCTTCATCTAATTATTACCCTAAAGGTAATGGCTTAGCTGAGAGTACTAACAAGAATCATGTTAAGGATCATCGAGAAGAACACTTAAAGATAATCAAAGAGCTTGGCATCGATGTTGAATTCAGCACTTTGGGCTAACATAAGTGACTCTAAAAGATCATTGGCAAATTCACCATACAAAATTGTGTATGGGAAAGGAAGCAAGAATGCCTATTTCAGTTGAGTTACCTAGATTGGATTTCCACACAAATGGAGCTACTTGAGAATGAACCATTATAGGTTTGTTATGCGAGTTAATGGAATTACAAGAGCTAAGAGATTAAAGCTCATTTAAATATGGAAAAAATCAAAATGAAGAAGACTTTTGAAAAGAAAGCCAAATTTAGAGTCTTAAATGAAGGAGATATTGTGTTAAAATGGGATGCTAATTGTGCAAAGCCAGGAAGACACTCAAAGTTTGATATAATCTTTGGAGTGGTCCTTACATGATTTCAGCTAGCAAGGAACACAATGCTTTTTAGCTTTCAAAGCTAAATGGAGAGGAACTTCCCATTCTTGTGAATGGTATGTTTCTCAAACATTGTTATTGAAAATCTTACAGTGATTGTTAGAGTAGGATTTTCCTTCAATAAGTGCAGTTTCTACACATTGCATTGTTTTTCAATTCAATAAGTGCATTCATGCATGTGATCTAGTTTACTAGATCCTTTCCCAGTTTTAGTTCATTTTGGAAAGGGTTGGACCTTTCAAAAAGGAATTTTTGTTATATGCTTTGGACTCCATGCCCAATGGACAAGAGCAAGGCACTAGTCTTTAAGCTAGTAGGAAGCTTTCCCTACAGGATCACCAGAAATGTTGACAATTTTTGCACTTGTGTAAAAATGGGCAACTCAAAACTTCATCATTACAATGAAAGTCATGGGTGAAGTATACCTAAGCTAAGGAAGTTCTGATGTTATTAGTTACTACTGAATTAATTAATGATTAAGTGAAATCTGCAGTTATGTGTGTTGTTACAAAATGTAATAGATCACATAGTCTGTAATTTCATGATAACTTCAGCAAAAGAACATAAAGGCCCAAAGGAAAACTATGTTGTCTTGATGAAGACACCAAATTACAAAGTAGGTGAAGTGTTGTGTTTTGGGACAAAGCAAACATAAGTGCAGATTACATAAATCAGAGTTCATTATTGAATGTTACAAGTTCTCATCAATGTTCTTTCCTTTATGTTTAAGGCATTCAATTATGCTACTAATTTGTTTAGTTCATCATACACTCCATTAAGAAGCTTGAAATGCAAAAGGAAATACACAACTCAATTTCAAAATTCAATGTTTTATTCACAAGGAAGGTCAAATGTTTCCCACACAAGCCATGGGATGTGACTAAAAAGTAAAGTACATCTACTGAAGAAAGAGGTACACATGCATGAAATAGAAAGAAAAGGAATATGAGTGAACCCATCATTGCCTTTGTATATTCTTCGTTGTGTAGATTGTCCCCCTTCCAACTTGTTCCATCTTTGTCTTCACAATTCAAAGCATGGTACCTGAAAAGTAAAAGAAAGGAATCATCAATAAAGAGCTCAAGGTTAATCCATATTCCTACATTGTCCTACTTCATGCATATGGATCTCTAAGCAACATGAGATATAGATTACTTGAAGATCAAACTACATATCTCACTCAGAAGAAGAAATAGAAAAGAGAACAAGAAACATGGACACAAGAGAGGCCAAAAGCCTAATTATTTCTAACTATTTTCTTAAAGTGTGCAGATACAGGTTGCAGCCAAGAAGAAAGAATCATATACATGCTTTGAAAAAGGAGGACCAATGTAACTGAAACTCATATATTGTCTACAAATGGAAGAGGGTTATAGTACAAAACAAAGAAGATGCTTGCAGACAAGGTACATTTTCCAGATTTCAGCCAAAGGAAAGGAATTTCTAGGAAAATTTTGATAGGGCTTCACCATGAAAAATCAACATTTCAAATTTTCCAACATGCCAGAAATGTTACTATAAAGGAAATAAAGCATCTATCTAAAAGAAACAAGCTACAAAGATCTTAACAAGCATCTAAATCAAGTCTTATGCCTAAGATAGTATCAAAGAACAAGTGAACTGCTTGTAATTTCCAAAAGAGTGATACAAGGTACAAAGATCTCATAAAAATAGAACAGTCAAAGTGCTATTATTGCCAAATCCTAAATCAAATGAAAAAGCCTACTATTATCAAAGATACAAAATTCTCAAAGAGCTAAATTTTAGAACTAGGAGTTGTACATGTCATCACCAAAAACTAGACTCTGTATATAAAGAAAAGAATTTCCAAGGTGTCTTCCAATTTTACGACATCCACAAAGGAGCAGAGAGGATCTGGGTGTAAAACATTTCAAAATCAGAGATAAAATGTGCAGCTTACCACATGGGTCAACACTTTGAACCCGAATCAAGAAAATATTTCCCTAGTCTAAAAAGGAAAATCTAATAGAGTTAAAGTACCCATCAAAGGTTTTCATTATTATGACTCAAAGTAAAGGAAAACTGTCTGGAGAAGGGAAACATTCACGCACAAATTTTTCTTCTTGACAACACTTCTACATGAACAACAAACCCTCCATGAGTTAGAAAATGAAGATATAATAGAGAAATGGCCGAGTCATCGAATTGAGGATCCATCATGAAATTTCAAAACTCTCATACAGGAAAATGAATTAAATTCAAAGGTCGACACATATATACAGCTAGAAACAAATACCCAGAACTCAAAATACACAGATCTAAAAGTCACAATGAAGACTGATTCGAGTATTTCACTCACCTTTTATCACAGGAAGTTTCGAAGTTAATTGACCATGGGCACTCTATTGAAAAAACATACAGATCTGAAGAAATAACAACCCCATAAGGAGATTATAAAGCTTTCAAGCTCGAGAGAACCCATCACAGTATCAAGATGGTGACCAATAAAGAAGCCAGAGACTTCAAAATATACAGAGCCAAACAACAAAGAATCATATCTAATCAAGCTCGAAGAACAAAATGCAGAGGGGTCGGGTTTCAAAGCTACCCATAATGTCAAAGTTCAGAGTTTCACAAAGCAACCAACAATGGTGTCAAAAAAATTTTCCATTGCTTCACCCACATAGTAAAAAAATCAAATGAGATGTGCATTAGGGTTGAGTTTTCCTTTAGCATGCAAATTCAAGAGGCGAGTTAAACCTAACTCAACCACAGTCAAATAATCAACGATCAGAATTCACCATGTACAAAGATCAAAGGTCGAGGATCAATCTGAAAAAATAATGTAAACCATGGTTTGAGCTTCCAAAAAATACATTCAATGTAATTCGAAACCCTAAATCATGCTTTAAAGATCAATGATAAAAAATCGAAAAGTACAGAGATCATCGCTCACAAATGGATCATCATAATCAATGCAAAAGAGTCCATTCAAAATGGTGGTCATTTGACCAACTTATAATTTTCAAATTTTATAAAGTGTCAAAATTTCCCCCATGAGGTCCGAAATTCCGTAGAGTACATGTGTCACATCATCATGGCAGAAGCGGAGAAATGAAGGTCGGGAGTCACTTAAGTTTTCAAACTTTTAAAATGCAAAATTCAAAAGTTCCAAACATTTCCTGCAAGCCCGAGCCTCCGTGATGAGAAAGTCAAAGCCATGCGGGAGAAGTCAAAAATCAATTCTATAGAACATTGGTGGAGTGGCGGGGTTTCGTTAAAATTTGAGACTTATTCGCAAAAAGGTTAAAGCTTCAAGTTACCCCATAAGGCTTGAAATTCTTGAAATGACTCAAAAAATGTCACAAATTAAGGCCCAAAGCCTGAAGGACTTAAAAGTCACCAAATTTTCCCGTAGGCATAAAACCCGCCAGGAGGACTAAAAATTCACAAAAGGTCCGTAAGTCCAAAAGGGCTTAAAACTTTAAAAAAATCCCAAAAGTCCACAAAAGACTAAAATTTCAAATTTTTCCCAAAGGCCCGTAAAAGCAAAGGGAGAAGATTTTTCGTGCCATCCAAGCTATCATTTTGAGTTTTGACTTTCAAAATTTGAATTATAGTATATGTTTCAAAAAAATACAAAGTACCGACCAATGAAACATGCATGTATTAATCAAAAGATGGCCGAAATAAGATCAACAAAAAAACAGAGTCTGCATGCACATGAAGAAGACTTGCTCAGCAAGCAAAGCTTATTTTTAGCAAATCATCCACTCATGCTTTTCTTAAAAATAGACATGCTTTTCTTAAAATAGATCAGTCCACTATAATTGACTAGTTGTAACAAAGGCTATTAATGCTTATTTGTAATTGCATGTTGTATTTTAATTCCTTTTTCTATTATTAAATAAAGGATAAAAATAGAATGCATGGGCGAGTACAAGCCTTAGGCTATTTTTAGGAAGAGGGTGAATTTTATTTTTTTGCTATATATTGTGTGCCTTTGCAAAGCAAAGGAGAACTTCTGGAGGACTTTTTGGATATAGGAGTACTAAAGCAATTTTTTGCTAGTTTTACCTTCGAATGTGAAGAATTTTCTATCTTTCCAATTATTTGCAGTCTTTGTATGTTTCTATTAGTCTTGTGAATGCAAATTCCTTGATCAATCATCTTACCTTGCTTTAAAATTCAATATTTTCTGCATAATTTTAATGTGCATGTTAACTTATTAGTGTTGTTGTGATATTCTTCCCTCAGTACAACAAGTGTTTGCCCTTAAATTTTGTAGAAGACTGTTGGCTCATGCATAAAAAATTATATCCATATCAGTTGTGCATATACTTAGTCAAATACCTCATACAAATTTGGTGTATCACCTTATTTTTAATCATTTTACAGTCATCTTTTACCCCTAAACCCCAAAATCACTTTAGGATACATCAACAAGGAACCGGCCTTGATACCGGAGACTCGCCTCAAAATAGGTATACCCACATACCCGAGGTGTTTCCATAAACAACATAAAAGCCAAGGAGGATGCCTCAGGGAGACACGCCAATTCTATATGCACACACGGGTATCTCTCGACTGAAAAAGTAACACAAGTGGTAAATATGGGACTGAGTGAAGAAATAGTGCATGGTATGCAGATAAGAGTGTATGGATGTGTTAAAATTATTCAAGAACTTGAAGCAAAGGGAAGTGGCAAGCGTAAATCAAAGATCCTAAATCAGAACAACTTTTCCTAGTTTTTGTGAAGAGGAAAAATTTGAAAATGGGTATGAACCCATCAAAGTATAATAGAAAGTGGGTTTCTCAGTTGTAGTAGTTGTCTATAACTTGGTAGAAATGTTTTTTAAGGGGATAAATGTGTACAAAATTCTAATGGAGTATTTTCTCGAATGCACTCAATTTGTTTGATGAAATGCTAAAATTCATTCAACACCTTCTGGAATGTGGATGAACTCCGCCATACACTACAAAGCGCTAGTATTTCCGGGCATGTTTCATCTCTCTTGATCTTTGTTAATTTTCCTACTTCAGTTTTTCTTTTGCAACGAAATATAATTTTAAAAGCTTGGGATTATCGTAGATTTAATTATTTATATGAATTTGTTGAAAAACAATAAAATGTCATATTATTACTCACACAATCATAATAACCATAATGTAGTAAATCATGAACTTCAACCCTCATTTTGAGGTGATTTAGAAAACTCCCTAACCAAACTAGATCACTACAGTATTGTTTTATCGATAAGTTGAAGTTGACTTCCCGGTAAATATGTTGACCATGTCCTGGTTTAAATAGATAAATTGTGACTTCCGAAGACTCACAAAGTAACCTTCATAACTCGGAAAGGGAGGTTAAGCTTCCTTCGTGTACCTTGTTATGTGAGGTGTCACTTCAATCTTTGGATCGACCCCAAATGAACATTTGTGACCTTTTTGACGCCCTTATAGGAGCCCTATTACACTATTTTGCAGCGGTAGGAAGTTGTTAAATCTAAAAATTTGGCTTTTGTTTTGAACCACCATTTGAAACATGGATAGAGAAATTATTATTCGTCTTCACAAACCTCTAGTGTTTTTACTAGACAATTGCATGGAACATTCAATTTAGGGAAAAACACTTTTTGTATAGTCTCCAAAATGTAACGCTCAAAATTAGTAGAACTGGAAAATGAGGATATTTTTTTGTAAACATACATAAAAATAGATTACACAACTACAATCATACTGATTTGTTTAATCAAATTCTTTAAATCAATTTTTTTCTTTTGGTCTATCTCGATAACATCCGTGTAGGCCATGTGTGACCGAGAAGGGTGTATCCAAATCTCCACCATCTCCTTCGCCACTACTTCTAGTGACAATGCTTATTAGCATTTTGGATCAACCTTTTTAGGTGATGGGAACCATGTGAAATTCTTTTGGTTTACCATGAAGCTAGTTTTTGACTTCGTAATCTAGTATCCGACAATTTCCTACATCAATTTTAGTGTTCAATTTCCCAAGATTAGGTTACCGTAATACGAAGTCGGAAAAATAGCTTCGTGGTAGACCCAAGGACTTTCACATGGTTCCTATGACCTGAAACAAGTTGAGCCAAAATGCTAATAAGCATTGTCACTTAGAAGTTGTGGTGAAGGAGATCATGGAGATTTGGATACACCCTTCTCACCATACATGGCTTACATGGATGTTATCAAATAGATCAAAAGAACAAATTTTATTTAAAGAATTTGATTAAACAACTTCATATGATTGCAAATGTGTAATCTATTTTTATGTATGTTTAAAAAAATATCCTCATTTTCCAATTTTAGTATTTTGATCATTACATTTTGGTATCAGAGCTCTTTACCCTATGGTACATAGCGATACCAAAATGTAATGTTTAAAATTATTAGAACTGGAAAATGGGGATATTTTTTTAAACATACATAAAAAAAGATTACGCAATCAGTAATCATACAAATTTATTTAATCATATTCTTTAAATTAAATTTGTTCTTTTGATCTATCTCGATAAAATTTTTGTAAGCCATGTGCGGCTGAGAAGGGTGTATTCAGATCTCCATGATCTCCCTTCACCACTACTTTGAATGATAATGCTTACTAGAAAATCCATTTTGTAGGCCTCTAGTTGCAATTTAACTAGGTTTAATGACCAATTAGGACCGATGGCTTCAAAATCATGTCACCATTTAAAAATTGTGTTCTAGTTTTTAGTTATGACAATTCTGATGAATTATCCATATATGGTGGAACTAATTAGAAATTTATTCGGCATGTTTATCCATCGAACGTTACTTTTGGATGTGTTTTTTTGAGCCCTCAAGCTAACTTTCAAGCTAAATTTTTATGGCTCCATAAAACTAGCCGCCAATCATAAACCGTTCGCTATTTCTGAATTTCGTCAATGTAACGCCCACAAAAATGGCGTTTTAGGAACACGCTAAAACCCTAAACACTTAACCCGAAAGATTGTGACTATTTTTTTTTGTTTAAGTTGAAAGGTTACAAGGGTGTCAACCCTTAGTGTGCATTAAATTTATTTTCACCAATAATCTTTACTTTACAAGGGATGAACCAAGTCTAAGTTAAATGATTAATTATTCTTAATTTATCTCTAAGGTCAATTTATTAACATTCAACTAGGAAGGTGCCATAATTTAATTTACTTGGTTTAATGTTTTATTCCTCCACAACTAACATTCACACCCTAAAACTTTACCTTATATTTAGTTACTATAGTTCCATTATTTAATAACTTAAGTGTCTATTTCATTATTTTTCTAAAACATGCTAGGAACTAGATTAGAGACTTTGCACACCAAGGTAATTAAATGGCCCCATTCACCCATCTACACATACCTTTAATTTTTATTTAAAACATCTATAAAATATATTCCTACCAAACAAATGTAGGGTTGATCCTCAACCCTTGGATCAATTCAATTGTGGCCACTAGATCCTAGGGTTCCAAACTAACCCTAAATATCCTTATGAATTTTTATTTAATCTCTTTCTTTACCCAAGTCTCCTCATTTGGTCACTTTTCCTTTGCTTAATTTGCAGGTTGAGAGAAGGAAGCCATGGGAGCAAGAAAGGAAGAACTATGGAGGAGTCTACAAATAAATCAAGATTAGATTAGTTTAGATTGTAGATTTATCATTGTAATGCCTTTCATTTAAGGATTGAAGGGATTTCCTTTTCAAATCTGGTTTTATTACAACACTATTTGTATTTGGAGTTCTCCATTTGGGGAAAACCCTACCTCTATTAATAAATATAAGTTTTAGCACTTCTAGTTTCCCATTTGAAGATTTATGTGCTTTAGACAATGAGATTAGCCATTATTTTTTTGCTGGAGGTTTCCTCTAAATTTTTACATGCTTATAATTTTTTTAACTAAGTTAAAATTTACACAAAGCGCAGATTTATGTTTTCCTCAAAAGTGACAGAACCATCGCCCGAGCAAGCCGACGGTCCTGGGACTACCGCCTTGCAGAGCGGCCTTTCGAGAGACCATCACCATGTTTGAGTAGCGATTCACGAGACTGCCGCTCTCCGCACAGGTAGCGGTCCTATTCTTAAGAAACATAATCTTAAAATCTAAGATTTTTCAAAACCAAAAGTCACTAGGTTGCTTTAAAATTCTTTCGAACTTAATTTTATATGCCTAAAGTTTCCAATTGTAATATTTAGTTCCATTTATTCATTCTATAGTTAAAACTACTCATTTTAAAGCATTATCTATTCCAATAATAAACAACTACAAGATCATTTTCATTTTGTTCAATAAATTTTCTTACAAGTCCAACAAGTAAAAGGATCTAAATCTACTTCTAATATTGTTATTTTTCCTTACTACAAAATGCAACATTTCAATATAACAATATACTTCAAATTTGTTGCCTCTTTCCATTTTCACTACAACTTATATGTTCAAAATATCTATAACAACTTTTCTCTACATTCAAGTTTACTATGCATACGTTTTTAACATCATTTTTCACATCACCATAGATCCACCAGTAACTGCAGAGACACGTGCTGCTTGTTAATGCAAAAAGACCACGTTAAAAGGTATTTAGGTGGGACAAGATCCGAGAAGCGGATCGGGCCGAAGCGATAAGCTTCCTCGGCGGATGTCGATCCACGTTTTCAATTAAGATATTTAAGAAAGCATACATGATAAAATTTTCATGTACGTAAAATATGACTAGATTTTACGATTATAGTAATGAAACGAGAATCTAAGCACAGCGAGCGAAAAACAATAGAAAATAGGAAACTATGAAATAAAAGCTGGATTTGTGTTACCTGTGTCCTTTTACCTGTCTGCAGGATGATCGGCGTCGATTATGTAGAATCGGCGTCGACTGATGTGATCGGCGTCGGTTATGAAGAATCGGCGTCGACTGAATAAGATCGGCGTCGACTGAAAGCAGATCGGTCGATCGGGGATAGTGCGAGAAGATTCGGAAATCGGAAAGTGAAGGCCAGATCGTCAACGTCTGCTGGATGTGCGAAGTTGGTGAGATCTTTGGAATAGAGTCACCCGAGAAGATCGATGGATACGTGCGATGTTGATGTGATAGGAGCGAAATAACGGTGCTCCTCTCGAGGGATTGATTCGGACGAGATCCTCTCTTTTGATACACTTGATGCTAAAAGATCTCTCTTTCTTTCTGACTGTGTCTGTGTCTCTTCGCGATCTGTCTCTTTCTTTCTCTCTCTCTCTCGTTCGTGTGTGTGTTCTTCCTCCTTTTTTCGTCCCTAGAACTGAGTTACGAGCTTCTATTTATAATCGGCGCCGCTCCTAAAAAATCGGCGCCCGGCCATCCGATCGGCGCGCCGATCGCGGAATAGACTCCGAGATGGCCAAAATGAGCGATTTCTAGAAAGATAAGAGTTACCCCAAATACGGGAAATATCCCGCTTGGGAAGAGGAAAAATAGGGGTGATACATAGATAGAATAAATTTGGGGTAGATAAGTGGTTAAGATACATGTGAAGGCGTAATTAAATAATTAATATTTAATATTTAATTACTCACGGGTAAGATCTGATGGGGTGAATTAAACTTAGAATAGGTGTTTAAATCACAAATCGGATAATATCCCAAGGGGATAGTGGTGACATAAACGTGCCCCGGGTTATCGGCGGGTAAGCGAATGTGAGGACACTAAATTGAGTAACCAATTTTAAGTGTCTACATTTTGCCCCTTTTTGTCAAGTAACTGCGATAAGCAAGGTTATGAGACAAAAACAAGAGAGATGGAAGAAGTGAAGAAAAAGTGATGATGTGATCCCCCTCGAACTAGGGATGGGATGGGTGATAGAGCAGAGCGATCCCAAGTTTGAAAGAGGTAGATGAAAACGCGAGGATGCCCGATCGGATATGCAGGTAGATCGATCATTGATGACGCATAAAAATAAATAAAAAGCGGACCTAAGGAACTCACATTGGTAGGGCAAACTAGACGGTCTCCTCATGAGGCGGCGTTAGTACCTACTGAGACCCATGAGTGTAAGGAGGGCTGCAAAATAGTCAGCATCTAAAGAGAGACACATTGGTAGGGATAACTAGATGCGTGCAGTTAGTCCTATGGACCCGTGAACTCTAAGCGGCGAAAAAGCACGAGTGTCCCATGAAAGGAACAAAACCTAAAATGGATTGTATATCGATAAGATGTGCCGAAAGGCAATATTCAGCGCACAATAATGATCAGATGGATAAATAAGCCAAGCATCAACACTATGGCAAACAGATATGGAAAATCGGCGGCGATCACAGTAATCGGCGACGACCAAGATAAACGGCGTCGATCAAAAAAATCGGCGCCGACCAATCGTAGCACATATAAATATGCGAACGGAAAACGTAAACGATTTATTTTCATCGTGACGATTGATTCAGAGAGAGTCAAAATTTGGATTTGAGCACCATGGAAGCCTCTGGGAGCGGTCAGAAGCGAGAGGAGGACACGACCTGGGGTAAGTGGTTCTTCTTGAACCCGTTGTATTAATTTTTTTTTTTTTTTGATTTTTTTTTTTTGTGGGAGGCCAGGGTCCGATTTATGTCCGGACAGTCAATCGGCGTCGATTGGTATAATCGGCGTCGATTGTTGTTTGAGCGGCGTCGATTGGTATTAATCGGCGTCGACTAGAAATAAATGACGCCGATTTTATTAAATCGACGCCGATTGGAATAGATAAAATTTTTGTTTTTGTTTTGGATGTTCTGATTTGGGTAAATATGAGACTAATATTGCTCTTGCTGTCGTGGGTGCAGGCACGAGAGGCTCTACACATGAGGGATGCTATTCCCGAGTTACTAGAGACTATTCTCCTGATGTGACTGATGCAGATTGGCGGCATTTAGAGTTAGCCGGGCTCGGGGGCTTTAGATACTACAGACGAGTGCCGCGAGATGTAGAGCTGATGCGGGCACTAGTGCGACGGTGGGATAGCCATACGTGCACTTTTTGGTTCAGGACGGGTGAGATGACCATCACCCATGAGGATATATATAGGATTTTGAGACTGCCGATCACTGGGGACCCGATAGAGATTACACCGCGAGAGCAGCAGCAGAGGGCCCTAGTTCGATTGTATAGAGATAGGGCAGATGATTCAGAGATAGTGTCTGGGGCAGTGCGGATAGCCTCGCAGTATAGACAGGATAGCCCCCGGAGCAGACGGATAGTTCTGATTCAGATGGCGATATCCTATTTCGCTCTGCCAGATTCAGGAGGTGGGAGATTTCCACTATTATTATTAGACTGCGTTTGCGACATTCTGCAGTTCAGGCAGGTATTTGCCTTTGCTGATGCCTTGATAGCTCAGATATATTACGAGCTATGGATGTACACCACCGGCCGGAGGACAGGTATTGATGTCAGTTTTGTGCTCCATTGCTGGGCATATGAGCATATAGCGGTGATCAGGCCATCCGGGCTTCCTTGGATGCCAGCAGCAGTGGGAGGTATTGATTATGGATTCCGGCGATGGCGGGCTGACATGGCCGCTGGGGATACAGGGAGATCGGCCGATTGGTATCTTGGCGTTTGGGCGGACACGGATCGAGTCATCGGAGGCCATATCGGGTATTTCCGACATGGGCTGGTCAGGATGCTCACTTGGTGGCATTGAGACGGAGCAGGGTGGTTAGGGGCCGCAGGCCTGATATGTGGGAGCGAGTCCCGTTTGTGCGGTATTGAGACAGTTCGGCCTAGTGCAGACAGTGCCGACCACTACTTACACGCCTTATAGGCGAGATAGCAGGGAGACTGATCTGCCGATTTTGATCCCGGCAGATCCATTGAGAGAGGCCCCACCCTCCACAGACAGTGATGATGATGCAGGGGTGGATGATGGTTATGCAGCATGGTATGATACAGAGCTACCACGACATCTCCCGGCATCTATAGATGCGGACGAGGAGGACATAGCTACGATCTTTGGATAGGCTGGAGGAGAGCATGCCACCTTGACACGAGACACACATCGGTGGCTCTTGAGGAGATCGGGGCTCACGCGAGAGGAGAGGATGCCCTAATTTTGGAGAGAGACACGCTCGCCGGGAGAGCGAGATACGGCGATCCGCGGAGGATCGCTATTATCGACATAGGGAGGCCCTCAGGGCCAAATATGGGAGGCAGTACCATGTCGGAGTGCAGTACACAGGTGCGACCCTAGGAGGAGCACCACCACGGCGGCGGCGCGCACACCGCACCGGCACACCATTACGAGCACCGGGTACCGTGAGCTTGAGCACATATCAGTCTCTCCTCGCTGAGGTGAGATACTATGAGGATGCCTTAGCGCAGCATGCCCCAGATGTGCCTCGGTATGGGGCGAGAGGAGATCAGCGGCGGCCACGGCGGCGGGGCCTCGAGGTGGAGGAGCACCGGAGAGGCGAGGTGGCGAGACCTCCCGGCGGCGGTGCGTCTAGCTCGATAGGCGGCGGCCAGGAGAGACAGCCTGGTCCAGAGGAGGGTGGAGGAGATAGTGTCCTCCATGCATCGATTTTACTATATAGGGATTGATATATTTTGTATCCGTGTAGTGATGTAGCCTCGATTGGAAGGCATTGTATAGATGGCTTGATTGAAAGCCACCCATTTTTGTTGTACAGACACACATGTATATATAGATTCATCATTTCATTTGTCATATAATTGTTCTCATGCTTTTGATTTTGATATACATGGATAGATGTAGCGTAATTGTGATGGATATAGATATAGACTGATAGATGATGAATAGATGTGATTGGATAGATATAGACTGATAGAGGATAGAAATAGATGTGATTTGATGTGATTGATATGTGGATATAATTTTGATGAAAAATAGAGATAGATAGATGTAATGTAACTTGGATGTACATATTTTTAGATATTTTGATGGATAGATAGATAGATGTGATTGATGTATGGATTTTATTTTGATGAAAAATGGATATAGATAGATGTAGTGTAACTTGGATGCACCAGTTTTTAGATATTTTGATGGATAGATGGATAGATGTGATTGATGTACTCGGCATGTTTGAGATGTTAATTTAATTTTGATGAAAATAGATAGCCAGATCCACATGTGTTGATAATACATGCTTTGATAGATAAGATGAAATTAGATAGAAGGTAAATTTTGATTGAATTAACATGTGAAATGTCAATTTGACTGGATGAAAAACAAAGAATAATGGGGAATACTCTTTGCGAGAGCCAAGGATGTAATGAAAACGACCTTGACTAGAAATAAAGAAAATATATCCGGATAAGAAAGAAAATGATAAGTTGGACTCCCAACCATCCATAGATAGAATCTGGATAGGAAATCAAAAGATCATGCATGTAAGGCCCTATATGAGGTTAAAATAAACCTGACACTAACTAGCCGCAAAACAGATTTAGGAGGAAGCGAAAGGAGCGATAAGTAAATATCTTGTCGGAATTTACAAGGGACGAGAATACATGTCCATAGTGGGAAAATAGGATTCTCCATATGATCGACAAAAGGTCTTAAATCTCAACTTCATGATTTTGGCAGAAAAGCAAACTGATCAATGCGGGAAGTTTGCTTGATATGGAAAGACTGATCAATACGGGAAGTCTTTCGGTGATGCTAAAAAGTGTATAAAAGCTAGTGAAAGGCTGATCAATTGCAAGAAGCCTTGAATATTTCTTTGAAAACAGCCGTCCTTGAGGAGCGATGCATATTTGAATTTTAATGATAGCCATCCTTCGAGGTATGGTCTATATTTTTCAATTTTGATGATAGCCATCCTTGAGGGCATGGTCTATATTTTTTCTTTTTGATTCATTTGATAATGTATGGATAGCTGTCCTTCAAGGGATCAGTCTATCTTTTTGGATAGCATCTTTTTTTTTTTTTTTTTTTTTTTTTTTTTTTTTTTTTGAAATCCTTTTTGGAAGAAGCTGAGTTTAGACCTAGATAGATCGGATGGAGGAAGAGAACATAAAAGAACATGCACTCATGCCCAGAGTAGATCCGATTAAGATAAGCACTTGGGACGGATGAAGTGGTGATTAAGGTATTCCTACCATGAGGAGGAACATATCCAAAAGAAACATGCAATGAGTAGAGCCGCGATACTCATATTTAAGGTAAAGGAGGCAATAGGCGGAGAACCACATAGTTTCGAATCACCATGAAAGTATATGACCGGTTGTTTAGACGGATGAAAGATCTGTCTTGCGACTAGATTTGTGTAAGATAGATTTTAACAGTAGAAGGGCCGTAGATGCAAAGCATTAAGAGGTTCCACTTCAGGTATACCATCCATGGAAGATAAACGATAAGCCCCAGACCCATATTTATGAGTGATAATGTACGGGCCCATCCAGTTGGGAGCAAACTTACCACGTTGACTTCTTTCGAGTGTAGTGACATTTTGGTTTTCTTTAAGAACAAGATCACCAATTTTGAAGTCACGGTGCTGCAAGTGCTTGTTATAAGCACGTTTGACACGCTCAAGATAGACTTGATGATGTTCAAGAGCGTTGAGACGCCGCTCATCTAATAATTCAAGTTGTGCTAGACGATTTTGACGATAGTCCTCATCGGAGACAAATTCTCTAAGAGAAACACGGAGAGATGGGATTTGGACTTCCAAAGGAAGAACAGCCTCAGACCCATAGACGAGAGAGAAGGGAGTAGCACCAGTAGGAGTACGAATGCTAGTCCGATAGGCCCAGAGAGCAAAAGGGATATGTAAATGCCAATCCCTACCAGCTCGACTAGTTACCTTTGCGAGGATATTACGCAAAGTTTTATTGGAAGCTTCGGCCTGACCATTAGCTTGAGGATAGTATGGAGAAGAAAAACTGAGTTTGATATTGAAAGCGTTGCAGAGGTTCTGCAAATCAACGTTCTTGAAAGACTTACCATTATCTGTGATGAGTTTGTGTGGGACACCAAAGCGACAAATGATGTGTTGATAGACGAAATCAACTATGGGTTTAGCCTTTGTTGAAGAAAGAGGGATAGCCTCCACCCACTTAGTAAAGTACTCAGTGGCAGTAATGATAGAATGATGACGCTGTGAAGAACGGGGATTGATGAGACCAATAAGATCAAGACCCCATTGCGAAAAAGGCCACAAATCCGCTGTAGGTTGTAAAGCTTGACTAGGGATGTGTGTGAGATTGGAATGTTGTTGACACTTGACACATTTCTTAGTGTATTCACAACAATCTCGATTAAGAGAAGGCCAATAATATCCCAAACGTAAGATGCGTTTAGCTACAGCTAAGCCACTAAAATGTCCACCACAGATACCGTCATGGACCTCCTGGATAGCTTTAGATGATTCATGGGTTTTGAGGCACCGAAGCAAAATACCATCAAAGCCGCGTTTGTAAAGAATCCCGCCTAGAATAGTATAGCGATTAGCGCGTTGGATAAAAGATCTTCTACCATTGGAAGTCAGATCTGGAGGAAGCACCGAATGAGATAGATAATCAACAATCTGTTGATACCACTCATCCTGAGTATGGGTTGTGACAGCATGGATTGAAGTTAGTTGCCTAAGATGAGATGGTTGATCTAATCGTTGTACAGCCACATAAAGTCGCGAGTCTTCGGTAAAAGGTGGGATAAGTGAGGCTAACGAAGCCATTGTATCTGCGAATCGATTTGCAGTGCGAGGAATAGCTTGGATAGTGAATTTATCGAAAGATTGGAGTTGAGCAAGAACGATATCACGATATTTTTGAAGGATATCATTCTTGCATTGATAGACACCCGTGACTTGATTAACGATGAGTTCAGAATCACCAAAGATGTCAATATGACGAGCGCTGAGATTAATGGCATTTTGAAGACCCAAGACAAGAGCTTCGTATTCAGCCATATTATTGGTGCACTCAAAGTTCAATTTGTGTGCGACTGGGATAGGCGTACCCCAAGGAGGAATCATCACGAAACCCGCACCTCCCCCTTGCTGGCATTTGGATCCATCAAAGAAGAGCTTTATTTTAAATGGAGACAGACCAAAATCAATTTGTTGGATATATTCATCGGGGAATTGAGCAAGGGGGTTTTGAGTGTCCGGAAGAGGAGCATCAGCTAATTGATCTGCAATAACCTGACCCTTGATAGACTTTTGCGGGATAAACTCGAGGTCAAATTCTGTCATAAGCATGAGCCAACGAGTGATACGATCATTGTGATAAGGTTTTGCATGAATTGTCTTGAGTGGATTGACACTTGTGACAATGTAAGTTTTGTGATTAAGGAGGTAATGACGAAGCTTAGAAGTTGCGAAGAAGAGAGCACAACACGACTTTTCGCTTGAATAACGTGTTTCATACTCATGGAGGTGCGGCTGATGTAATAGACAGCTTGTTCTTTACCACAAGTGTCCGTCGAGATCATGGCTCCCGAGCATGGTCGATCACGAGAGATATAAAGATAGAAAGGCTCCCCCTCGCGTGGAGGTGTAAGCACGAGTGGAGAAAGAAGATAAGCTTTGAGATCATCAAAGGCCTTTTGGCATGTTCATCCCATTCAAAATGAACATTCTTACGGAGAGATGGTGAAAAGGTTGACAACGGTCCGACAATTGTGAGATAAAGCAGCCTTGCGATTGAAGACGTCCTTGGAGACTGCGGAGTTGCTTTAAGTTAGAAGGGGAGGCATCTCAAGGATAGCTTTTATTTTTGCGGGGTCTACTTGATACCCACGATGGAAATGATAAAACCTAAAAGTTTACCGGTGAGAACGCCAAACACGCACTTAGATGGATTTAGGCGAAGACAAAAGCGGATAAGCCTCTCGAAGAGAGGTGCGAGGATGAAAAGATGATCTGACGACGTTTGGATTTACGAGGAGATCGTCAGCGTAATCTTCCACGGTTTTGTGTAAGAGATCATGGAAGATGTAGGTCATTGCTCGGCGATAGGTTGCTCTGCGTTCTTAAGACCGAAAGGCATGGCGCGATAACAAAAGGTCCCCGAGGAGTTATGAAAGAAGTCTTATGTTGGTCTTACAGTGCGATGAGAATTTGATTATATCCGGAGAGAAACCATCCATAAGAAAGCATCTCATGACCCGTAGTTAAATCCACGAGTTGGTCGATATTAGGTAAAGGAAAATCATCTTTTGGACAAGCAAGATTAAGATCCCGGAAGTCGGTACAAATTCAAATTTTCCCAGTAGCTTTAGTTACTGGTACTACATTGGAAACCCATTGTGGATAATCGATGGGTTGGATGAAGTTAGCCGAGAGCAAGCGCTGCAATTCTTCTTTAACAAGAAGGGCTACTCTAGGGTGCATTTTACGTAATTTTTGTTTAACTGGTTTGATGTTGGGAAGAGTAACGATATTGTGGACCACAATATCGGGATCGAGTCCTGGCATATCCTCATATGACCAAGCAAAGGCTTGACGATGGTTGGAAAGAAAAGTGGTAAAATCTCCTAACTCCTGTGGATTAAGGGATTGGCCGACCTTAATGATGCGAGGGTCTTCAGAAGTCCCTATATTAAGGTCGACAGTGGCTTCGTTGAGAAGCGTAGACGTGTCAGAAGGAATAGTCTTGGGAAGATATGAATCCTCTGCCCCCAGATAGGTGAGGACAGAATCATCATCCGCACAGTGGATAGTGTTGATAGTAGGAGAGTCGTCTCCAACTATTTCAGGGAAGATTAACGGTATGGAAGTGGACCTGTTGTTAGTCTTATAGGCTAGCGGCCCTAAGGAAATGGTATTGATCAAAAAAAAAAAAAAAAAGTTAGGCGGGATGGAAATGTCATCGTCCACATCGAGTGATGCTTCTGACTTAGCGGGAGAAGATGGTTCCTCAATAGGAAGAGGCTCATCGAGAATAGTGACGGTGGCTTTTGAAAGAGGTTTAAATCCTAAACCAAATTTTTGATGTGGCATGAGAGTAGGAATGGATGTGAGGTCATGCACACCTTGTTCATATTTTCCCAGGCCAAAACCCTTCCACGCGCATCGATATAAATAAGTTTTTGCAAACGTGGGATTCTGTAGACAATCGAACCCTGTTAAGTAAGGTTTGGTCCTAGGAGGAGAATCTGGGTGATAGTGAGGCGTATCAAGACCACCGTAGATGAAATTAGTCTGTTGATTGGGCAGACCAATGGTGACGATGCGGCCAGAGACTGGTTGATATTCGGGTTGTTTATGCAGGTCTACCATACTCACTAGGTTTGAGATGGGCGTCGAAAGAAAGAGAGAAGCTCTCCCGGTGAGAAACGCTGCTGAATGTCTCTTCTAGATTTTGTAAATCCGGTAGTTTGGTTGCGGTATGGAAGAAGATGAGGCCCCGTCAGGAGAACAGGCATTTTCCTTTAGAGGGGCAGACCTTGTGGTCATGTCGCATTGTGCGGAAGGAAAAGGATCTCCTGGATGAGTATATATTTTGCCCTCATATTGATATTTTAAGCATCGATGGAGGGTGGATGGGACACAATGCATTGCGCGAATCCAGGAGCGTCCGAGGATCATATTATAGTGGAATTTTCCTTCGACAATGTAGAAGAGTTCGTGAAGCAGCTTCTTACCTACTCGAATGGGTAAGACCACAGTTCCTAAAGTAACTGCTAGCTGATCGTTAAATGATCGAAGGGCGAAAGGCGGGGGTGACACTACGTTCTTTGGTAACTTAAGTTGCTCGAATGTGTGCGAGGAGATGACGTTGAGTGCAGCTCCACTGTCGATCATAACGCGTTTTAATGTAGTGTTGTCGATTTGGACTGTGATAAAGAGGGGAGCCTCCAAATCCTCTGAAGAAAGAGGAGGAATTTCCGAATCTTCAAAAGAAATGGCGGTTGATGGTCTATTCAAACCAACAACCAACTCGAAGGGTTGGGGCTCATCTGAATTCACTGCGATGCGACGCAGATTATCAATCAGAGCCTGGCGATGTTGTGGAGAGGATTGAATGAGGTCAAAAAGAGACATTTTGACCGGAGCACAGGTGAGTTGTTTCATAACACTCTCCTCAGCCCGACACGGGAATTTGAGCCCGAGGTGCAGCACGAATAGAGACCCGAGGTCGTGGGGCTAATGAGGAAGGAGGAACTCCTTCAGGGGCTGCAGAAATGACAACCCGTGGTCGAGATGTTGTAGATGAAGATGGATTATCATAGTGTTGGGTTCTAGTGGCGATATGGATTGTGTCGATTTGAGAAGGTGGAAGATCAATTGGAGTGGAATCACTAGAGGTCTGAGTGGATCGTTGGGGCTCAGATGGAGCTAAGATGACAGGAGATACTTGTTTCTCCTCCTCCAGCAAAAGATCACTTTCTTCCAAAAGGTTGTTGACGACAGATTGAAGAGCTTTACATCCCTCAGTATCATGACCCGGGGTACGATGGTAAGCACAAATCAGATCAGAGTTAAACCAGGTAGGTTTAACTCCTTTAGGGTTATAGGGTTTAATCGGAGGAAGAGATATGGATGAAGATTGGATAAGTTGGCGGAGGATTTCGGTGTAGAACCCGGTAGACGAAGATGAGGACAGAGATGATGAAGGCGCCTCTTTTACTTTAACAGACTGCCGAGGTAAAAGAACCTGCATGTTAGGTTTGACAGTCTTTTTAGGGATCATCTTATTTTTTTGGACATCTGGAGGAGCAGTCTTGGGCACTTGAGATGGAAGTAAGTGAGACATGATTGATTTTGGTGGAGGGGGAGCCCCTAAAATAGATTTTGAAGATGATGGAGATGTGACAAGTGTTGTGGTCTTTAAAGATAAGGGAGGCTGCTTGGTCGAAACTAATAATGATTTAGATGATGTCGATTTAGATGAGGGAGAAGCTTCCAAAGTAGGTGTAATCGGAGGAACATAGGGCGCCTTGGTTTTTGGTAATGAAGATGATGATCCTGATAAAAGAGGTGACGTCCTTTTAGTAGGTAAGTCCACTTTTCGGGGTGTTGGTGAAGAATGTGTTGTAGAAGAAGATGATGGTTTCGATAAGTGTGTAGAAGAAGACGCCTTCTCAGCGGACAAATCCAATCTTTTATGGGTAGAGAGAGATTTTTGTGGGAAAGCACCAAGGGTCTTGATGGTTCGAAATATGGGCTTTCCTTTTTCAGGGATGGTGACAACTTCAACGGCATAAGGTGATTGTAACCTTTTCGGAGGAAGCAAATGGGGAGGTACTGATGGCGCAACGTTAGATTTTGGTTGTCTCGGTTTAAGTTCGGGAACCGAGTGTATAGGTGTCGGTGCTACTTCTTTTGATTTTCCTTTAATGGGGGAAGCAGTATTGGTGATGGAAGGAGTGAGTGATGAAGAAGCAGTTCCTTGCGAAGGGACTACTTCTGGTGCAGTAATTATGGGTGAAACTACTGTAGGAAAGGAGACAGGAAGAGTCAAAATCGAAGACGCTTCCGTCGAAGTCGGCACAATTATAGGTACGTTCACCAGGGGCATAGTTGCAGCGAGAATGGGAGCAACAGAAGTAGATGTATCTGCAGTGGAAACTCGAAGGGATGTAATTGCCTCGAGCATTGAAAGAATGTTTGACGATGAGACAGATGAGGATGACACTGTCTCGGGTATGGATGGAAGGTCAGACAAAGGAGCGGAGAGAGATGAATCCGTATCTAGCAATGTAGGAATATTCAAAGATGGGCTATCTGAAGATGGTGGAATTCCGGTGATTGTGAAGTGGAAGGAGGTTCTGATTCGGTCGATGTGTTTGCGAGATGGCTTGGTTTTGAAGAAGATTCTTGATAGAGATGAAGTTGATAGTATGAGTGTTTGGTTTTGAGACTACGAAGCATTATGGTTCGGGAATGATTGGGAAAAGGTTGTTTAAAAACATCCGATTGCCTGATTTGGGGAGCATTTGGGTTATCGAGAATGAGCTCGCCTTTATCGATGAATTCTGGACAAGATTTTGAAAGTCGACATCGTTCGATGTCATGACCTTTGGTTCTATGATAATGACAGAAATCATTTTCCCTATACCAGAATGGACGTTCTTGGCTTTCATCAATATTCCTAATGGGGGGAAGTTCGATCATGCGAACTTCCAACATTTTCTCTAAGATAGAGGCATATGATTCTCCCAACGAAGTGAAAGATCGAGATGATGAGGACCCTTTTCGAGAAGATGAGGAGTCTCTCCGTGGTGTTTGATTAGAAGTATTATCGGCTCGTGATGTTTTTAATACGATAGCGTTGGTGGATCCCTGATTCTTGTCTTTAGAAGGGAAGAATTTGGTTTGGTAAACCGAGAAAAATCTGGTTTAGATTTAGAGCGAAGTTTTAGCTTCCCTTGTTCAATGGCGCGAGATTCAAGTTTGCGTGCCATCGTAAAGGCTTCTTCAAAGGTGTGAAAAGTCTGGATCCTTAAAGTGGAAGAAATGTGATTAGCACAAGATCGAGTAAACAACTCGATTTGTTGGGATTGAGGAAGAGAGAAAGACAATTGGTTGATTATCCCTCTCCAACGAGCGACAAAGTCTGCAATAGACTCATCATCGAATTGTCGAATGTTATAAAGATCATGTCGAGATCTTATGCGCGATATTTATTGAAAAGTTTTCAACAAACATCTGGGCCAATTGAGAGAAAGAAAACAAGGAATGTTGAGGAATGTTATTGTACCAGTCTAAAGCAGGACCTGCTAGAGACATAGGAAAAGTACGGAGCATAAGCTCCTGATCCTGGACTATGAGGTAGCAAGCATGTTTGAATGCTCGCAAATGTTGTTGAGGGTCCTCTCGACTATGAAATTTTGAAAATTTAGGAAGTTCCCATTGGGGAGGATAAGGCTTAAAAGCCACTGAGGGATGAATGGGTTCATTACACACTTCTTCAAAGGAGTATGAAGGATGAGCCCCTTTTGTGGAGGCTTCCAAGTCTGCGATTTTCTTGAAAAGAATTTGAACCACGTCAGATTGAGGAGGAGGCACACTGGCATGTCCTACATAAGAAGCAAATGGTGGATGTTGTTGAGGTGTCAACGGGGGATTCATCTGTTGATTGATAGGATGATAAGAGGAGTAACCGGGGTTACAGGTGACACACAGTGGGGTATTTGTTGTGAAGGAGCTTGTGTATAGGCAGGCTGTGGGATAATAAGTGGTTGAGAAAATGAAGGTTGGATGACGGATGGAGCCTGTGATTGGTGGACTCCTATGCTTGTTGATTGAATCGGGACAGATTGAGGACCATGAGTACCGATTTGATTGGACATATTGGGGAACAAGACCTGAAAGAGGCTTTCTACTGCCGGATTAGGCATTAAGGGTGCCGATGCTAGAGGATGGGCGAAGGTCACTGTTGCTGGAACATTGGAAGAAAGACCCACTGGAGGACGAGAAGCGAGAACCAGCCCGACTATTCGGAGGGGGTTGGCTCATAAAGGGGTACTGACCTTGGGACACGATGGAGGGCATAGATGAATTAACAGCAATATGCGGGTGCGCAGACGCATTCATTATAGCCAGGGCAGAGGACCTCTCAGAAGTAGGTTGTGGAATATTCGAGGTAGCTGCGGTGTTAGGAATAGGTAAGACTATTTGAGAACTAGTCGATATGGTCGGTGGAAGAGAAAAAGGAGGCACAGGGGCCCGCCCTTCTCCGTGACTCGAGGCGAGAGAGATGATGCAAATTGTTCTACAAAGGCCTGGGATGGTTCACGAGAATAATCGTACACTTGCTGGATTGGTGGTCCTTGATCAGATATTTGAATAGACTTGTGTACTAGGTAGTCCATGAGGGCTACTGGATTGCGATCGAGGAGCGCCTGAAATTCAGGATCCCCGCGGAACATACTCTGAGTCAGAAGTAGATGATATTTCTGAAGGACTAGGGGAAGCTGGACGTGATGGGGTTGCTTTGGCTTGATAGAAAGGATTATATGACCAGGATGGGAACCAACTAACAGCGGTCAGGAAGATTTGGGGGGTGCGAAACATCCACACTAGTGGTGATCTCGGAAGAAGAAGGGGCCAGTTGAGCCATTCTTCTAGATTGTAACCGAGTGATGACCATCATAAACACGCAAAAAAGAAGATTGACCTAACTAATGCACAGACAATTCAAGCAGCGCAGGTGATTATCTCCTTTAAGTTTTGATGCTTTTAAGAAAGAAAATATTAGGGAAGGCTTTTTAGAACAGGAACTACTCAGATAGCCAAACTAAGGATGGTTTGGGGAATGTTTGGTGAGGAGTCCCGAAGGCACTTCAGTAAAAGACCGGTACGTGGCTTGATATAGGGGCCTACCCCCGCACTTCACACACCGCTGCGATAAGGGAGTCGGGTGCTTTGCCAATATATACCAGAACTTCCGTGAATTTATAGCGCGGCCCGAGTACCGCGTAGGCTCTTCCTCTTGGATGTCACTTCCAAGTAGGCGAGGCCAGGGAAGGAATTTTTGTTTAAATGCTTTATACCTAGTGATTTTGGCTTTGTGTGCAAAGGGTGAAAAATAAAAATCAAATAGTGTCACTACCGATTTTGATCAATTTTCCAACTAATTAAAACTAGATGAGAAACATGCAACAATAATGACAAAGAAAAAAGTTCTTTTTAAGCACTTAAAAATGAAGTGTTTGATTTCGATGAAGACAAGTCAAACAGATTCTTTCCCAAATGCGATTAAATTCTTTTTAAGCACCAAAATTGAAATGTTCGAATGTGATAGACAACAAACAAAGTTTTTTTTTTTTTTTTTTTTTTTTTTTTTTTTTTGTTCTAAAAAGGAGAAAACACCGTAAAAGAGAAATACCTGTAGATTTAGCTCTCCAGGTGTGTGGACTTCAAAAGCGCTGTTGAGCTCTTCCCCTCGAACAATCCCACGAACAAGCAAAGTGCTCCGCAAGAAGAGGTTAAGCAAACACCAAACAAAATCCAGAAAGATATATCCGGATAATGGTGAAATGGAAATTTCTATTTCAAGGAACTAGAAAAATTTCAAGGAAATAAAAATTTCACATAAAGAGCAAGATTAAAACGATGAAAGGAAATGCTCAAGCAGAACTGATAGAAATCAGTGAAGAAAAAGAACAAAGCTCAAAACTAGAAAAGAAATGAACTTGCCAATAAGGGACTTTGGTTAGGTCCCACCGGGCGTGCCAGAATGTAGATCAAGAATTTCGCGCTTGTTACCTGTCCAAGTTAATGCACCAAACTAAACACAAAAACCCTGAAAAACTCCAATGAAATTGATACCTGATGGACAAGATCCGAAGATGTAGACGGATAAGGAGGTCGATGTAGATAAGACGGGCGCACACGAGCAATTCGCACAATAGATCCAGTAACTGCGAGACACACGTGCTTGTGAGAAAAAGACCACGTTAAAAGATATTTAGGTGGGTTTGCCCCCAGAAGCGGGTCGGGAAGCGATAAGCTTCCTCGGCGGATGTCAGTCCACGTTTTCAATTAAGTAGAGAAGCATACATGATAAAAGATGTACGTAAGGACTAGATTTTCGATTACTGATAATAAACGAGAATCTAAGCAATGAGCAGATGAGCAATAGAAAATAGGAAACTATGAAATAAAGCTGGATTTGTGTTACCTGTGTCCTTTTACCTGTCTGCAGGATGATCGGCGTCGATTATGTAGAATCGGCGTCGACTGATGTGATCGGCGTCGATTATGAAGAATCGGCGTCGGTTATGAATAAAGATCGGTGTCGGCCCGAAAGCATAGATCGGTCGATCGGGGGCGAGTGCGAAAGATTTGGAAATCGGAAAGTGAAGGCGGATCGATCGTCAACGTCTGCTTTGGATGTGCGAAAGTTGGTGAGATCTTTGGAGCAGAGTCACCGGAAGATCGATGGATACGTGCGATGTTGATGTGATAGGAGCGAGATAGCGGTGCTCCTCTCAGGGATTGATTCGGACAGGATCCGCTCTCATTTGATACACTTGATGCTAAAAGATCTCTCTTTCTTACAACCTGTGTCTCTGTGTCGCGATCTGTCTCTTTCTCTCTCTCTCCGTTCGTGCGTGTGTTCTTCCTCCTCTTTTCGTCCCTAGAAGCCCGAGTTACGAGGCTTCTATTTATAATCGGCGCCGCTCTAAAAATCGGCGCCCGGCCCGTATGCGATCGGCGCCCGATCGCGAATAGACTCCGAGATGGCCAAAATGAACGATTTCTAGAAAGATAAGAGTTACCCCAAATACGGGAAATATCCCGCTTGGGGAAGAGGAAAAATAGGGGTGATACATAGATAGAATAAATTTGGGGTAGATAAGTGGTTAAGATACATGTGAAGAGGTGTAATTAAATATTTAATATTTAATTACTCACGGGTAAGATATGATGGGGTGAATTAAACTTAGAATAGGTGTTTAAATCACAAATCGGATAATATCCCAAGGGACAGGTTATCCGGCGAGGTAAACGAATGTGAGGGACACTAAATTGAGTAATCAATTTTAAGTGTCTACAACCCAACACTCTCCAATCGGATAATATCACAATCAAAAAGAAGATTCAAAAATTCCACAAGCATTCCAAAATCCTCTAACTCCCCAAAAATGCAAGAGCACAAAATAATGAAGTAACCCCCAAACAAGCAAAAGAACTTGAATAAATAGAAAAGGGAGAGAGGAGGGTGATGTGGCTCCATGTAGGATGCCACATCACTCATCCTTAAATCCACCTCACAAGTCAAACCTCAACCCCAATGCACCATAAATTGGTGGGTGAGAGGAATGACAATTTACTTACACACACAATCCAAGCCCACACCCCCTAAGGAAAAAATTTAATTACATGAAAGAAAGTGTAATAAAATTTTACCTTTTTGTCTTCCCAAAACACATAATGGGGTCTATTTTTGACCCCCAACCCATAGGTAGGGTTGGTATAGCAATTTAAGAGGTGTGGGACAAGTTTGACTTGTCCCACAAGCCTCCAAAATTGGCCCTTAAGGCCAAATTCGAATTTCCATGAAGGGGTAGAGTGTACAACACTCAAGATCACAAGCACTCAACTTACAACACATAATCCAAGAGCCATCTAATCTAATAAATGAATTATTTTGACCCTTTCAAAATTAATTTAGCAAAAGGTTAATTTACTAATCTAGACACAAATCAAGCAATTAATTAAAGGAGAATACATCACTATAAATCACATACTAAAATCAAATAAAGGAAACTAATAAAAGAGATAACACACAACCCCTTGGTCACAATTGAGGTGATTCCCCCATGGGAACCCCCTAACAACAATTCAAACATACACACATAAAAATACATGTTGCCATGGTGACCCTTGTTGAATTCATCTAGCATTCCAATGTGGTTGGTCTCCAATCCCCGTTGTTTGTTGTGACATGTTTACCTGTAAAATACATAACACCTCCTTCGGCCTCGTGGCCACATCAAAAACATCTAGGATAAAATATACAATATAAATCCACAATCATCTATATATGAATCAAAACAACATCTAGGCAAGTAACGATATCATTTACAATTTCTAACAACATCTCGATTCCACATTTCATCAATATCAATAGGATCATAAGATTAGTTCAATTGTCTAGGTCTACTCAATATGATGAAATATCGCATGTCATAAATATGTATAACCATGTCAACAACATATCAACATCAATATAAAATGTCTCTAATAATCCACATGCATCATATATGAATCAAAATCAACAACGGTCCAATATTTCTAGCATCTAACATTGTGCTTTAAGTCAAAAATCAACAATAATATCCATAAGTCTAATCGACAGTATTGAAATCAATAGTAAAAAGTGTCGAAGGGAAGTGGGAACTACTTTGTTAGTTCCTATGAACTCTTGGTATATAAGTGGGCACATAGAAATTTAACCGTGGTGTGTTTGCTCATCGGAAGACAATGTTTGAAAGTGGTTTCTTAGCCTCCAAGCCCAATTTTAACATTTTTGTAGCTAGTAGGAGAATGTAAAAAGAAATTTATAGGACCCATGTTGGGTTTCCAAACCACCATGAAAACTTTAGACACATGTAAATAATCGTTTGAAAACTCTATAGTGTAACTTGTTGTGTGAAATAGAACTTTTGAAAAAATGGCGTTTCTCTCTCTTCCTCTCTCCTCCTTGGGTAAGAAATGAAATGAAATGGATACATGTTTGTAAACCTTTTCTTTTGAATGCAAATTATAATTATTATTATATGTAAATGGGAAAATAAATACATTAATTATGTTAGATTATGGTGGATTCCATGCCAGCGATTTATTGTTGATTTCATGCTCACATGGTTTTGCAGGATGCAAGAAAGATGGCAAAAAGGAGATGTGTAATTCATTATTTATTATTGTAATTTTTATAGGTCATTGTAAAGTGAATATATGTATAATGTAGTCTCATGCTACATAAATGTTATATTTGAAATTTGCTAATATGTATGGGATGCTAGTTTTAGGGATATCTTAGGAAATGTGCATTTAATCACATGTTCAATTTGATTCATAGTTGCGTATGGTAAAAGGGTTTGATATATATATATAGTAAATGAATTTGAAGTTAATATATTGTAGTAAATTTTTAGTGTTCAATAAATGATTAATTAATTATTGTGTTGTATTCTTACCTTGTAAATGTAATAAAGATATTTAATCGAAACACTCAACCCTAGTATAAGATATGTGCATAACTTGTCTTAATGTGTGTGATCCTTCGTAGCGTAGAAAAAATTGAAACCATAGAATAAATTTAAACCTTGTACTCGATGGCGCCTCCTAGTTTAGGTAAATAAGAACTGTAGTGCCAAACGCATTACTAATATATATATATATATGTATATATATATATATATATATATATATATATATATATATATATATATATATATATATATATATATATATATATATATAAGTGTGAAGTTGCATGGGCTAGTGGGTGAAGTGATTTTGGTGAGAATAGACAGGAAAATGACGTGTGTCAGGAGGAAGATCAGAGTTTTCAGCCTTAGTAGGTGGGATATTGACTTGTCCTAAGCTTCCTACACACTGTCATTTCCTTGCATAATAATACAAGAACTTTATTTTGAGATCCAAGGCATTGACCTGCCTGAAACCCAAGTTAACATTGTAAATTAGCAGAAATTGGATGGTTTCCATGAGAGAGAATGTAGGGTGTCTGTGCAAAAGAGGAGATCTTGCAAAATCCGACCCAAAATCATTCTTGTTATTGGTTAGAACAACCTTACATGTCAAGATAAATCTGTAACTGTAATATCTTCTCATTGTCTATGTGTGAATTAACCGATCTAGATTTATATCTATGTCTGAAGCAGGTTCCATTGTCTCTGATAGGAAAGGGGGTCCTCTGTCAGCTATTATTATGTTGTTGTATGCAGAAAAGAAGGAGAAGATAGAGGAATTTTGTCAGATATTGTAGTTGTAAAATGATCTGGCAGTCATGGATGCAAAACGTGGGAGCATATACTTGGCATGTGAACTATTTGATAGAGTGCCCATTGAGATGTGGCCTCACGGATGGAAATGATTGCAGTATGTGCACAAAATAGGTTTGTTAAAACAACCTTGTTTCACCATATGCAACGAACAGGTGTCCAACCTGATTAGTTCCCGATTTCTAGCATACACACACAACCAAAGGCCAAAATAGTTATAGCTTTGGAAATAGGGTATGGGAATCCACCAAAGCATTATGAAGAAGAGAATTTTTTCAAAAAAATAGTTGCAAGTGCCCTGGTAGATATGTATGTAAAAAAATGGAAGCAAGAACAAACCATGTGAAATGTTTGACAAAATGCTTGAAGAAATGTGCATTCATGGAATGCTTGGACTGCAGGATATGTAAAAAGAGGTTTTTTTGGAAAGTATTAGAAAATTTCAAGAAAATGCAATTGACAGGTGGAAAGCCTGACTTCACAAACTCTGACTATCACCTCCTTCCATTGGCCACTTTGTATAGTGTTAGTGATGGAGTTGGGAAGTGAATGGCTTGCTATTTTATGGCTTTGGGTGTAGTATAATAAATAAATAAAGAGAGAGAGAGAGAAGGGAAATAAAGACCATATGTGTGGATTGAAAAAATAAATTTAAAAAAAAACATAAAAGAAAGGTGTTGTCATGGACACCCTCAACTAGAACGTAACTATCTGAATAAATGCCTAAAAGAAATGTGATTGATGGACTGAGGGGATTTCAGGATATGGGCATCCCATTCTTGGATAATGTTAGAGAAACATTGTTAGATGTTGCAGTTTCTCGTGCTTTGGTAGAACATTATGCAAACTGTGGAAGATTTTGTGGAGCCCGTGATTTGTCTGATGAAATGCAAAGGAAGCGAGGTCCCATCAAATGTGATGTTGTGATTCTGCTTAAAGAAGGCCACTCCTTACCTTCATCTTGTATAATTTCCATCTAATTTGGTTCTTCATTTGCATTATTATAAAAATAGTAACCATTAGATGCTTAAACTATTGGATATTTTAACCAAACTTTTAGTGTTAAATGATAAAACCCCCACCTCGTGATTTACGTAACTGATTTATGCTTGACCATCAATTGTGATTGCTACCTCAACCTTATCCATTGTTAGACCCAGGGTATCAAAATTTGGAGTTCGTGTCTATTGGTATTGGTGAGAGCAAGATGAGTTAACTGAAACAACCATTTCTAGTCTACCTTGCAAAGTTAGAAAATGCAATTTTGAGAGACTTGAAAAACAAGACTCTGAGCCCCATAAAGGTTATGTCAAGCATCGTATGTGTTCTTTATTATGTAGAGAGTCACATAAATCAATAGCTCAACCTCATTTGATTTTTTTTTCTCTCTTTGCAGCTCCTCTAGGAGCCCTGTGCTCTATTTTGTACTTTTAGGAAGCTTCCAAAACTGAAAAATTGGCTTTCGTTTTAGACCATCGTTCGAACCCTGAGCAACGAAATGTCTTTCTACCTTCGCAAACCTCTAGTATATTTACTAGATAATTGCTTGAAACCTCTAGTTTGGGGAAAAACACTCTTCTAGATAGTTTGGAAAGGGAATTTTGTAGGCCTCCATGTAACGCCTATTAGAAACAACCCACATGATACCCAAGAACAACCTAGGATTAGTTAGGAAAATTATGGAATATTTTTTTATTTTTTTTGTTTAAATGAGTCTACAACCAGGTTACAAGAAAAAAATGTTGCAAGAAAGTTTCAAAGAGAAATACTACTAATATCCTATATTTTTATTAATAAAATAATTATAAAAGATCACAAGGTCCAAAATTAGGGTTAGTTAATCAATTAGGTTAAGAGGATAATTTATCACTAAACCACCCTCTAACAGCTTAAAAGATTCAACTTGGTTTTTAAAAAAATTAATACACTCAAAACTTTCCAAAACATTCTCATTAGATAGGAAATTTCATCACCTTTCTGGTGATATAAAGAAGTCCTCCTAACTCCTCATATTTCTCAAGTTATGGGTCGGTGGACCTTGGGAGGAAAATTTTCCCAAGAGCGAGTTTTGCGGGCACCGGGAAGAAAATTTTCCCATGCGCGGCTGGAGTGGGTGAGATTTTAGTGCATTTTACCTTTTAGAAAAAATCATGATCTACCTCTCGTACACCCACAAGCCCGAAGAGGACACGTGTCGGCATTTCTAAACTCGCGTAAAAATCGGGCGTCAGAATAATTTAGCAAAATTTGACTTTTGAGAAAAAGGTTTAAAGAATTAAAAATCTTCATACCTCTGCAGAGACGTGTCCTGAACACACATGTCAGCCATCCATTGGATGTAGATTGCCGGTCCTGGAGGGAGAATTTAGGAAATTTTTCCCAAAAAAAAAAATTGAAGCGCTAAGCTAAAAAGAAGATGCGCTCCCCGCCGACGCCTTGTGACGCCACGTTGCGGCACTGATTAGTCATGCGGGCCGGTAGGGTGGAGGAGGAAACTTATAAAATTTTCCAAAATTATTTAAAAGGTTAATTTAAATGTTGCGGGCCAACGCGGCCACGTAAAACAACCAAAAAGGCAAAAGCGAGGCGGCGGGTCCACGGGGAAATTTTTCCAAAATTTTCTTTTTTGAACTTAGGTGATTTTTGACAAAAAGAAAGTCTTGCATGGTTCATCGGAGTGATGGGGGAATTCGTGCCTTTAGTATTTTTGACCAAAAAGCACTAAGGAAAAATTTGGGCCATGGTCCGCCAAGGAAATTTTTCTTTTTTTTTTTTGACAGTTAGGAATTATTTTTGACACCAAATGAAGAAAAACTTCAGAGGGCCATAAATTTTGATTGGGAGATCATTTTTGGGAAAACGAGGACTTTTTGGAAAGCTCTCGATGTCCTCTTTGCACAAAAATCATTAATTTTTCATTTTGTTAATGTTTAAGGGGTCAATTTCATGAAAACGATATGCAGGCTTTTAAAAGGCAAGTTGGTAAATTTTAACTTATGAAATTTTAATCAATTGATCTTCTTCCTCCCTCAACATGTCAATTAGACATGGAGAATTGTTCTTAGATGGATTTAGGATGGATTTGGAAGGTAAGTTTGTTTGATTGACTCCTAATTAAAAAAAAATACAACCTTGACAACAAAAACGACAACAAAATGGTTTAAGCCCGATTTTGCTATGTTTTCTAAGAAATTGCTTATGTGTTTTCATCCAATTGAATTCATTTAAGGCATACTAGTTAAATTTAATCATTTAATTTGTTATTTCATTGTTGCAGTTCGAACCGTACATTTTGGTTAAAGTATTTGCTAGTTTGAAAATACAAAACAGAGATCAAATTTTATAGGATCTATTTTCCATTTCCATCCTCCAAGTATTAGAATTCATTCCAACACTAATCTAATACATTTAGTTGATTCAAATCAAACTATTCAAAACCAACATGTAATTCTGATTTCCAATTTTACACATTTTAAAAGACAAAGTTCTATATTTTCCTCACACGCATTTCTTCCTTTCAAACAGATATTTCAAATACATTTCAAACTCAGATTTTAAACAAAAGTAGTTCCAATCATGGAAAATAATGCAAATTTTATTCAAAAGACAAGATTTCCTTCTTTTACAACTTCTCTTTTTGTTGATTTTCACAATACAATATACAAAATACATCTCTTTCTTTCAAATAGAAACAAAGTATATCTCTCCTTTACATTTCAAAATTACAACTTTCATATTCAATACAACATATTTCCATTACAAAACATATACGAGTTCATCCACTTCAAGTGGGAAAGGTTACAATAAGATTTCATTTCAACAAGGGACTATCAAACTGTTTTCTTTTTCTCCTTTGCTCCATAACAACAACATGTAGATTTATCATTCTTCCAATTCTGATCACAACAAGAGCAGGGGAAAGGAAACGCTCTCCACCCAACCAAGACATCCAATGACAAGGAGAAGTCATCCTTCTTCATTGGCCCTTGAGCCCCAACCATAATGCAATAGAAGATGTGATTCAACTCATGGCAATAAAGGCTTCCACAACACACAAGCAACATTTTCACATTTAAAACCCAATCCAAAATAGAATGTAGTTTACAACTACATTAAAGCATGAAAAACAACACTGAGGCTTCATCAAGCAAGCCGAAGGAGCAAGAAACTAATTGCGATGCTACTTATGCCTCCCAAAGGGAAAATGGGTATCAACCCCGATTTCAAACTGCCAAAATATAGTATATCAAATCCCTGACATGCCCTTATGCCTCCCCCAAGTTCCCCTTATACCTCACATTTCCTTATGCCTCCCCAACCTCTTATGGCACCCCATAATGAGTAAATAAATGAAAGCTATTTCTTTGTAAGGTGGAACCCAAATCCCAACTCCCTCCACACTTATACCTCCCCAAAACACTTGTGCCTCCCACAAAATAAACCCCATAGTCTTCTCCTACACCATTCCTAGGCCATCTACCCAACATCCCACAAACATGCCAAAACATTCACAACAATAACAATTTCATAAATAAAAAAAAGAAGCATTACAAGAGCCAAGCTCCTACCTCTCCATGATGGAGTTGTTCCAAGTTCCAAAACAACAAGATTTATCCTAATGCAAGCAATCCAAATCATTCAAGCTCAATCATGCAACAATCTTAAAAAAATTCTCCAAAGCAAGAGCTCCAAAACAACAAAAGAATTTTCCCCAAAAGGAGTTTCCAAAAGTGAAGCAACCCAAACAAGGAAAGCAATTCGAATTTTATAGAAGAGGGAAGAGAAGAGGATGAGGTGGATCCATGTAGGATGCCGCATCACACATCCTCAACCCCAAAAAAAAATTCAACTTCAATCTCCAAGACACAATAAATAAGTAGGTGAATAATATGACAGTCTTACTTACACACTCACATCAAGCCCATATCCCAAAGGAATGAAATTAATTTCAAGCAAGAAGTGAAATTAAAACATTCAGCTAGGCTTACAAAAATGCATAGTGAAAGCTATTTTTAAACTCTCCAACCATAGGTAAGGTTGGTATGCAAATTTAAGAGGTATGAGACAAGTTTAACTTGTCCCACAAGCCTCCAAAATCAGTTTCCAAGGACAATTTTGAATTCCAAAGAAGATGAAGTGTTTCATACTCCAATTTTTTTTTAATTACACATATCTTACAACATTTAATACAAGAGTCAACCACTCCAATAATTACTTTCTTATGTCCCAATTTGATTAATTTATTTTAACAATATGATTACTCACATTATATACCACAATTTATTTAAATAAAAGGGATAAACACATCACTTAATAAACACATAAAAACATCAATAAAAGGAACCAAATAAATAAATACACATAACCCTTGGTCACGTTTAAAGGTGATCCCCCCATGGAAATCTCTAACACAATCAAGAACATAAACAAATACAAGTGGCCATGGTGACCTTGTTGAATTCATCTAGAGTTCCAATGTGGTTGGTCTCCAATCCCCCGATGTTTGTTGTGATATTTTAACCTCGGAAAACACAAATACCTCCTTCGGCCTTGTGGCCATATCGTAACATATAAAATAATATAAATAAAATTCCAAAATCATATAGATATATGAAGCACAACAACATCCAAGCAACCAACAAGATCATTTGCAATTTTACTCAACAAATAGATCATCATCAAATAATTTCCATTTCTAGGTCTACTCACCATATCTAAATATTACCTGTTTGAACAATATCCATAATATAACCATGTCAAACAACATATCATCATCAATATATAAAAATGTCTCTAATAATCATCATGCATCATAACTGAATCAAGGTCAACAATAATCCATGATCTAACATCTAACATCATACTATAATAAAGTCCATAATCATGTCCATAATATAATCAATAGTATCATGATTAGTATCAAAAGGTGTTAAAGGGAAGTGGGCACTACATCCCCCTCCCCTTAGACTCGACTTCCTCCTGGAAGTCACTGGAACAAATGTGGAAACTAAACTCATAGTAATGTAGCATCCTCCCATGTAGCTGTAGTCTCATCATATATGTCCCACTGCACCCGGACTTGGTCAATCTCTCTGCCTCGAAGGCCCAGGGTCCTGCGATCTATAATGTGAATGGGATCCACCATCACCTACCCCTGATCTTGCACCTACAATGATGTCCAATCTAGCACATGAGAAGGATCTACAACATATCTCCTAAGAATTGAAACATGAAACACATCATGTACGTGAGACAAGATAGGTGGAAATGCTAGACAATGGGACAAAGAGCCGATATGCTCCAAGATCTAAAAAGGACCAACGAATCGGGAGCTAACTTAAAACCTTTTCCATAATGGATAGGGCTATTATTTAGCCTAAAACGAAGGAACATCTTCATGCCCACATCAAAACTATGATTGGTCATATGCTGGTCTGCGTGCACTTCTTATGTCCTGTCTTGTGGCTCCTGTAATCTCTGTCTGATCAAAACCACCTGCTGCTCCATGTCTTGTAACAAAGCTGGTCCAAGAGAAACCCTATCCTCTAACTTATCCCAGCTAAGAGGTTTCCTGCACTCTCTACCATACAAATCCTAAAAAGGATCCATGCCTATAGAACTCTGAAAACTATTATTGTAGAAAAAATCTACCAAAACAGGTACTCCTCCCATCTAGACTACTAATCCATCACATACATCCTGAGCATGTCCTCTAAAATATGATTCACCCACTTAGTCTGTCCATCTGTCTCAGGGTGATATGTTGTGCTGAAGTTGATTCTCATCCCGAGGGCATACTACATGGTAGTCCAGAAATGGGAAGTGTACAAAGGATCACGGTCACAAATAATCTTCTACGGAATCCCATGTAACCTGACAATCTCATCAAGATATACTCGTGCCACTGCACTAGCTATATAAGTGGTCTTTATTAGAGAAAAATGAGCCACTTTTGTCAATTTATCCACCGTGACCATGATGGTGTTGTGGTGGTATCTCAACATCGGTAGCCCAACAATGAAGTCCATGGAAATGGTGTCCCACTTCCACTTTAGTATAGCATGAGGAAAGAGAAGGCCAACTAGATACTAATGTTTGACCTTCACTTTCTGGCACTCTAAACAATGTGACACAAATTGAGCCACATCTCTACGAAGTCCTCCCCAATGATACAACTGTCTCAAGGTGGCGTGCATCTTCTTCACCCCAGGATGGGCTGACTAGGGTGCATGATGTACCTCTCCGGATGTCCTACCTCAAGCCTCCATCTCTGGGAACATAAATCTAGCTTCAGCTGAGAAGATCATCTACCTCTAAATAAAAATGATCAAACTTCCCCTCAAGGGGTTTTTGAGACTTGATCTCTACTCTTGCTACAATGTCTAAGTTGTTGTATAATATTGATTCGTAAATTTGTGCTCATTGAGGTGGTCATAGCCACATATCTCCATCTGCTAAGAGCATCTACAACCACATTCTCCCTTCCTTTCACATGCTCTATCTCCATAGCATGCTCACAAAGTAACTCCATCCAATGCCGTTGGTGAGCGTTGAGATTGGGCTGCATGAATAGGTGGCGAAGACTCAAATGATCATCCCGATTGTGAATCTCCAACCAAGCGAAAGTGCCTCCATCGAACCAAAGTGTGCACAACTTCTGCAAGCTCAAGATCATGAGTTGGATAATTAAGCTCATAATATTTGAGTTTGTGAGACTCAAAACCACTACTCTGCCCTTCTGCATCAACACACCTCAAGCCCGATAAAGAATAATTTGTGAAAATGAAAAAATCACCTTGTGGATCCGGCATTACAAGAATAGGAGTTGTAGTGAGAAATTCCTTCATTGTCTTGAAGTTCTACTCACACCTTTCTGACCAAACAAACTTCTTCCCTTTCAGCTAAAGGGAAGTGATGGGGTGTGCAATCCGAGAGAAGTCCTAAACAAATCTCCTGTAGTAACCTACTAATTTTATGAAGTTGCACACCTCAGTCACAGTAGTGGGTGTTGGCAAATCCATGATAGCTCTATTCTTGGAAGGATTAATGGCAATATCTTCCCCGAAATGATATGATCCAAATATCGCACCTCTGTCTCGAAAGAATGCACACTTCTCCAAGTTCCCGTTAGTGATTCTCTTGAAGACATTGAAGAACCTAGCAAAGGTGCCCCTCATGCTCCTCACGTGTATGTGAGTAAATAAAAATGTCATCAAGGAAGATGAGCATGAAGCGATCTAAGAAGGTCCTAAATACCCCATTCATCAAACTCATAAACACTGAAGGGGCATTCATCAAACCAAAAGGTACCACTTTGTGAACTCATAGTGGCCATATCTTGTACGGAAGGCGGTCTTATGAATGTCCACCTCTAAAATCCTTAGGCTGATGGTAGCGACTTAAGGTCTCTCTTAGAGACAGCTTGTGGCTTCCTTCATCCGATCAAACAAATCATTAATGCATGGAAGGGGATAACAATTATTGATCGTTACTTTGTTCACCGGAGGTAATCAATACAAAATCGCAAGGATCCATCCTTCTTCTTTACAAATATCACCGGTGCACCCCAATGGGACACATTGGGATGAATTTGGCCTTTCTCTGAGAAATTTGTCAAAGCGTAACTTGGGCTCACAGAGTTCTGGGGTGGTCATTTGATAGGGTGCTCGTGAGATAGGCCCTATTCTCGGAACTAGATCTATATGAAAAGAAATCTCACGTGCGGGTGGTAACCCCGTAGCTCCCTTGGGAAGACATCAGAAAAATATCTCAAAATGGGATGGTCATCTAGCGATGGTCCACTAGACCCATCTTCTGATCGGTCACTAATTGTGATAGAAAACATCTGACAACCTCATTACACACACCACTTAAGCTGCATAGTAGAGATGGTGCAAATAGAAATGGGTCTCCTGACCCCTACTATCACTACCTCAACTCCTATATCATCTATACAAGATATGATCTTGTGGTAACAATCCACTCTGGCTCTGTGTGTAGATAACCAATCCATACCCAAGATGACTCCATAAGAGCCCAAAGGAAGGATACGAAGATTTGAGGTAGTGGTGAAAGGTCCCAAATCCACTACACACTCCTTTACTAAGGAGTCTATAGAGATCTTGGCTCTAGAATCCATCTCAACATCCCAACTATGACCCTACCTAACTGCCACTAGCCTGCATCGCTCTACTAAAGATGGTGCAATAAAATAATCAAAAGAACCAGAATCAAACAAAATGGAGGTAGGAATACCATCAATGTTACCTGTAGTCTCAATAACTATATTCGATGCTCTTCTTGGTGGTTCTCGACCACTACGTACATCCTATGACTGCGCCCCATGTCACCAATAGTAGGCTCTAAGATCTGTGCCTTACCCTTATTATTAGGGTTATGTGGGAAGTCTCTCCAAAATGTCCAGTAACACCACAACCAAAACAATCGTCTAATCCTCTCCCCGTATAGCAAGTCCGTGACCGATACTTTAGAGGTCTCATGGTGTGGATCCCGATGATATAGTTGAGGTCTGGCTTTGAGCTCTTATTGGCGAGCTCCTGCTGAGTGAGCTCTCTGGGCACCTTGTGTCCTAATGGGACCCCTAAGAGGAGGCCCCATACTCTGACCTCTATGTGCATCAAACCTCTGTGGAGGTCTATAAGGTGGGTGGGACTGCTGCTGCTGCTGTGGTCTAAAAGATTATTGTGTTGAATCCTATCCACCACGAGGAAGAGGTATTGACCCCCTCGATCTGTTGTCATGCATCTGCTGCATGCGGCTTCGAACTTGGTCTCTATCCTTTCGGGTCTTTCCCCGAGTCTCCTCTACTATATAGGTCTTCTCAAAAACCTCACTAATGTTTTTAGATAATGGATCTATACTACACCTCCAGTGTCCATATTCAGGCCCTAGATGAACCTATGGATCTACACCTGCTCATCCTACATGTAATCAAAATACTAGAGTAGATTTAGAAATCTACTCTCATACTCTACTACTGTAAGAGATGCCTACTGGAGGTCATGAAACTCATCTATCCACTACTGTATGAACCTCTCGTGACAAATATCTACTCCTGAATTACTCCTCAAAGAGCTCCTAGGTAACTATCTCAGAATCAACATGGAGTTTCTGCTCCTCTGTCCTCCATGCTACAAAGAGGGAAAGAGCTTGAAGAACCCGCTCAAGCTCCCCAACCATGCCTATGCCTGAAATCCACCTATGTCACCAGAATAATGAGCTATCCATAGCTTCAAGATCTCGATATGATCTACAGGCGGTGGTCGAGTGACCCCTAAGCTTCTCCGCATGCTCATCCCTAAGTGTAGGACTCGAGATCTATCTCTATGTCCTGAAACCCGGTCTCCTGTCCCCTCTGTGGTGACTCTACTCTAGCTGACTCCACATGGGATTTCTCTACTCTTTGATCATCACTTTGTGTTGAGAAGGTGCCCGAGCCTCATCTGATGGCTCTCTATCATGTCTAGTGGCACGTGCTCCCACGGACCCTCCATGTAAGGTGACATTAACGTCCTGGAGTGTCTATAAAATCATTGTAGGATGGTCATTACAAAATGATCGTGGTGGTGGCAAGCCTAAGTCTATGTGAAAATACCCCTTGTCCCGTCTGCGCCTCCTGCACAAACCAAGGTGAGAGTTAGTTCTTTTTTCTAAGTTTTATTCAATCTTTTTTCATGTTTACTAAGTATGCAATTTCAACAAGGTTGTTCTCTAGATTTGAAGTGTGCTAGGTCTAATATCGTACTACATTTAGAGTTCATCTTTCAAGTTTTCTAGTGTGCCCAAGGGTTGAAGATTTGAACCCATGGCTCTGATACTAAGTGTAATGCCCGCTAAAAACAACCCACTTGAGACCCAAGAACAACCTATGATTAGTTAGGAAAATTATGGAATAATTTTTATTTTTTTGTTTTAAAGAGTCTACAACCAGGTTACAAGGCAACAGCTTGTTGCAAACAAGTTTCAAATTCAAATACTATTAATAGCTTATAGTTTTATTAATATGATAATTATAAAACATCACAAGGTTCAAACTTAGGGTTAGATCAATCAATTAGGTTAATAGGGTAATTTCTCACTAAACCACCCTCTAACAGACTTAAAAGATTCAACTTTATTTTTCTAAAAAATATTGGACTCAAAACTTCCAAAAACTTTCCCATTTAATAGGAAATTTCCTCACCTTTCCAGTGATATAAATAAGTCTTTCTAACTCCTCATATTTCTCAAGTTATGGGCCGGCAGACCTTGGGAGGAAATTTTTTCCAAGAGTGGGCCTAGGGAAAAAAGTTTTCCCATGTGCAGGCCAGTGGAGCAAGAAGAGTTTTAGCACATTTTCCCTTTTGGAACAAAGCATGATCTGCCTCTGCACGCCCATAAGCCCGAAGAGGACACGTGTCGACATTTCTAAACTCTGGCAGAAAATCGGGCCGTCGAAGGAATTTAGCAAAATTTGACTTTTGCGAGAAAAAGATTTAAAGACTTAAAAATCTTTGCACCTCCACTGACACATCGTGAAGACATGTGTCTACCATCCATTGGATGTGGATCATCGGCCGCCGACGAGAATGTTAGGAAATTAGTGCTCACATTATTGTTTGTAATAGTTAAATGTAATATTCATATATTACATTAGTAAGTTAGTGTGTTAGTATGATATTAATATCGTTATATTAATATCATATTTGTATGAGAAAAATAAATTTTTGTAATATTATTAATATGAGTTATTAATCAATTCATTATTAATAATATAGGATAATATGTATTAGTTGTGAGTTTGTTGAATAAACAACTCACATAGCTATTTGGGAGTTGTGTGAGAGATTGTTGGGTTTGGGAGTGATTATAGGAGAGATATGTGAGGATATTATGGGATTAAATATTGGAGTTGAATCTTTGTTTTAAGGATTTCATTCTCCTATATATTGTAAGCTCTCTCATCATGTAATTGCTCAAGTTTTAATCTATCAATTATTTTTCATATTTTATTTATCTCTATATTTTTCCTATTTTCATGTGCTAATCTCAAATTGTTGCTACTAAATTTTATCATCAAATCTGGAGTTTTGTTATCATCTAGTATCAAAGCAAGTTTCCTTCTGCAAGTGTAGAAGAAGAAGAAGAAGTGGTAGAAGAAGAAGAAGAAGAAGATGGTTGAAGGAATCCCGTAAGAAAATTTTCAGCAGACACATCACAGTAAAAAGAATGCAGTTTACTCATATGACATCCGATTGATGTCTCATTTTTTTCTGGAAAGATAAGAACAAGATGCACAATATTGTAGTTTACATCAGCTTCAGATTCGTCTTGTATCTATGCGTAAAATTCAGTGTAAGTTGAGTGAAATGTTTTGTTGTTTTTAAAACAAACGTTTGATAGATTGAATGTATCTAAAAAACCATTCAAAATATTACTGAAATTTATTAGGTTTGTTTAGTTAATATCTAGAAAACGTATGTTAAAATTTTACAAAAACCCAGTTTCTAGTTTAAGAGAAAAATGGAAATAAAAATAGGGATCTGAAAAAGAAAAAGTGGTGCATAATACATTTATGTAATTTTTTAATTGGACACATTTTCACTTGCACGCGACATCCATAGTCAGGGGGTGCATTATCGGTTGAATCCGACACTTAGAAAAATTGTGTAATGAGCCTAAAATCTACATTTTCTAAGTAGCATCACCATGGAGGCTGGAGGAAACGAAGGAAGGAGGTTAATCAGTGACCTCTTGCTAGCCGCAAGCGAAGGGGCCACACAATGAATTTGTGGCATTGTTTTTTTTTTTTTTGATTGTGTATTGTAATAAGAACAGATGATTTATTCCTGTTCACTCTTGTAATAAGTGAGCTCCTGCATGAGTGATATTTCTTATATTTTCCCTTGAATGTAAAAATGGGAGTGGGGAAACATGTACACTACTATGAAAGTGGTTGGTGGTCCACTAGAAAACCAATTTGAGAGTTTGTGAATCTCTTAGAAAATCACATACAGAGTGGTTAATGGTTCCACTAGAAAACTTGTTGGAGTTGATGGTACTCTTTGAAAACCATCGTATTGTAGAACATGAGCAGGTACTAGAAATAACTCACCCATGTTCACACTAAGGGGGTGAATGTTAGGAAATTAGTGCTCACATTATTGTTTGTAATAGTTAAATGTAATATTCATATATTACATTAGTAAGTTAGTGTGTTAGTATGATATTAATATTGTTATATTAATATCATATTTGTGTGAGAAAAATAAAAGTTTGTAATATTATTAATATGAGTTATTAATCAATTCATTATTAATAATATAGGATAATATGTATTAGTTGTGAGTTTGTTGAATAAACAACTCACATAGCTATTTGGGAGTTGTGTGAGAGATTGTTTGGTTTGGGAGTGATTATAGGAGAGATATGTGAGGATATTATGGGATTAAATATTATATTTGAATCCTTGTTTTAAGGAGTTCATTCTCCTCTATATTGTAAACTCTCTCATCATGTAATTGCTCAAGTTTTAATCTATCAATTATTTTCCATATTTTATTTGTCTCTGGATTTTTCCTATTTTCATGTGCTAATCTCAAATTGTTGTTGATAAATTTTATCATCAAATATGGAGTTTTTTATTAGAGAATTTAGGAATTTTTTTCCAAAAAAATTCCAAAGTGCTGAGCTAAAAAGGGGATCCGCTCCCCGCCGACACCTTGTGACACCACATGGCAAAGCACTGATTGATTGTGGGCAGGCGGGGTGTGAGGAAAACTTAGAAAATTGACCAAAATTATTTTAAATGTTAAGTTAACTGTTGCAGGCTCGCATGCACCGTGAAAAACAACCAAAAAGGCAAAAGCAGGGCGGCGGGTCCGCGGGGAAATTTTTCCAAAATTTTCTTTTTTTTGAACTTAGGTGATTTTTGACAAAAAGAAAGGCTTCATGGTAATCGGAGCAGTGGGGTGATTCATTCCTTTAGAATTTTTGACCAAAAATTACTAAGGGAAAAATTAACTGTGGTCCGCCAAGGAAATTTTTCCCAAATTTTTTTTTTGACAGTTAGAAATTATTTTTGACGCCAAATGAAGAAAAACTTCAAGAGGGCCATAAATTTTGATTGGGAGAGTGTTTTTGGGAAAACAAGGACTTTTTGGAAAGATTTTGATGTCCTCTTTACACATGAATCATTAATTTTTCATTTTGTTAATGTTTAAGAGGTCAATTTCATGAAAATGATCTACAGGATTTTAAAAGGCAAGCTGGTAAATTTTAACTTATGAAATTTTAATCAATTGATCTTCTTCCTCCCTCAACATGTCAATTAGACATAGAGAATTGTTCTTAGATGGATTTAGGATGGATTCGAAAGGTAAGTTTGTTTGATTGACTCCTTATTTTAAAAAATACAACCTTGATAAAGCAAAAACAAAAGAAAAACAGGTTTGATCCTCGATTTTGCTAAGTTTTCTAAGAAATTCCTTATGTGTTTTTATCCAATTGAATTCATTTAGGGCATACTACTTCAATTTAATTGTTTAATTTGTTATTTCCTTGTTGCAGGTTTGAACTGTGCATTTTGGTTAAAGTATTTTCCAGTTTGAAAATACAAAACAGAGATCAAATTTTAAAGGATCTATTTTCCATTTTCATCTTCCAAGTATTAGAATTCATTCCAACTCTAATCTAATACATTTAGTTGATTCAAATCAAACTATTCAAAACCAAAATGCAATTCTGATTTCCAATTTTACACATTTCAAAAGACAAAGTTCTATATTTTCCTCACACGCATTTCTTCCTTTCAAACAAAGATTTCAAATACATTTCAAACTTAGATTTTAAATAGTAGTAGTTCCAATTGTGGAAAAGAATGCAACTTTTATTCAAAAGACAAGATTTCCTTCTTTTACAACTTCTCTTTTCTGTTGATTTTCACAATACAATATACAAAATACATCTCTTTCTTTCAAACAAAAACAAAGTATATCTCTCTTTTACATTTCAAAATTACAACTTTCATATTCAATACAACATATTTCCATTACAAAAATATATGAGTTCATCCACTTCAGTGGAAAATCTTACAATAAGATTTCATTTCAACAATGGACTATCAAATTGTTTTCTTTCTCTCTTTTGCTCCAAAACAACAACATGTAGATTTATCAGTCTTCCAATTTTGATCACAATAAGATCGGGGAAAGGCAAAGGTTCTCCACCCAACCAAGACATTTAATTACAAGGAGAAGCCATCCCTCTTCATTGGCCCCGAGCCCCAATAATAATGTAATAGAAGATGTGATTCAACTCATGACAACAAAGGGTTCCTCAAAACACAAGCAACATTTTCACATTTAAAACACAGTCCAAAATAGAATGTAGTTTACAACTACATTAAAGCATGAAAAACAACATTGAGGCTTCATAAAGCAAGCCAAAGGAGCAAGAAACTATGGGGGATGCTACTTATGCCTCCCAAAGGGGAAATGGGTATCACCACTTGATTTCAAACCACCAAAATATAGTATATCAAAGACCTGACTTGCCCTTATGCCTCCCCCAATTTCCCCTTATACCTCACATTTCCTTATGCCTCCCCAACCTCTTATGGCACCCCATAACAAGTAAAGAAATGCAAGCTATTTCTTTGTAAGGTGGAACCCAAATCCTAACTCCCTCCACACTTATACCTCCCAAAACACTTGTGTCTCCCAAAAAATAAACCCCATAGTATTCTCCTACACCATTCCTAGGCCATTTATGCAACATCCCTCAAACATGCCAAAACATTCACAACAATAAAAATTTCATAAACAAAAAAGAAGAATTAGAAGAGCCAAGCTCCTACCTCTCCATGATGGAGTTGTTCCAAGTTCCAAAACAACAATATGTATCCCAATGCAAGCAATCCAAATCAGCCAAGTGCAAGCATGCAACAATCTTCCAAAAAAATTCTCCAAAGCAAGAGCTCCAAAACATACAAATAATTTTTTCCCAAAATGACTTTCTAAAAGTGAAGCAACCCAAACAAGGCAAGCAATTCAAATTTTATAGAAGAGGGAAGAGAAGAGGATGAGGTGGATCCATGTAGGATTCCGCATCACACATCCTCAACCCCAACCCAAAAGTCAACTTCAATCTCCAAGAAACAATAAATAAGTAGGTGAATAATATGACAATCTTACTTACATACTCACATCAAGCCCATATCCCAAAGGACTGAAATTAATTTCAAGAAAGAAGTGAAATTAAAACATTCAGCTAGGCTTACAAAAATGCATAATGAAAGCTAGATTTAAACTCTCTAACCATAGGTAAGGTTGGTATGCAAATTTAAGAGGTATGGGACAAGTTTAACTTGTCCCACAAGCCTTCAAAATCACTCTCCAAGAATAATTTCGAATTCCAAAGAAAGTGAAGTGTTTCATACTCCAAATTTGTTTTACTTACATATCTCTTACACATATCTTACAACATTTAATACAAGAGTCAACCACTCCAATAATTACTTTCTTATGTCCCAATTTGATTAATTTATTTTAGCAATGTGATTACTCACATTATATACCACAATTTATTTAAATAAAAGGGATAAACACATCACTTAATAAACACATACAAACATCAATAAAAAGGAACTAAATGAATAAATAAACATAACCCTTGGTCACGTTTAAGGGTGATCCCCCATGGGAATCCCTAACACAATCAAGCACAAAAACAAATACAAGTGGCCATGATGACATGTTGAATTCATCTATAATTCCAATGTGGTTGGTCTCCAATCCCCGATGTCTGTTATGATATTTTAATGTGCAAAACACAAATAACTCCTTCACCTCGTGGCCATATTAGAACATCAAAAATAATATAATTAAAATTCCAAAATCATCTAGATATATGAATCACAACAACATCTAAGCAACCAACAAGATCATTTGTAATTTTACTTAACAACTATATCATCATCAAATAATTTCCATTTTTTTGTCTACTCACCATATAGAAAAATAACCTTTCCAAACAACATCCATAATATAACCATGTCAAACAACATATCATCATCAATATATAAAGATGTCTCTAATAATCATCATGCATCATAACTGAATCAAGGTCAACAATAATCCATGATCTAACATCTAACATCATACTTTAATAAAATCCATAATCATGTCCATAATATAATTAGCAGTATCATGATTAGTCTCAAAAGGTGTCAAAGGGAAGTGGGCACTACACTCCAGTCGTAATTTGCCTAGGTCATCTCTGGACCAATTATAAACGGTGGCTCGAAAACATGTCATTTTTGAAACCCGTTTGCAGCTTCTCGGCCCTTGACTCCAAAATATTCTCCATATATAGGGGAACTTGTAAGAAATTTATCATTGCACTTTCGTCCATCTAACATTAGTTTTAGAGGTGATTTTGTGAGCCGTCAAGCTAACTTTTGATCATTTCCAACTAGGCCAATTATAACCAATGGCCCCGAAAAACTAGCCGCCAATCGTAAACCGTTCGTCAGTTTTGAAATCCATCAATTCCTACGAATTATTTATGTATAGGAGGACATCTAGAAACTTACCCCCGTATGCTTGTTTCTCTAAAGATAACGTTTGAAAGTGGTTTCTTAGCCTCCGAGTCTAAATTGAACATTTTTGCAACTCAAAAGAAAATGTTAAAAAAAGTTTTAGGACCCCTGTTGGGTTGCCAAACCACCATGGAAACTTTTTTACACATGTAAATAACTGTTTTAAACTATATAGTGTAACTTGTTGTGTGAAATGGAACTTTTGACAAAATGGTGTTTCTCTCTCTTTCCTTTCTCTTTCTCTCTCCTTGGTTACGAAATGAAGTGAAATGAATACATGTTTCTAAACATTTTTTTAATGAAAATTATTATTATTATTATATGTAAATGGGAAACTAAAGACATTAATTATGTTAGATTAGGGTGGATTCCATGCCAACGATTTATCACTAATTTCATGCTCATATGGTTTTGTAGGATGCAAGAATGATGGCAAAAATGCGATGTGTAATTCATTATTTATTATTGTAAATTTTATAGGTCATTGTAAAATGAATATATGTATAATGTAGTCTCATGCTACATAAATATTATATTGGAAAATTACTAATATGTATGGGATGCTAGTTTTAGGGACATCTAGGAAATGTGTATTTAATCATAGGTTCAATTTGATTCATAGTTACATATGGTAAAAAGGTTTGATATATATGTGGTAAATGAATTTGGTGTTAATATCTTATAGTGCATTTTCAAAGTTATATAAGGTATTAATTAATTAGTGGGTTGTTTTCTTACCTTGTAAATGTAATAAAGAGATTTAATCAAAACACTCAACCCTTTTATAAGATTCATGCATAACATGTCTTCATGTGTGATCCTTCTTACCATAGAAGAGATTGAAACCGTAGAATGAACTTAAATTTTGCACTTGATGGAACCTCCTAGTTTAGGTAAATAAAACCCCTAGATTGAGTTTACCATCATAGTCGTTATGTTTAGCGACATTGTCGTGAACCCATCTTTTAGGAACGACATGGTCCAACTTTATCTGGAGTATATGGTTTCCTTCTAGGTTTGGTAATGCGAGGAGAATGCATTCTCTTTCAGTGTCGACACTATGTTGAGTGGTGAAGACCACCTTGGAAGTCACTTTAAGAATCCTTGTTTGAAGCAACGACTATGCGGTGTAACCAAACCATTTATGGAGTAAGTAGAACTATTAATCCCTTGGTATCCTAGTGGACTAATAAGCCTTACAAAGTTAGATCTAGGATTTTATTTTCATCGAATAAATTCTTTGTGAGACCCTCGACAACGCAAATGGAGAGAGTGAAATAGTTGTTCTATGACTTAAACTCCTGTTAATAAATTCTTTAGTTCCTCTCATCTAGATGTGTTACCTTGGTTACTAACAACATAACACCTTGGTCTTTCATGAAGGTTGTTTAGTAAATATGTCCTCTCACCTTAAATTCATATATAGTTGAGGCGTAGATCCTTAGGTGCAATTGAAATCAAACTAAAGCTCGGTTGATTATGAGGTTAACTTGGGGTTCATGTGTAGTTATAGTGATTCCAATCTTTTAATTTTTCAAGATGTTAGACAAGTACTTTCATAAAACTTTATGTTAAAAAGTGACGCCAAAAAGAGACCTAAGAAACAATGTAAATGAAATGAGAAACAAGAGTATATGTGATAATGGTTTAGGAAAAAAATAGCTGAAGTCCTTATGGTTGATTTAAGCATTGACTTTTGTTAAGAATGGATACAATTTGTTCTTTGTGGAACTAGACATTTGAGACAATATAGAGTCCACTAAAAATAAAATTATGTCATGTAAATGCTTAAGTGAATCGAACTAAATTTGGAACTAAGACAACCATAGTACGAGAACAAATGTTCTTCAAATGGAAGGAGGTTTATAGGAAAGGGAAACTTGAACCTTCACCTCCTTTGAATCGTATTATTTCTCCCTCGACAACTTATGGTTGGTCCCCTTTCTTAATGAGGGTAAAATTAAACGTCAACTAAACATATTTTGAGAAACAAATATTTAGCATAAGAATGAGAGAAATTGCAACTTTCTATGCAATCTAAAATATGGAAATTAATTATGTATGTTATGGAGATTGTCATAAGGGATAAAGAGAAAACTTAAATGGTCGAACTGTAAGTTGAATGTGGAATGAAATTACAAATTTGTAGGTGGAAAAAGGAGAAAATTATACTTACATAATAATGTTATTGGAAGGTTAATCGTAACAATGATGTAATCATGGTAATGATGTGTTGTGGGTTTGCTAATCCTTGAGTCCCTTTTCTTGTGGTTTGGTTATTGCTAGCATTTGTTCATTGGAGAAAGTGTGACATCGACATGTATATGGTGTTTTCATGTGTCTATGTGATTCAATGACTTATGTAAGTGTCTTGTGCATTGTTGAGTTTCTTTTCTTAGAGCCCTTGTGGTGTTGTGTAGTGAGCAATGTAAGTCAAAAAAATTATCCTAGTATTTTTACTATTGTGTTTGTGTGTGTAAAATGTGGGCGTTCACGTAACCCTAGTTTGAGTTTAGTGTCATAGTCGGTATGTTTAGTGTAACGACCCAAATAATCACACACGAACAACACAGTGAAATACAGGATAATTTTTTTTTGACTTGCTTGACACATAACATGACACAACATGTCGTCACCAAGTATACAACTAACACTGTGAACAACTTGATACAAGGATGGCCATAAAGGCAGCACAGAAACGTTCACACATATCAAGGACAATTTACTTTTCTTTTTGACAAGACAACATAGAAGTACAATCACAGAACACACTTACAGTTAGGGCCAACCACAAGGAGATATTCTTGAGGGTTATTTATTTTAAAAGGACATCTTGCAATTCTTAGCTTACGTTTTCAAGGAGACTCGGAATATGATTCATACAATTCATCTTACCAAGTTAAATTTATTCTTTTTACACAGAGTGATTAGCTTTAAATCTTCTCTATTATGACCTTTATTTGCTTAATTCGTTTATCAAGAAAAAGGATAATTTCAATTCCGCAAGGCCATTTGCTCACCACTAATGCTACTAAGTTTCGTTCTTGCCCACAAGACAACATGGTTTTAAGTTCAACACACTTAAGAGAAGAGATATAAGGTGCCTTGAAAAGGGTTAAGGGGAGAAGGTCGAGATGAAACATTTTTAGGACCTCATCAGTTATTGCCAGTATTAAATTGAAGCTAGGGCTCTTAACCAGATTTAACAACTTTACTTAGGCTTCACTAAAAGTATTATCAAGGAGTAAAAGAATTTACTTTCCAAATGGCTGAGAGATAGATTGTGTGGTTTCAAAATTGTTTTCTCCTATTTATTTAACCTTATTATCCTCAAACAATTAACAGTTCATTTCACCTTAGGGTCATTTTACAAATTTTACCATGAAAGGCATAATGTTCACTAGAGGAGCTAGGGTTATCGTGTTATAAAGTTTACTTGCAATGATAGTCTTGCCCTTGTCTACTTAGAGAATTTCTTGCTCTCAAGTTGGTGACCCCTACGTTACTTTATTTGAATACAACTTTTAATTTAACTTCCTGAAGTATTAAACAATCCCATGTTAGTTTACTTATGACACTTTATTACTAAGTCATGGCAAGGTTTAACTCAGAATTTATTCTCAAGGAAAAGTTGAAGCAACACTCATTTACGAGGAACAAAACAAGATTACATCAATTCTTAAAATACTGATACTCTACAAGTCACTCAACAACAATAACCAAATTTTCTTATAATTTCAATGATGGTCAAACAATACAAGGTTTCCAAAGTTCAGATGACAAGTCCACAATACATTATACTAAGACATTAATCCTCTTTTAAACTTTCCACTGGACGTTAACAACATAAAAAAAGTTTCGAGCAAAGGAACTTCTCAACTGAGGTTGATGACAACAGTCTACAAATCTATCCCTCATCTACACGCAAGATCCATCTGCAGCAAATTTTCTACAAGAGTCAGTTCACGAGAACTGAGCAAGATAAGGCTACACAAAACCACCATAACTATTATCTAACAATATCATGAAAAGAAAGCACTTTATTACAAGATTTTGGGTCAAACCTCTAAACACTACGAGCACATCAAGTTATAATAAGGTCTATAACATGTCAATCAAAGAAGGAGAAGACCTTGTACTTCAGTCAGGAGAAAATGCAACGAAAGTAACAATCACATGAGAATGGCCCTTGGCCCTATAAGGAGAAAACAAACAATCTAGCAGAAACAGAATTCCCATCAAGTAAGTAATTAAACAATAATTACAAGATTGAGATTTGATATAAATAGACCATCCATCTAGAATTTTATCGAGATACCAATGCATAGGCTAAAATAATATATTTCTAAAAATACAAAAGTTGATCGGCCCAAGAAAGGGGAAACACGGGTTCCAAAATTTTAACACAAAAAGTCATGTATAAATGAGTTTCAAACCGGAAATCAATTAGAGTAAACACACAACATAAGTTTCGAAGCTAAGGCATAGTATACTAGTTTCGACCATTAACTACAAGGAGATCTACCAATCATCCAGGAAGGGTTAAAGTCTCACAGGCTAGTAGCAAACACGCGAGAGAAGAAGGGGGTTTCATCCAACAAGAGTATACAATAATGTCATCAACAATTTTATAACACTAAAGGTTTGCAAACTTCCACAACAATTCTAATGTTTGATTAATTTAAAATAAATTATCCATTTCCCGAAACAACCATACTTTAAGGCAACCCTTGGTAACACAATCAACCGTCACACAAAGATACAAACATAACTTCTAAGTGACATTATCAAAACAAAACCTTCCGTTATGAATTCATAAGATTATCACACGAAAGCTGAGTTTTTCCCGAAGGTCAATCACATTTAAGGAAATCTCCATCACAAACTATTACAGTAATTACGTGCATAAAAACTGACCAATATTAATTAATAGCGTTAACATTACAAGGAGAAGATAATGCCAGTTAGAAAAAAAAAAGCAGAGAGCGCCATCAACAATAATTCTGAGAGGGGGATTAGACCAAAACTATTCCAGTGTCAACGAGGTACTAGATTCGCACAAAGAACCTCGAGCTTAGTTGATCCGTAAGGCTAGTTATGGTTCAAGTTTCCAGGGATGGTCAAGGTACTTCCTGAGGATGGCCTTAAAAGTATAGAAACAAGATGAAAGATAGTATAAGAATCTACACCCGCGAGGCGGAAAACACACTGCACACAACCTTTTCATTCAAAAAGTTTAATACCGAAACTCAAGCTGGTTAGCCCCAAGCCTTGATTACACAATCCTACAACCTTTCTTTCTCGATGCCAAAAGGTTATCAAAGGGACTTGCGAAGGAGCTAACAAAACGTCAAAAGACAACTTGGGTGCTAGGGAGGAGCTTCACAGTTATCGTAACTTACTTCCATGATATCGAAAATACTAGTTAATCAACATAACAACTTGCAACTCAATCGCAGAGAAGAATTAATACATAAACAAATAGACGAAGGTCTATCATTCGAGTAAGAGAAACATAACATTCAAAGGAGAGGGCACACGCATCCTTTCGACCCACATTCTGTCAACGATAAAAGCTAAAACAAGAAGACACAAGCAGAAAGGGAAATCTCCCATCATGACATCCAACTGACAAATCAATGCAAGGAAAAGTGGTTCGATTTCACAATATTTTTAAATAAAATAACAGTGGAAAGGTGTAGAAATATCTTGCCTGTTTCTCCAGCTTCAACAGTCGTACAGAGTCCGCACGGGTCAGCATAAGAACTGTAGGTACTGGAATCTGGGTGCACTAGTTCTAAGCGGTCCACCAGTCGAAAGCATTCATTCTTCCACCTCACATGTAAAGTAAGCACATGGACCACCGTAGAAAATCCCATTCTGCAACCGCCAATCCAAAACACATCCAAAACCATGGAAACCCTTCATCTCTCTCTTCCTCATCATCCATTGTGGGTACTGGTGGAGCAGACTGGAACAATTTGCAATCCAATCAGGGATGTTCCCTATCAAATTGTTTTCCCCCACGTCGAGCACCTCTAAGTATGATAAATTTCTTAGAGTAGAAGGAAGAAGTCCCTGCAGGTTGTTCTTTCCCATGCGCAATGACCTGAGCTTTGTCAACATGCCAAGCTCCTCAGGAATCTCACCCTTGAACCGATTATCTACAATATTAAGGATCAATATCTCTGATAAGCTGGCTAGATTTGAAAGAATTTCTCCTTGCAAACTGTTATTTTGCAGATGCAGAATCTGAAGATTTGGCAGAGCATCCAGACTAGCTGGAAGAAGACCTTCCAAGTTATTGTCAGAAATGTCTAGACTTCTCAACTGTGATGAAAATTTCCACAGCCAAGAAGGAAGACTTCCGACAATTTTGGTGGCTGATAAGTCCAATTCCCCGAGAAAAAATTGAGTTGAAATCCAACCCGGGATTGGACCTCCAATTTTTACATCCTTTCAAATGTAACACCTCCAGTTGGAATGGTGGAATCCACGTTGAGCTAATATTCAGAGTCAATCCATTGCCAGACAAAGACAGTTCTTCCAACTTGAAAGCATTTTGAAAGAGAACTTGGTCGGAAACTGTACCAACCATAGTGTTGTTTGAGAGATCTAGCCAACGAAGAGAAGAGGGTAGACTAAGCAGGGGGAATACTTTCATTCAACTGGTTAGCACTAACATCACAACCAGTGAGAGCAGAGAGTTCAGCAAATGATAGGGGAAGACTTCCACTCAGTTCATTATGACCTAAATATAAGTCGGTAAGAGCAGAGAGATTTCCTATCGAGATAGGTAATGATCCTGAAATCTCATTATCACTCAAGTCAAGAAAAACAAGGGAGGAAAGATTCGTCAAAGAAACTGGGAAGGTTGATCCTGAAAGATTACAACTAGACAGACTCAGATGTTTCAGGCGCGAGAGACTACCAATTATACTGCTCCAACTCATATCATCGAATAGTACATTGTCCAATATAAGATATTGTAGCGATGACATGCCAGACATCCACTCTAAGCTAGGACTTCTCAAGTAAAAAAATATTCCTTCACTTTCGTCTTCCGTATCAGACGGCTCAAACAGATTTAAATAACGCAAGGAAGACAACTTTCCAAGTTGGGATGGAATTACTCCGTGAAATCTGGATCCAGCTGTACTTAGATATGTCAAGTTTGTTAAAGAACCCAAATCTGCTGGCAAAATCCCGTAAAATAATTACCACTCAGATCCAAATACTTGAGATGGCTCAGTCGAAACAAAGATGAATCAATATTGCGATGATTTACACTGGAAATCCCCAAATCACTCAGATCTAGCTTAGTTACATGGCCCCCAGATTCTATTTTATCATAGCCGACACCACTCCTTACACAGCAGTCCTCCCACGAGTTCAGCAGATTATCCCAACCGTCAATCAAGCTAGCCTTGAAGGTCAAAAGTGCTCTCAATTCCACGGGAGGGCATCCTTCAACACATACCAACATCATAGAAATGAAAGCGGAGTATATGAGGAAAAATGTGATAATAAACAAGGCAATAGTCTTCTCCAGTTCTCCTGGTAACTCTCCCACTGTCACAGTCGATTTTGATAACCATATCATGAAGGAGAATCTCGAATTGAGGATGTATTGATACTGAACAGATAACAACGTAGTTGGACAGCCTGCTACACTAGCTTGTAGCTTCATCTAATCCATCTTGTCATACCCATACGCATTGAATAGAGGATCAAAAAGAGATCACGGCAAAGAAAACGGGACTCCGCCCACTCCTCCCGCAAGGACAGACATAAAAGTTGGTAGGTTGGGTGGTTGGGAGGAGGCGGCGTGGAGGGCATCAAGCAAAAAGAAGAAGCCGATGCCCAGTGGCATTACATTCTCCTCCCCTTAGGAAAGCATCGTCCTCGATGCGACATAACACAACGGAAAAGAAATGGTTCGCAACCAAGGACAGGTAGAGGAGACATTACACCCTAAGGTTTAAAATTTAGCTGATTAAAGCACGGCCACAGGGTAGCCTTAGGAACATTTGGTAGAAATTTTAACTTTAAATGTTCTGTGAAGATTGGCAGTTCTTTCTTGTTCATCATTTCATTAGTCTCTTTCCATTATCATTATTTCTAGTTTTAGTTTCTTTTAAAAATATCATCATTGAAGAGTTTTGATTTATTCCTTATTGTGGGTGCCCAACATGAACTGCTAACACAACACCCTATCAGGTTCACAAGACCCTACAGATTCACAAGCACACAAGTATATTCTTCATGACTGTATTACACCACAAAAGGGTTACACAAATACGGAATAGAATAGGCACAGTCCACATAACATAGTACTCGTCACACATCAATGACTGACATACAAAATACTCAAACAACAGAGTACTACAATCACCAGAGATTCCTCAATTCCACGTATGAGGATTTTCCATGACTCATAAAAACTACATGTACATAGGGTCCACAAGGGCATCAATGACATATCCACGACATCACAACACATATCCATCTGACATGAGTAACACATACATCAAAAGACCACTACCAAACATCACAATAACTCAACATATATCCTGAAACATCAACCATACAGACAAATATCATAAGCCTCCCTCAAACTCTTATGCCTCCCTCAAGTCTCTTATGCCTCCCTCAAGTCTCTTATGCCTCCCTCAAACTCTTATGCCTCCCTCAAGTCTCTTATGCCTCCCTCAAACTCTTATGCCTCCCTCGAGGAGGCCGGTTGACCCTATGGTCTAGGACACATAGAGTTCGAACACTCCTAACCCAAGTGACATAATAACACATGGTTCAACAACCCACTAGTTATCTGTACTCCTTGGGCGTACCCCCATACAACGAAGCGGGTCCATAGGTCCAACCATTCCATGGTGCATCCCATGACCCTATTCCATACATCACGAAAATAGAACCAGCACAACAATCCAATCCAAAGTGCCAAGTGACAAAGTACAAGCCTTGGGCAAGGCGGTAAGAATTCCAAATTTAAAAGAAGACCCCAAATCAAGCTAAAATAAATGGCCAAATAGCCAAGGTTAGTATCAAAATCCCCATGTTAGTGCCACAAACCAAGGAAATGCCCAAAATTGTAAAGCATTGCAATCAAGAAAAGCTGCTGGTCCTTACAAAATAAGGTAAAAAGCTCAATTTACAAATAAAATCAACTTATAATAATGTCACATTACGATAACTGTGTGGCTTTATCTAGCCACCAAAGGGGTACTCAACGAGTTGCTAGCACTCGGAACCTCAAGCCTCAGCTCGTAAATACATATCAATAATACAACTGTCATCACCTCCATCTGAATCATCCCACCACCACTTCGACAAGGCTAAACATAGTCATAGATACACTAGGGTTGCATACATACAACCACATAGGGAGAGAGGAAAGGTTCACATGTTGTCTACTAAACCGAGTTTCGGCTCAAGTTATTGACCCATGGTACACCATTCCTCACTCTCAACATACACTTCTACCGATTACCCTCAGGGTCGGTTAGCGTAAGGTTCACAACATAACATGTAACTACATCACTAACACAAAGGTGGTACATATACAAGGTAGATCACAATCATACATTCACTGAGTGTAACACATCACTTTACCACATTCTGCACCCAAAGTGCAAGCACCATACGATAGGGTTCATACACTCACCGTATGACCCTAATTCACAACATGAAGCATGGCATATTACACACATCATACATACGATGAACATAGTACATCTCAACATAACATCCATTGCTACATAACAAGGTGGTACACACATTTCTTCAAAACATGGTAAAAACATCATGATACAACTCATTTCTTTTAACATCAAACTAGTCATACAACACATTGATACACCCACATATCACAATATGCCACAATGCTCCAACACTACGTCATCCACATTATAATTCTTTTCACACATCACAAACAGTGATTCACAAGTGAACTCTTTCTAGAATCCACAAGAAGGAGAGAGAATACTCCCATCCCAAACATATCAACATAATGACAAACACGCACTAAGTGACATACACATCCCGTGCGTTCACAATATCACAATTACGACAATAATCACATCACATTTAAAGCACATTACTCTTCCAATATCTACCACCATCACGCAACATCATCATCATCATGCAGTATCATCATGTAACACCACCACCACCATGTAACATCATCATATAACACCAATCCGGCCCATAGGTTCGAGAGCATGAACCTCGCTCTGATACCAAGTGTAACGACCCAAATAATCACACACGAACAACACAGTGAAATACAGGATAATTTTTTTTTTTGACTTGCTTGACACATAACATGACGCAACATGTCGTCACCAAGTATACAACTAACACTGTGAACAACTTGATACAAGGATGGCCATAAAGGCAGCACGGAAACGTTCACACATATCGAGGACAATTTACTTTTCTTTTTGACAAGACAACATAGAAGTACAATCACAGAACACACTTACGGTTATGGCCAACCACAAGGAGATATTCTTGAGGGTTATTTATTTTAAAAGGACATCTTGCAATTCTTAGCTTATGTTTTCAAGGAGACTCGGGATATGATTCATACAATTCATCTTACCAAGTTAAATTTATTCTTTTTACATAGAGTGATTAGCTTTAAATCTTCTCTATTATGACCTTTATTTGCTTAATTCGTTTATCAAGAAAAAGGAGAATTTCAATTCCACAAGGCCATCTGCTCACCACTAATGCTACTAAGTTTCGTTCTTGCCCACAAGACAACATGGTTTTAAGTTCAACACACTTAAGAGAAGAGATATAAGGTGCCTTGAAAAAGGGTTTAGGGGAGAAGGTCGAGATGAAACATTTTTAGGACCTCATCAGTTATTGCCAGTATTAAATTGAAGCTAGGGCTCTTAACCAGATTTAACAACTTTACTTAGGCTTCGCTAAAAGTATTATCAAGGAGTAAAAGAATTTACTTTCCAAATGGCTGAGAGATAGATTGTGTGGTTTCAAAATTGTTTTCTCCTATTTATTTAACCTTATTATCCTCAAATAATTAACAGTTCATTTCACCTTAGAGTCATTTTACAAATTTTACCATGAAAGGCATAATGTTCACTAGAGGAGCTAGGGTTATCGTGTTATAAATTTTACTTGCAATGATAGTCTTGCCCTTGTCTACTTAGAGAATTTCTTGCTCTCAAGTTGGTGACCCCTACGTTACTTTATTTGAATACAACTTTTAATTTAACTTCACAAGTATTAAACAATCCCATGTTAGTTTACTTATGACACTTTATTACTAAGTCATGGCAAGGTTTAACTTAGAATTTATTCTCAAGGAAAAGTTGAAGCAACACTCATTTACGAGGAACAAAACAAGATTACATCAATTCTTAAAATACTGATACTCTACAAGTCACTCAACAACAATAACCAAATTTTCTTATAATTTCAATGATGGTCAAACAATACAAGGTTTCCAAAGTTCAGATGACAAGTCCACAATACATTATACTAAGACATTAATCCTCTTTTAAACTTTCCACTGGACGTTAACAACATAAAAATAGTTTTGAGCAAAGGAACTTCTCAACTAAGGTTGATGACAACAGTCTACAAATCTATCCCTCATCTACACGCAAGATCCATCTGTGTAAATTTTCTACAAGAGTCGGTTCACGAGAACCGAGCAAGATAAGGCTACACAAAACCACCATAACTATTATCTAACAATATCATGAAAAGAAGCACTTTATTACAAGATTTTGGGTCAAACCTCTAAACACTACGAGCACATCAAGTTATAATAAGGTCTATAACATGTCAATCAAAGAAGGAGAAGACCTTGTACTTCAGTCGGAGAAAATGCAACGAAAGTAACAATCACATGAGAATGGCCCTTGGCCCTATAAGGAGAAAACAAACAATCTAGCAGAAACATAATTCTCATCAAGTAAGTAATTAAACAATAATTACAAGATTGAGATTTGATATAAATAGACCATCCATCTAGAATTTTATCAGAGATACCAACGCATAGGCTAAAATAATATATTTCTAAAAATACAAAAGTTGATCGGCCCAAGAAAGGGGAAACACGGGTTCCAAAATTTTAACACAAAAGTCATGTATAAATGAGTTTCAAACCGGAAATCAATTAGAGTAAACACACAACATAAGTTTCGAAGCTAAGGCATAGTATACTAGTTTCGACCATTAACTACAAGGAGATCTACCAATCATCCAGGAAGGGTCAAAGTCTCACAAGCTAGTAGCAAACACGCGAGAGAAGAAGGGGGGGGGTTTCGTCCAACAAGAGTATACAATAATGTCATCAACAATTTTATAACACTAAAGGTTTGCAAACTTCCACAACAATTCTAATGTTTGATTAATTTAAAATAAATTATCCATTTCCCGAAACAACCATACTTTAAGGCAACCCTTGGTAACACAGTCAACCGTCACACAAAGATACAAACATAACTTCTAAGTGACATTATCAAAACAAAACCTTCCGTTATGAATTCATAAGATTATCACACGAAAGCTGAGTTTTTCCCGAAGGTCAATCACATTTAAGGAAATCTCCATCACAAACTATTACAGTAATTACGTGCATAAAAACTGACCAATATTAATTAATAGCGTTAACATTACAAGGGAGAAGATAATGCCAGTTAGAAAAAAAGGAGAGCGCCATCAGCAATAATTCTGAGAGGGGGATTAGACCAAAACTATTCCAGTGTCAATGAGGTACCAGATTCACACAAAGAACCTCGAGCTTAGTTGATCCGTAAGGCTAGTTATGGTTCAAGTTGCCAGGGATGGTCAAGGTACTTCCTGAGGATGGCCTTAAAAGTCTAGAAACAAGATGAAAGATAGTATAAGAATCTACACCCGCGAGGCGGAAAACACACTGCACACAACCTTTTCATTCAAAAAGTTTAATACCGAAACTCAAGCTGGTTAGCCCCAAGCCTTGATTACACAATCCTACAACCTTTCTTTCTCGATGCCAAAAGGTTATCAAAGGGACTTGCGAAGGAGCTAACAAAACGTCAAAAGACAACTTGGGTGCTTGGGAGGAGCTTCACAGTTATCGTAACTTACTTCCATGATATCGAAAATACTAGTTAATCAACATAACAACTTGCAACTCAATCACAGAGAAGAATTAATACATAAACAAATAGACAAAGGTCTATCATTCGAGTAAGAGAAACATAACATTCAAAGGAGAGGGCACATGCATCCTTTCGACCCACATTCTGTCAATGATAAAAGCTAAAACAAGAAGACACAAGCAGAAAGGGAAATCTCCCATCATGACATCCAACTGACAAATCAATGCAAGGAAAAGTGGTTCGATTTCACAATATTTTTAAATAAAATAATAGTGGAAAGGTGTAGAAATATATTTCTGTTTCTCCAGCTTTCAGTCAGTCATGAGACTCCACACGGGTCAAAGCATAAGAACTGGGTACTGGAATCCGGTGCACCAGTTCTAAGCAGTCCACCAGTCGAAAGCATTCATTCTTCCACCTCACATGTAAAGTAAGCACCATGACCACTGTAGAAAATCCCATTCCAACTGCCAATCCAAAACACATCCAAAACCATGGAAACCCTTCATCTCTCTCTTCCTCATCATCCATTGTGGGTACTGGTGGAGCAGACTCGAACAATTTGCAATCCAATCAGGGATGTTCCCTGTCAAATTGTTTTCCCCCACGTCAAGCACCTCTAAGTATGATAAATTTCTTAGAGTAGAAGGAAGAAGTCCCTGCAAGTTGTTCTTTCCCATGCGCAATGACCTGAGCTTTGTCAACATGCCAAGCTCCTCAGGAATCTCACCCTTGAACCAATTATCTGTAATATTAAGGATCAATATCTCTGATAAGCTGGCTAGATTTGAAAGAATCTCTCCTTGCAAACTGTTATTTTGCAGATGCAGAATCTGAAGATTTGGCAGAGCATCCAGACTAGCTGGAAGAAGACCTTCTAAGTTATTGTCAGAAATGTCTAGACTTCTCAACTGTGATGAAAATTTCCACAAACCAAGAAGGAAGACTTCAAAATTTTGTGGTGATAAGTCCAATTCCCGAGAAAAATTGAGTTGAAATCCAACCCGGGATTGGACCTCCAATTTTTTACATCCTTTCAAATGTAACACCTCCAGTTGGAATGGTGGAATCCACGTTGAGCTAATATTCAGAGTCAATCCATTGCAGGAAAGACAGCTTCTTCCAACTTGAAAGCATTTTGAAAAAGAACTTGGTTGGAAACTCGTACCAACCATAGTGTTGTTTGAGAGATCTAGCCAACGAAGACAAGAGGGTAGACTAAGTAGGGGGAATACTTTCATTCAATCAAGTTAGCACTAACATCACAACCAAAGTGAGAGCAGAGAGTTCAGCAAAAGATAGGGGAAGACTTCCACTCAGTTCATTATGACCTAAATATAAGTCAGTAAGAGCAGAGAGATTTCCTATCGAGATAGGTAATGATCCTGAAATCTCATTATCACTCAAGTCAAGAAAAACAAGGGAGGAAAGATTCGTCAAAGAAACTGGGAAGGTTGATCCTGAAAGATTACAACTAGACAGACTCAGATGTTTCAGGCGCGAGAGACTACCAATTATACTGCTCCAACTCATATCACTGACCTGTATATTTTCCAATATAAGATATTGTAGCGATGACATGCCAGACATCCACTCTAAGCTAGGACTTCTCAAGTAAAAAAATCTTCCTTCACTTTCGTCTTCCGTATCAGACGGCTCAAACAGATTTAAATAACGCAAGGAAGACAACTTTCCAAGTTGGGATGGAATTACTCAGAAATCTGGATCCAATTTGTACTTAGATATGTCAAGTTTGTTAAAGAACCCAAATCTGTGCAAAATCCCGTAACATAATTACCACTCAGATCCAAATACTTGAGATGGCTCAGTCGAAACAAAGATGAATCAATATTGCGATGATTTACACTGGAAAGCCCCAAATCACTCAGATCTAGCTTAGTTACATGGCCCCCAGATTCTATTTTATCACAGCCGACACCACTCCTTACACAGCAGTCCTCCCACGAGTTCAGTAGATTATCCCAACCGTCAATCAAGCTGGCCTTGAAGGTCAAAAGTGCTCTCAATTCCACGGGAGGGCATCCTTCAACACATACCAACATCATAGAAATGAAAGCGGAGTATATGAGGGAAAATGTGATAATAAACAAGGTAATAGTCTTCTCCGAGTTCTCTGTAACTCTCCCACTTTATCACACAAATCGATTTTGATAACCATATCATGAAGGAGAATCTCGAATTGAGGATGTATTGATACTGAACAGATAACAACGTAGTTGGACAGCCTGCTACACTAGCTTGTAGCTTCATCTAATCCATCTTGTCATACCCATACGCATTGAATAGAGGATCAAAAAGAGATCACGGCAAAGAAAAACAGGGACTCTGCCCACTCCTCCCGCAAGGACAGACATAAAATTTGGCAGGTTGGGTGGTTGGGAGGAGGCAAGGCGGTAGTGGAGGGCAGTCAGCAAAAAGAAGAAGCCGATGCCTAGCGGGCATTACATTTAGCGACATTTTCGTGAAGCCATCTTTCAGAACACCATGGTCCAACTTTGTCCAAAGTATGTGGTGTTCTTCTAGGTTTGGTAACCATGTGTGGGCTAAGGAGAATGTCTACATAACACCTTGGTCTTTCTTGAAGGTGGTTTATTATAAATATGTCATCTCACCTTAAACTCATATATAGTTGAGGTGTAGATCCTTAGGTGCAATTACAATTAATTTAAACCTCAGTTGATTAGGAGGTTAACTTGGGGTTCGTGTGTAGTTACAAGATTTCCAATCATATACTTCTTCAAAATGGTAAACAAGTACTTTCGTAACTCTTTATGTTATAAAGTGACACGAAAAAAAAAAGACACTTAAGAAACACTGTAAATGGAATGAGAAACAAGAGTTAATGTGATAATGGTTTAGGAACAAATTTTCTCTTGGAGTCCTTATTGTAGATTTAAGCTTTGACTCTTTGTTAAGAGTGGATACAAATTGTTCTTGGTGGTACTAGGCATTTGAGCCAATAGAGTCCACTAAAAATAAAATAAAATAAAATTATGTCATGTAAATGCTTAATTGAATCAAACTAAATTGGGAACTAAAATGACCATAGTACAAGATCAATTGTGCTTCTAATGAAAGGAAGTGTATAGGAAAGGGAAACTTGAACCTTCACCTCCTTTGATGTGTATTTTTCCTCGAAAACTTCTCGGTTGGTCCGTTTCATAATGAGGGTAAAACTAAACATCAAGTAAACATATTTTGAGAAACAAACCTTTAACATAAGAGCAAGAGAATTAGGAACTTTTTATGTAATTGGAAATATCAAACTTAATTATGTAAGTTATGGAGATTGTCATAAGGGATAAAGAGAAAACTTAAATTGTCCAACAATAAGTTGAATGTGAAACGAATTTAAGAACTTATAGATGGAAAAATGATATAATTATCTTTGCATAATAATATTCTTGGAATGCTAATCGTAATTAAAATGTAATCACGTTAATGATGTCTGTGAGCTTGACAATCCTTGGGTCCCTTTTCTTGTTGTTGGGTCATTGCTAGCATTTGTTCATTGGGGAAAGTATGGCATCGACATGTATATGGTGTTGTCATGTGTCTATGTGAGTCGATGACTTATGTAAGTGTCATATCTCGTTGTCGAGTTTTTGTATTTGGAGCCCTTGCGGTGTTGTGTAGTGAGTAATGTAAGTCAAAAAAAAAATTATCCTGGTATTTTACTATTATATTTCGTGTAGAATGTGGGCATTACATGTACCCTAAACCCTAACATATAGAAATCATAAATGATTACATACTTAACATTTAACTAAAAGTAAAAGAAATTAACATAGATTGTGTTCACATGAGTTACACTACTATATGTCATGTAACGTTAGGATTTGGGTTGATTAGTGTTAACATTAGTGTAGACAAATGAATTTAATTTGTGATACAATTTGTTTGAGTTAGCATTACCAATTTAAATCGAAATCACACAACTCAATTTAACTTTGTATATAAAATATTATAGTATGTCAATTTACACTTTTTACATTTAGGATTTATTGAAATCAATCTATTGATGCTTTGTAGTTTGAAAAGAAGTTTTAGAAGAAAGGTAAATATGGTTAAGGATATGAGATTTGAAACAAATATTTGAAATGAAGTAGGGAAACAAGTTAAGTTTGATTTAGAATATGTTGAGTAATCATTAGTATACAAAATGAACTATAATTTAATACTTTTAAAATAATTAAAAATATATTCTCAAGTGGATTTAAAAAGTTGAATTTAAAATGATAAGTTATGTTTAATTATTCTAAAACTGGTAAATTTATAACTCAATATATCCTAAATATTTCAAAAATAAATGTCCTACAATTACAGAAGTTCAGGAATGATTTTTGTATCCTTTATTTAGATAGAAAGTAATGACATTTCTATTAAGTTTCTTAATAAAAATAAAATCGTTAAAAATGGTTTTGAATGAAATCATACCTTTTCCCCACTTCGAAAGCTGAAAATCAGGACATCTTTTCCTCTCCGCGTGATCATGGCATCTTTCTTTTGTTTCTGTTTTTTTAAGGGTACCCACAAGCAGAAAAATACTATTTATTTATTTAACATCCTTATTGTTCAAGCAAAAATACCGTGGAACGTAACTTGCCAGTACGTCGGCGTTGACTGTCTGACAGTTAGCGTTCAGCGCAGACCAAAAAATACTAAGATGCAGGTGATTTATGCGCCGACCATTGAAAAATGCCTCGACATGCCGGCAAATTACCCAAAGATACGTACACACCAAAAGCATACTTGTAAGAAAGAAAATCCGCTCCCTGGCGACTTCTCGTTGACTGTAGTATATATAATGTTTATTTCTATGTCCACCTACGAATTCTGGGCACCCTATTTGTGTGGTCTTTAAGCTAGTGACAATTGTAGCCAGCTTTCGTTGTTTATTTAATTTGCTTCACATCTTCTGATTCATCCATGATTTTTAGCATGTTCCCTTTTTCATATTCGTAGTCCAAGATTTCAATGGTGGGGAGTGCAGTGAGAGTGAGAAAACTTTGGAAATCTCTGCCCAGTTCTGTAGCTGCGAGCAGCGATCAAACAGAAACTCAAGAAGAAGAAGAAGAAGAGGGATTCTAGTGTTCCCATCACTAAAATTTTTCCGACGATGACGAAAGCGATGGCGGACTCGGGAGCTGTGATGATCAGAGGTGGAATTTGAGGGCGGAAGCATCTTCGTCGTCGCAGTCGAAGAGAAGGAAGGTTGTGTTCTGGGTAGAGACAGAGGAAGTGGATACTGACGTGTGTTTGCACCCTATTCTCCTGGCTTCCTTATCCCTCCACTGCAGGTTTTCAACGTAAATGGAAGAAGCAAGCACATCCGTTTATTTTCTGACGTTTGTGAGAGCTACCAAGGGCCTTCTCACCGTTAAAACGCCTTCTGTAATAAATCGTTTGAAATTGATACCTCTTGGAATTTTTATATAAATGTTATATTTAAGATATTTGTAAGATTAAATAAATCTTATTCATGTGCCTAAGTGTAGGAGGCGTGTCTACCTCTCGGTTAGGTCTTGGACGATGACGCCCAGTAGCTTTCACAGCTTACTACGCCACATGCCACCGTGCAGCTTTCTCAGTTTACAGCTGTTACAAAAACATTTACTGTGAGCACTGTCGCCTGCCACTGTCGCCGACTGGCTGCAGGTAGAATTCAGAGGCCATGAACAATTAAACTGTGTTTTCTGGGTGAAAGCAAATTACGTCCATCTTACAATCCAAAAACTCACAGGATTTCAGTTCGATGAAAATCAAATAAATGTTGTTTGTCATGTTGGGCCTGGCTGCTCCAGTAAAGCCGATTAAATGAGGTCTTTCAGAGGTACTGATTTAGGCCTACCATTGCCGAATATCTTCATCTGATTTCGGGTGGAAAATGTGGGATGCGGAACACCAATGTCATTTATCCGCAATGGGTGCCGCTCAATGAACAACTTGATGGGTGTCGGCATTTGAGGCATATCTAACAGATTGTTGCTTCACGGCTCATCTTTAATCCTTCTGAAATGCCATGGTATTTTACCCAGCAGTAAAATGTGATCTTTTCATTTGTTCCTCCTCCACTAGTGTTGCGCTTGAGGTAAAATCCCTTTTTCCATATGGGTTGGTCTAATATACCATGACCATTGTGTTCACTAAGCTGGGATCTGTGAGAACTCCTTGACCTTTACCTTATTAACAAATAGCCAACTGAATAATATATCAGCTCTACTCGAGAACTTGTTGCTTGTATGTGTCTGGTAACAAAAGCCTTAAGAAAACTTTCAATCACCATTATCATCTCTGCATCAGATGCATTTACACACAAAAAATCATAAACGTGAAAGGGCTTAGCTTTTAATCAAAACCATACTAATATTAACTATATGAATAGGAATAGTATATTGCCGAAACGGTTTTTGGTAAAGAGGAAACTAAGAATTGTATGAAATGAAGAGAAGAAAAAGCAGAAAACAATGCATTATAAAAGGAGAACATTTGCGAGAACGTAAGGAGTAATGAAGAGCGGTAAAGAAGCTAAAATTATTTAGTATAACAAGCCAAATATTTACATAGTTGTTAGATGCAGAAGAGGAAGTGGAGGGGAAGGACCGAGAAAAAGGCGAAAAGGAAATGGCGAGATTGCTATGCGTGGAGGATGTTACGGGGCGGGTTGTTTGAGACGGTGAAGGTTATAGGGGATGGTGGTAGGGATTGGAGGCGAAGCTCTTCTTGTTTTCGGAATTGCAGGAGGGAGGCTGAAGAAATTCTCGAGTAACGGTCAAACGAGAAAGCTGGGGAGATACGAATCTTTTCCAAGGAGGGGACGCGCGAAAGAGCAGTAAAAGTAAGGCCTGGTCTCTCGGTGGATCCAATGTCTATGGTGGCATGACCCAGGGTGAGTCCTTGGGCTTTGTGAATCGATAACCCCCAGGCCATTTTTAAAGGCAGTTGTGTACGGGAACCTCTTGAAATGGGGGGAATGGGGATGTGGGTGGGATTTGACGGATTCCACGGTGGACCGGAATAGCGTTCAAAGTCGACAATTACAAAAGAAGGCAAAGAAGGTGGAGCCGAGGAAGGGGAATAAACAATGTCAACGACAGTGCCAGTTGCGCCATTAACAAGCCCGGTAGCAATCCATAAATTAGCAGTGAGCATGATTTTTTGGTCTTTGCAAAGGAGCACTATTTGTTCTAGCTGGTCGTCATCAGGATCATTGTAGTCACTTCTTCTTGTATTCAGAGCAATGGACAAGGCAACTGGAGAATTGAGTTCCTTCAGCATTTGTAAATTGTGTTTTTTAACAAGAATATTTGTTGAGAAGAGGTGGGGGGCATTGTGGAAGTATAGAAGTTCTTGTTGTGAGAGGCGAAGTCGGTGCGAGACATCAAAGTCTCCCAATCTGGAAGGGTGGCCACACCATTTCGGATGTTGAGAAGCAAATTAGTGCGAAAGGAAATTTGAGTCGGAGCGAGAGCTTGTTGTCGGAATATAGATGTTAACGAGATTGAATTTAGAAATTTGCGCCAAAGGGATCCACCGTAGGAATTACTGGCATATAGCGGAATGTCCATAACGGGTGGAAGTTGACCAAGGTCTCCAACAAGAATCATTGATCTATTTCCGAAGGGGGAAGTACGGAAGTGCGGGAAGGCCTCACGCAGGCGTAAGTCAATTTTTGCAAGTTTAGGACCAATGAAGCTCATTTCATCAATCAAAATGTATGTGACATGTTTTAAAGAGTCTTGAAAGGAGGCCAAAGCTTGGCCTTGAGGGTTTTAAATCACGAGCGGGAATCGGAGGGCTGGAATGAACGGTCGATGCGGAAATGTTAAAAGCGGCCACACTAGTAGGGGCAAGCAAAAGAAGGGCGAAATGGCGAGGGCAGCGAGGAGGAGAAGGCAGACCGGAGAGAGTGGATAAGGAATGACTTGCCTGTTCCTGCAGTTCCTTGAATAATGAGAAGAAGGGGTGGTAGGCTGTGTGTTGAGGAAAAGTGGTGGAGTATTGTACTGAAGGCTAGTTGCTGGTTATCGGAAAAAGTCGACAAAGAAGGCAAACTAGATGGATTTGTATGGTCAGGGCAATAATTAGCCCTACCATTCTCGACAAAAGAGGGGCGATGTCAACCAAGTGAACCGGAACGTTGTTTGAGGACCAAACATAGCGGGAGTCATATTCTCGGAGGCCAAGCATTTCCAGATGGTCAAGACCTTCAGAATGTCCCGGACGGATGCCTGCCAAAAGTTGCCATTCATAGATTCTCTCGCTTGTCTGCATTGGGTCTGTGTCAGATTCAGACGAAACATCTGGAGATGTATCGGGTTAAAATGTCTGTTCTTCTAACATGCCACGGTTTGTATGAGCTTTTGAGCAGGCGCGGTGGAAGTAACAACATCGCGAGGAACCAACATCGAAGGAATGTTCGGAAAGGCACATGTGACGGCAGAGCTCGAGACCAACAGAAAAGGTGGAAAGCCTCTGTATTAGTTGGCGGAATGATGGAAAACCTTGGGTACACGCGGACAATTGCTGGTGTAGTGCGTTGTTTCCATTTCTCTTTTTTTCGGTATTTGCTGTAATTCCACCCTCGAGCAATTTGGATAAGGGAAAGGGACTCCATTGATGGTGGGCGGACAAGGTACGCATCAAGAAGCTGTGATGTATCTTGTTCATGAGTAGCCGATGCAGAAAGGCGCCTAAGTATTTTTTTGCCCACATTTAAATAGACGGTCTGCCGGCTGGACACAACAAGAGGAAGTTTGAGAAGCAAGTGACAAGTTTCTTGTGCACTTATGTCATGTTCAACAACACTTTCTGTGAGCATCTTTCGTATTGCAAAAGAGGAAGGGAAATCTGGGCTGGCATGCGAACAAAGCCTAGACAACATTTGGTGGTATGTCTCGGGCGTTGCTCTGCTTTAGAGGCATACTTTGCATGTATTTAAGAACAGCGTGCCGAGATAATCTGGTGACATCGATGTTTGCTCTCCATATAGCTAGCATGGCTTTATTGTGAATGTTTAATATGTCATCATTCACGAAAGGAAGGTATTTAACGCTTTTGTTGGCATCATGGTCAAGGAAGAAAAAGCCTGTGTTTCCCAAGGAGCACTTTGTAACGACATATAGTTACGGAACCTTTTTTTCGGAGACATGTACTGTGTAGAACATTTGGTGTGGCGCCGAACCCGGTTTATAAGTTCCTCGAGGTCGTGCGAGAGGGTTGGAAGCGAGAACCTCACGAAGAGGAAAGCAAGCGAGGATCATCCTCGAGAGATCTTTGAAAGAATGTAGGTCTACATGCGGGAGCTCTAGGGTTCCATGCGAAACATATTGATCAAAGTACGAGTCTTGTTGTTTCAATGAAGCATTGTCATTCAATCTATTGTGTCGACATTGGGGCGCCATCAAGCCAAAGGAAACCGTGAACATGTGCAGAGCCTCTATGTTGCCATTCGTACCTAGAGGAAAAAGGCGGTTAGAAATAAAGAGAAGCAAAAGAGTGGCAAACGAAGCATTTAATTTTGTTTACTGTACAGGTAGTCCTTGGCTCCAAGGTGTTTCTGCAGGGACCTCCTCGCGGAATATTGTGAACCTCTCAGTGCAAGTAAGCGAAACACGATGGGGGTGGTCGATAATGTTGTTTGTTCTAAATCTTTGTGCGAACCGATGATCGGGAGGCGGAACACCATTCATACAGGCTGACTATGCAAATCGGGCCATTTAGTATCTGCAAACACTAAGAGTGAAGAAGAACGTGGTGCGCCCAATTGTTCAACCATGTCGATATCTCTCCTCTGTATTTGGACCAAAAGGAGCGGGTTCCGCGAGGTTATTTCCAAACCGCATCAAGGTATCAGGAAGCGAATATGCGGGGTCTTGAAGCAATTTTTTCGGAGGTCGGCTATAGTTGGCGGTATGTCATTTTCTAGGTTTTGTTGCATGAAAAACGGCTTTGTAGATTGGCTCTATGCCGCATGATGAGGTTAAGCAAAAAATAGCGAAACCGGGGGTGGGAACCGAAGCGGTTATCATGGAAACGGATTAAATGGAGGGCATATTCATGAAAAAGTACCTCTTTCATGCGAGGTTGTCTAAACATAGCCTTACCTTTAGGAAACAAAGTTGGGAATGCCATGGAAAATAGACCCTCAGTGGTGTATTCATTTATGGGAGAAAGACTCATGTCTGGCCAAGGCATGGTGGAAGGCATGTTTTGATCATGGGAGAGAAGGAACTGTGAGATATGCTCGTCTTCGGTGCCGGAGTTGTGGGCAGAAGGGACGAAAGAAGAAGAGCGGGCGTCAATTAAATTGCAGAGAGAAGGATCATCGCCGGAATCAGGTGCGACATCGTCTGAAGAGGCGGGGATGTCCATCGGTATGGAGTTGAGGGAGGAGGAAATATTTGTTCGTTGTACGGGAAGAGCGTTGAGGGCCTCATTGTCAACAAGAACATCCTTGTAGTATGGGTCATGCAAAATTTTGTATTGAAGTGCCTGCCATACACGAGATCTACTAACATAGAAATCGTATTTTGTTTGTTGGGAGCCTGCCTTTTGCAAGAACCAGATCGAAATCACCAAGAGCCGTCGAGGGAGGTACTTTCTTTATGGTAGAGATATCTTGGGGAAGCTTATAGTGTGCCCCAGTATTTGTATTGTCCACCACGTGCATGGGTTACTTGGAGAATTGGGTTAACTCTAGCAATCAACATTTCTTGACTTGTGTCAAAGATTGTAGTACGGATGGTGGGCCTTGAGGTCCATGTTGTTCCAAGAAGAAAACCGGTGTCCTTGTTTCTCAAGCCTGCACCTGGAGCAAAGGATAGATCCTGAACAACACCTAGTTTGAATGCCAGGGTAATTCTCCAAACAGATAGTGCATGTGCTTGCAGCGGAAAGGGAATCTAGCCTTTTGCGGAAACGCCTTTGTGCATCTGCGAAGGAGGACGAAGAAGAGGCGGATGGCTCGGAAGGGAACATTCTAGCAGACCAAAACCCGTCAAGGTTTTGGCATGTATTGGAAGCTGGGGAAGGCAGCACAAACGAATGCGAAGAGGTCGGCAGAGCATCAACAGGAAGGGAGAAAGCGGAGGACATTGGAGAGTATGAGGTCGACGGGGGGGAAGAGGAATGTGTCGCTTGAGAAGGGAAGTGTTGTGTATCCCAGGGTACACGGGCCCCATAGAAGGGAAGGGTGGAAGTGTTTTGCGAAAGGAAAGGGCAAAGTGGAGCGGATGGCGGGGAGAGAATAACATTTGCGGAGTTGGACGAGGAGGCATCGCGAGAGACAGAATGGGGCGATGGAAGGGCGAGTCTTTGGGGGCCGGTATGCAGGCGGGAAGGGGAAGAAAGATGTACAATGTGTGCTTTTTCTAGCATGGTAACGGCGGCGCTGATCCGCATTTATTTGCTCTTTGTTTTTGGCGTAGATTTCTCTTCGTCGAGCTAATCGTTGCTCTGCAGACATGGGGAATCCTGCAACGCTTTGCAGCAGGAACAAAAGTATGAGACAAGTAAAGGAAAAACTGTGCATCTAGCCATACATGGAGTAAAAGAAAAGAATACGAAAGTTGTTTTGCGCATGTATATTGCAAGTAAAGGAACATAGCACTAGCAAAGCTCATTCAACGAAAGTTATGAATACAGGAAAGTGTTCGAAGGAAAGAACATGTCCATACAATATAAAAGACCATCACTAGTATTTAATTTTTAAAGGAAAAGGCTTAGGAATTCCAATTATTGATATTCAAGAACATAGAGAGTGTGACAAAATTTACAAAACAAAACGTATATATATCGGTATCCATTGAACCCGAGTTTACATAAGCAAAAGTAGAGCAAAAGGAACAACTAGACATTCGTTTGTGCGAGAAAGAGTTTGGAAAGGGTGATAGCATATCAAGAGACCAAGAGAGCTTTAGAAGGGGGGAACACAAATGTAGTGAAGCCTGTATATTGTTACGCAAACGTAATTCAGGGAAGGGAAGCCGAAGCTTCAAGTTTGTGCGACTTTATAATGACACATTTAAACTGCTTCTTGTCACGGTATGTTTCAAGTTTGATGGAAAGCGTAAATTGATATTCGCGGCCTTTGGTCTGCAATTTCAGTTGGTGCACCATCATCTATGCTCAAAAATTGCAAGTAAAGGAACATAGCACTAACAAAGCTCATTCAACGAAAGTTATGAATACAGGAAAGTGTTCGAAGGAAAGAACATGTCCATACAATATAAAAGACCATCACTAGTATTTATTTTTTAAAGGAAAAGGCTTAGGAATTCCAATTATTGATATTCAAGAACATAGAGAGTGTGACAAAATTTACAAAACAAAACGTATATATATCGATATCCATTGAACCCGAGTTTACATAAGCAAAAAGTAGAGCAAAAGGAACAACTAGACATTCGTGCACATGCGAAGAAAGAGTTATTGGAAAGGGTGCTTTAGCATATCAAGAGACCAAGAGAGCTTTACTGAGGGGAACACAAATGCAGTGAAGCCTGTATATTGTTACGCAAACGTAAATCAGGGAAGCGAAGCCGCAGCTTCAAGTTTGTGTGACTTTATAATGACACATTTAAATTGCTTCTTCTCACGGTATGTTTCAAGTTTTATGGAGAGCGTAAATTGATATTCGTGGCCTATGACTTGGTCTGCAATTTCAGTTGTTGCACCATCATCTATGCTCAAAAACTGCAAGTCTTCAGCTTTGACGCCCATTATATTTTCAGCAGTCTCATCAAATGCAGTTACGGATTGAAGTTCTCCTGTGCTATCTTGTAAAGTGACACGGAGTGCATACTTGTAGTCACATTTTTGGATAGGAATATTACATTTCCCACAAAACCAGGACCCGTTTTCTAGTTCTTGCACTTTCTTGCGACACTGTGTACCATTTTTCACTAAAGGGCATGCCAAGTAATAAAAATTGTCCAATGAAATGTCTGTGATTTTTGCTGTAATTGTAGCCCATTCATTTTTATCTGTGTTACCCATTTGCAGGACCTGAGCTATTGTTGCCGGAGAGGACAAGGCAGATGGAGGCCCTAGAACCCTGTTTGTGATAGATGGTGCAAGGACATTGAAAGCATCAGATGCAATCCATTCCTGCAGAGGGAGGCTTTCAGGAATCATTGGATTAACAAACCATTTTGTAGTGGATATAGTATCAAGAGATGTTCCGTTGAAGCTGGAAACACGAGCTGTTTTAAGAGCAAGAACTGGTTTCTGCGGAATCGAAAGGAATTCTTCTAGCTCTTCTCCAAGCACAGTTGAATGTTGACCCCACAAAGTGATGGAAACACTAAATCCGGACATGTCTTCAACCTGCACAGTTCGCTTGAATGTTTCTATCTGATCACGTCTGCGAATGGTGGATCGTGGAGAAATAACAAGAACTACACCAAGAATGTCAACAAAAGATCCGGCAGGTCTTCCAGGTATGTCTTTGATGGGGACAAAGTGGAAGTGGTGTAAAGGTATGATTTGATCGTTGACATGTAGAGGCCGGACAATAGATGCTGCCGAAAGGAAAATTTCGAGTGTGCTGTTCAGGTTGTTGAACTTTTCTTTTGCTTTTCCAATTCTTCCGTTAGAGATGGTGTACGTTTGTTCGTTTTCTATTGTGCCATAGAACTTTTCTGCAATCTCATTGAAACAGGAGACGCGGATTTCACCACCTCTGCCATCCACGAAGTCGAAACCAAAGAAACAACCATTGCCGTTATCATTACTATATGTCTGCATGGAGTTTTTTGCGACTGCTCTGCCCTCTATGGACCAAACACGCATGGTTGTGTTCAAGTCGTTTATGAAAATGGCCTTCGATGCTGGTCTCGAGGAAGCATAAATCTTTTGAGGCGGTGTTTGCGGAAACAAAGTTTTGGGCACACCCTCAGGGTGGTCAACACAGGCTTGTTTGCCCCGTACAACATGGCTAGGGATCCGGGAAGGAGAACCAACTTGTGGATATGTTTCTTTCGATATATCCATATCGGTTATTAAAACGGTCCTGCACGCATGCAATGCAAGGAAAGAAAATGTCAGGAAACATTGTGCGAGATAGAAAAGACGAGAGGGAAGTCAAAATATTGGCTACTTACATTTCATGGTCGACCATCCTGCAAACGGTTTTTTGCAGCTGAATTATTGTGCCTTCTGTCAACGTTTTGTCTGCAACTAGTTTTGAAAACTTGGAGGGCAACAATGCCTTCTGGATGTGAATACCGTCAGAAAGGTCAACTCGATGCTGGGTGCCACTATTCAATAGAGACCGCATAGGAGATATGTTGAGGAGCTGGAACGTGGAACCCATGTCAGAACAGCCCGGACATTAGGCGCGCAATACCTCCTTTTGTTAAAGTTGTGTCCATGGTTGCGAATGCAAAACTAGAGGAGAATGGATGCACTTTGCCCGACAAATGCAACGATCAACGAAGAATGTGAAAGAAAACACCAAAACAAACAACCAAACCGAAAGCTATGCCCCCACCTAGAAAATCGAACACGATAGTTCGGTTCACTAAAAGCAAAAGCGGAAGGGAAGGTCGAAGCGGTTCAAAAGAATGATGCCAGGGTAAAGGATAGTAGCTTAGAGTTCGCACAAAAAAGGTAAAATGTAATGCAATCCCACCAATCACAAAAGCCCATTTTTTTCATGATCTCAAAATGGATAGAAAGCCTCCTAACAGAAAAAGAGCCTCTCCTTACATTTTATAGAAGAAAAAGAGGAGGAGTGAAGAAATCGAAATTTGTTCCAACCACCTCCACATCCGCACCTAACTCATCTCATTATAGCGGACTTGTATTTTGAATCGGGTTTGAAAGAAGCCCCGGCATGTGTTTGATGTTTGCGTTTTCCCGAAACCCGCTTCCGCCGCTATTTTCCAAGTTTTCCTTTGTGTCGGGTTTGGAGGATGCCGCGACATGTTTTCGCCTCATGCGTTACCGACTCCAAAACCCGATTTGCCTTTGTAGTGTGTCGGGTTTGCGGAACTCTCAAGCATCGGGACATGCCTTGCGATTTGCATGTTTCGTGTCTCATGTTTCCCGAAACCCGAAACCCGAATTCCTTTGTGTCGGGTTTTGCGACCCCTCCGACATGTGCTTTCTTTGCGTTTGTGTCGGGTTTTGCGACCCTTCCGACATGTCCTTCCTGTCGGGTTTTCTAACCCCTCCGACACATCTCTTTGCTGTCGGGTTTATCCGCTCCTCCGACATGTTTCTGCCTGATGTTTCTTCGCCTCCGAAACCCGCCTTCCCTTTGTGTCGGGTTTTGAAGACCCCAACATGCTTCTTTTTGCATTTTTTTTTTTTTTTGCTTTTTTTCCTTTTTTGGCATATTTTTTTTTTTGGTGAAAAAATCGCGAGGATGGAAAAAAATTTGCCATTTTTGGAAAGGGTCCGGGAAGATGTAGCAGCAAAAACTTGCATGTGCCATAACTTTCATTCTGTGGCTCCGTTTTAGGTGTCGTCTTCTCTAAAAGTATATATTTTCTCGAGCTCTACGCATTGATGGCAATATTTTTCTTATTTTCATAAAATCCATTTTTGTACCTTTTTGGACCAAGCAACTTCTTGCAATCTTTTGAAAGAATCATTATGATGATGATGATTATGGTAGATGGATGCTTTTTTGTATGATTTGTCTATATATAATGATATAAGTATACAATAATATAAATTTATAATAATATATGTATATATATTCCGAACCGGATTTTTCCGTATTTTTCGGATTTTTTCAAGAACTCAAATTTTGATTTTTGCCCTTAGAATTTAATCGGATTTCCAACACAGTAACTATGCTATAAATACATTCTACAGAATCAACTCAAAATAAGTTAACGATTAGAAGAAATCCATGACATTCTAGCTAAGCTTTGTGAGAAAAAGACAAGAAGAGTTTTGTTTCTAAACTCGAGCTTTGAATTTGAACCTTTGAATTGAAGTCTAAAATTTCATGCATATCATGTGAGGTGTATTTAGAAACCACTGAAGGAAGTTATTATAGCGGACTGTATTTTGAATCGGGTTTGAAAGAAGCCCCGGCATGTGTTTGATGTTTGCGTTTTCCCGAAACCCGCTTCCGCCGCTATTTTCCAAGTTTTCCTTTGTGTCGGGTTTGGAGGATGCCGCGACATGTTTTCGCATCATGCTTTACCGACTCCAAAACAAGATTTTCCTTTGTAGTGTGTCGGGTTTGCGGAACTCTCAAGCATCGGGACATGTCTTGCGATTTGCATGTTTCATGTCTCGTGTTTCCCGAAACCCAAAACCCGAATCCCTTTGTGTCGGGTTTTGCGATCCCTCCGACATGTGCTTTCTTTGCGTTTGTGTCGGGTTTTGCGACCCTTCCGACATGTCCTTCCTGTTGGGTTTTCTAACCCCTCCGACACATCTCTTTGCTGTCGGGTTTATCCGCTCCTCCGACATGTTTCTGCCTGATGTTTCTTCGCCTCCGAAACCCGCCTTCCCTTTGTGTCGGGTTTTGAAGACCCCCCGACATGCTTCTTTTTGCTTGCTTTTCCACCTTGTTTCCGCCCTATAAACCTGATTTGTCTTCGTTTATCGAATATTTACCCGGGGGGGTAAATATATACAACAGTAGTTGGGAGCCTTATCCTTTGTTTCATGATCTCAAAATGGATAGAAAGCCTCCTAACAGAGACTATAAATACATTCTACAGGAATCAACTCAAAATAAGTTAACAGTTAGAAGAAATCCATGACAGTCCTAGCTAAGCCTGTGAGAAAAGACAAGAAGAGTTTTGTTTCTAAACTCGAGCTTTGAATTTGAACCTTTGAATTGAAGTCTAAAATTTCATGCATATCATGTGAGGTGTATTTAGAAACCATTGAAGGAGGTTATAGGTTGTGGTGAGTCATATAATTAAAACTATGCATATCATCTGAGGTGTATTTAGAAACCACCGAAGGAGGTTATAGGTTGTGGTGAGTTATAGGAAGACCGCTACAGCCCTGGGCCTAATTGGAACCTCGAAGGGTGCGAGCCGACCAACTTTTACCAAAGAAACATATCGTGAAACCTCGCACACAAGAATAAAGGCCAAATAGGTATCGTAAATGGTGACTACTTTGTGAAATGAAGCCTCCTAACAAAAGTTATGAAGAAAAAAGACTCTGAGCAGGGCTAGTAGGAGCAAGTAAGCTAGAGAAGAAGAAAAGGTGATTGTAAGAAAAGTATAAGGTCCCGAGTTATACAATTTGGACCACACCTCGGGGGGAATAAAGGGTGTATGAAAATGTCTCTACTTTGTTTTGAGAGCTTGCAGAGGTGCTCAACCATGAAACCACCACAAGCTTGCCCTTAAGAACACAAAAAGGCAGTTTTGGGCAAGATAGCAAAAGTAAACATAAAGTAAACATATCTATGGCCCGATACAAATTTGAGCAAAGACAAGGGGATGAAAAAACAAAGTCTGCAATTCACCACCGCTTACCTTAATAGAAGAAGCCCCAAAAGGTCCTCTTCATTTGCACTCCTCCTGAAGTCAATCTCGTCAACTTTGCTTCAAGTGTTCAACAAGAGATAGATATGTGCAAAGGATACGCTAATACAGTGTGCAGGTGAATTTCCTCTTGAAGATTACTAAAGAAAAACAAAAGAAAATTTTCCATCAAGCATATATCAAGATCTGTCTCGAGTATCTTGTTGGCACAAGGAACTTTCCGAGAATAAATCCAGCTCCTGAATAGCAGGTTCCTAGGGAAGGCACTATTGACATGGACATCTCAGAGGAGGATTGGAACATGATTAGACAGACTTATTTCCAGAAAATGGACAGCAGCATGGATTGTGGTGAAGGCTCTGGGATGCCATAAAAGCAACTTACAACACAAACTGATAATGCAGGTACTCAGGAAGAAATTCTCAGAGCCATCTACTCTACCCTCAACTGGTCTGCATGCTGTGATTGATGAGGCCAAAACCTTCACTTGCACCCTTTCTTCTACATCCTCCATGACACCCTCTAATTTACATCTTCCTACTAAAGTTTATGGTAGTGTTCTCCTGCCAAACTGGATGGAGAATCTTATTGAAAAGCAAGTGAGGAAGACTATACGCAATTTGGGAAATATCCTCTCAAGGATGGCTGATCAACAACACATATTGAATAGGAGTGGCAATCGTGCATGTGGAGAAATGATGGGGGCCTGCTCGATGCGAGAGAGACTTGATAACTCCAAAGTGAAGGTTGTAGTATAAACATTATGTGGTACATACACACGAGGCATGTTTAAAACCTTCAAAATGTTACAGGTGGCCGGAAACCTCAAAAAAGGTTTTTCGGCCAAAAAAGATCATTAAAAAATCAGGGGGAAAACAAATACTCAAAATAAAACAAACCTCATAATCAAACCCAAAACAACTGACACTAAAAACCTAAAAAAAAATCAGAAACTCGCCTTATTTAGCTCATTGTCTGCCTCAGTCTTCTGTCGCTCCGGGGGCTCACCCAATGCAAAGCTATCAGAGCTGCTTTTTCCCACGGCCAGTCCAGAATCATATAAAAACTCCAGTCGCTCCTGTTTACTGCCATTAAAACCCCAAAACATATAAGTGAATATCAATAAATAAATATATCTCCATAAAACACAGTACTAATTTTTATTAAATCTAGAGTTCTAAGATTAATGTCAACCACATAATGCCTCAGTAGCATGATAGAAAAACTGGACAAGTACTCCCTTCTGCAAGCAATTCCAATTCCAAACCTACCCACGCAAAAGATTTTCAGGATCTGGTTTGATACGGATTTCCAAGTTACCCCCTTCTGCAAGCAATTAAGGTCCGTCACACTAAAAACCACGACTTATCGAGAGCATCACACGGTTCTTGTCGAAGAAAAGTCCAACCATGAATTATTTTAGACGAATGTAGATGCGAGCCTGCAAGCACGCAAACCCCAAACCTACCAAAGCCCACGGCGGAAAAGAAACAAGCGTGTTAGCTACCATACGAAGGGTTTTATTCATTCACGAAGGCAACCAGAATTCCAAACCTACCCACGGAAAAGAGCAACAATAGCTACCCTTCACATAAATATTTAAACCTAGTCTCGTTTTTGGGATAACAGTGGCGTACCTCCTCCGCATACCTCCCCTTCGACGCAGCCATGCTTCAGCGTACACTGCAAAAAACCGTGCAGCAGATATTTATCAAGTAACAGTTCTTTTGCGTATCAGGGTTTACGATCTCTGGGCAGGCATGGAGGTGTACAAAAAATACACCGAACCCTTACTGGCGCGCAGGCGAAATTTAACGACTAACAGTGCCTTCGCCTAAAACAATTTATGGTCTCTGTCCAGGCATGGAGGTGTACAGCGCATGGAGGGCCAGATCGCATCCGTGATCGACGTCGTCCTGACCGACCTCATCTCGGCCGTCTCCTCTCGACATTTCAAGAATTTAGTCTAAGAATTCCGCATCATAACTGAAAAATAAAACATATCGCTTTCATTATCAAAGTTTTTCCTAGGCACGTGATAAGGAAGAAGAGGTATATTGACCCCTAGAACTTCACATTCCTTTGTACTCATAGTTGCACCAAAGAGTTGGTAAAAGTTCGAATGGAATCTTAAATTTTGAATCGATTATTTGAGCAAATTATGCCCAAATACCATACCTCAAAATAGAGGAACAACCTCTTCCTAGTGAATCTATACTATATGCATAGGATTTTTGTTATTTTTCATGTTGTGCTCTCCATGTCAAGGTGTGGATCCATTCTCGTAGAAAGTGTAAAGATTAATGTAAAGATAGCTTTCAAGTCACCACCAATAAAAATACAATTTATTTCGAAGTCCACAAGAAGATTGTTTTCTCATTTGTCTTATATATTTGTTCACCGTAGTGTATAATCCTACTTCGTTCTAGATTTGAACATGTGACTTCCTCTATGGAACACATATCCCTTCACCATTAGGCCTAACTTTGAGTTTTTGGTAATAGTAAAAGTTTGTAATGTTAACAATTATAAGAGAGCATTGTATTAACAATATCTAAGTGTATTTTGTTGTTTATGCTTGGTGTTTATATGATCTTGAATTGATACTATATCATTCTCTTGAAACTTGAGTCAAGTAGATATAGCTTCTCGACAAGTCTCCTAAAACAAGGGTTTATCATCCCGATCCCGATTCACACTTTTGTGCCAAGAAAATTTAGATACCCCAACCAAGCATCCAGTTTGTCTTGTATATTAATTTGCCTCTGTTAGGCAACGAGAAAGGATAGAACACGGTTGTTTCCAGACTAATTAACTATAATAAGAATATTAAGGTTTACCTTGTCAATCAGAGGCACTCTTGCATAAGGTTTTGATTTCTCGAAGTACTCAAAATAAAGGCTGCCAAGCCTGTCTCTGTCACGTAAATGCCATGAATTTTCACGATCAAACCCTGAATCTTCATAAACAGCATCCTAGGTCCCTTCAGATCTGTCGCTGGTATTGCTTAAAGAGCTGGATAATTTATCATTATCACTGCAATCACTCCAGGAATCAGTGCTGAGATACTTGAGTTCAGAGTCGCTTCCGTCACTTTCTTCTCTAGGAATCCTGTCGTAGCACAACAATATGTTTTCATTTATAAACCTAGATGCCAGGAAAACAACCATCTTTCACATTATGAATCAGAAAAGTCGCATTGAAATTCCTTCATAAAAATGGGACTTCAGTTTTTTTCCATAAACAAGGTGATGTTAAGATTAAATTCCTAGGAAAAACTTATCATTATATTACCGCATCTGCAAAAAAATAGAGTGAAATATAAATTTTTCACTAAATTATGTTTTCATGCAATCATACAGTGTAGTGCCAATTTCCCTTTGACACCTATCGATACTAATCATGATATCTTGCTTATTATATTATGGACATGATTGTGGACTTTATTATAGTATGATGTTAAATGTTCGATCATGGATTATTGTTGCTTTGATTCAGTTATGATGCATGATGATTATTAGAGACATTTTATATGTTGATGATGATATACTGTTGGACATGGTTATATGATGGATGTTGTTCAGACTTGTAATAATTGGATATTTTGATTAGACCTAGAAAATGAAAATTGGATTAAAATTGATGATGATATAGTTGTTAATGAAATTATGAGTGATATTGTTGATTGTCGTGATAATTGTTGTGATTCACATATATATTGATGATCTTGAAATTATAATTATATTCATTTGGATGTTCTGATATGGCCACGAGGCCGAAGGAGGTATTTGTGTTTTGCAAGTTAAAATATCACAACAAACATCGGGGATTGGAGACCAACCACATTGGAATTCTAGATGAATTCAACAAGGTCACCATGGCAACTAGTTTTTGTTGTGTGTGTTTGTATTTTTGTTAGGGATTCCCATGGGGGAATCACCTTTAAATGTGACCAAGGGATTTTATGTTTTTTCTTTTATTTGGTCCCTTTTGTTTAATTTTTGCATGTGTTTTATGTGGTGCACTTACCCTTTCATTATTTATTTAATGTGGTGTTAATATTGTGAGTAATCATATTGTTTAGTTAATTAATTAAAATATGTCATAAGAATGTAATTAATAGAGTTGTTGGCCATGTTTTAAAGTGTTGTAAGAATGTGTAAGTAATGTGTAAGTGACCTTGTAAGTGATGTGTAAGTTAACTTTTGAGTGTGAAACACTCCACCTTCTTGGAAATTCGAATTTGTCCTTGGAGGCTGATTTTGGAGGCTTGTGGGACAAGTTAAACTTGTCTCATGCCTCTTAAATTTACATACCAACCTTGCCTATGGTTGGAGGGTTAGATTTAGACTTTTTTATGCATTTTTTACAAGTCAAGTTGAATGTTGTAATTGCACTTTTCTTACTTAATTTAATTTCAGTCCTTATGGGGTATGGGCTTGTTTGAGTGTGTAAGTGAACTGTCATATTATTCACCCACTTATTTATTATGCATTGGAGAATGAAGTTGACTTTTGGGGTTGGGGTTGAGGATGTGTGATGTGGCATCCTACATGGATCCTCCTCATCCTCTTCTCTTCCCTCTTCTATAAAATTCAAATTGTTTGCCTTGTTTTGGGTTGCTTCACTTTTGGAGACTTCATCTTGGGCCAATTAAATGCAAAAGGGTTATACTTTGTATTCTATTTTGGAAAGAATGTGAAATAATGATACGTGTTTTTGTATGTTGCATTTTGAAACCAAATGAAAAGGAAGTTGTACTAGTTCATTTAAATTAATGGAAGTGGTTTTGTCTTGTCCATACGTTATTATTCCATTAGAAATCGCTGTTTAGCATTCACTATGAAATCCCTGTTTGAAAGGTGGTAAAGTGAAAACACGTGAGAAGAAATTGTATTATTTTGTTCTTTATATAATATATGTTTTAGAAGAAATAAAAGAAGAAAGGTTGAAATTTTGTATTTTGGAATCAATAAAGGATTACATTACCTTTTTCAATTTGTATTGTTGTATTGAAATTTATCATCCATTGTGTTTTGAAATCTCTATTGAAAAGAAGAATTGCATGTGAGGAAAAATATAATGCTCTGTTCTTCAAAAAATGTTAAGATTGGAAATCAGAATTTGCATTTTAGCTCGTAGATGGTTTGATTGAATCAACTAAATGTATTAGGCTAGTATTTGAATTAATCACGTGGGAGATGGAAAGTAATTAAATAGATCCTTTAAAAAATTTAACTCTGTTTTGTTCTTTCAAACTGACAACTATCTAAACAAAAAGTGCACAGATCAAACTTGTAACAATAAAATAAAAAATTAAATGATTAAATTGAAGTAGTAGGCCCTAAACGAATTCAATTAGACAAAAACACTTAATGGAAATACTTCAAAACCTGGCAAAACCGAGTTCAAAGTTTCCACAGTCATTTTGTTGTCAAATTTGTAAATTTTGAATTGGAATTCAATCAAACAGATCTACCTCACAAAATTATCCTAATTCCTCCTAAGAAAAACTCTCCATGTCTATTTGACATGTTGAGAGAGGAAGAAGATCAAATTGAATAAATCTCACAAGTTAAAATTTACCAGTTCGCACTATAAAATCCTATAGAACGTTTTCTTAAAATTTACCCTTTAAAATTTATCAAAATAAAAAATTAATGATCTCTATGTAAAGAGGACATCGATATCTTTCCAGAAAGTTTTTTTTTTCAAAAACCAAGCTCTCTATCAAAATTTATGGCCTTCTGATGTTTTTCTTCCGTGGTGTCAAAAATTGGGAAAATTTTCCTTAGTGGGCCCGCGGGCCTGAATTTTTCCCTTAGAGCTTGGGAAAATTTTCCAAAGTTTCCCTGCCGCCCCACCAGCCAATGACAATTAGAAGCGCCACGTGGCACCACAAGGTGTTGGCGGAGGGGCGGACCCCCTTTTTAAACTTAGCGCATCTGGAAAATTTTTGGGAAAATATTCCAAGTTTTCCCCGCCGCCCTGTCGGCCCGTGACCAATCAGGTGATGCCACGTGGCGTCATGAGGCATCGGCGAAGGTGTGAGTCCCTTTTGCCTTTTTGTGTTTCGAGAAAATTTTGGGAAAATTTTCCATGTTTTCTCCATCGTCCCGCTGACCCGACCAATCAGGAGCGGCCACGTGGCATGAGGAGCTAGCGAGGCGTGGGTCAGTGTTACCCTCTTAGCCCTTTGGGGCGTTAAACAAAATTTCTCCCTACCGCCCCACTTTCCCCACATTGGCTTAGGTGATGCCACGTGTCCCTTGCAGCTTGTGGACTTGTGGGCGCAATGTTGGCTTTTCACCCCGCGTGGGAAATTTTCCCAAACGTCTCCCGCCACCCCACTCTCCCGCATTTGCTTGAGAAGCGCCATGGGTCCCATGTGGACTTACGGACTGAGGTACAAGGGCACAAAGTTATTTTTTCACCCCGTGTGGGAAATGTTCCAAAAGTCTCCCCTTTGACCCGCGAACCCATCCTTTGGGCAAATTTTCACCCCAAGGCCCGCCGGCCCATAACTTGAGAAATATGAGGAGTTAGGATAACTTCTTTATATTAATGGAAAGGTGAGAAAATTTCCTATCCAATACAAATGATTTAGGGAATTTTTGAATGCATTAAGTGTGAGAAAAATCAAGTGGAAACTTTAAGCCTATTAGAGAGTGGGTATGGTGAAGATTTACCCTCTTAACCTTATTGAACCATCTAACCCTAAATTTTGGACCTTATGACCTCTAATAATTTTTAATAAAAGAAAAGTATGTTCTAGTGGATTAGAATTGTTCTAGAACTTATTAGTGACAGCTTGTTGCCTTATAACCTGGTTGTAGACTCTTTTAAAAAAACAACAAATTATTACATAATTTTTCCTAACTAATCCTAGGTTGTTTCTTGGGTCTCAAGTGGGTTGTTTTTAGTGGGTTTTACACTTGGTCTCAGAGCAGTGGTTCAAAAGCTTGGGCCATTGGGCACACTAGAAAACTTGAGACATGAAACTTAAACCTATCACACTTTTAAATCTAGAAAGCAACTTAGTTAGAAATTACATATTTTAGTAAACATGGAAATTGAATAAAACTTAGAAAAATGAACTAACTCTCACCTTGGTCTATGTAGGAGGTGCAAACGAGATGAGGGGTTTTTCCACATAGACCTAGAGACTTACCACCACTAGATCATGCTATAGCAGCCATCCTACCCAGTTTTGCGAGACTCTTGGGATGTTAATGTCACTCTACGTTGAGGATCAAAAGGAGGACATGCAACCAGACATGATAGAGTCCCTTCTATTGAGGGTCATTTATCTCCTCGACCCAACAAGGAGCATGGAGGAGAGAACTCCCATGCAGAGTTAGCCAGGGAAGATTCACCACATAGGGGACATGGTGACCAAGTTTCAGGACATAGAGAGAGGTCTTGGAGCCCTAGGCTTAGGGATGAGCATGCAGAGAGACCTAGAGGCCATCGACAAAGTTGTAGATCACATCAGGGAGATCTTGAAGCTTCAACCATCACATTATTCTAGTGACATAGGTGGATTTCAGGCAGAGGCTTGGTTGGTGAGCTTGAGCGGGTGCTTCAAGCTCTATCCCTTTTCTTACAAAACGAAAGCTCATGTTGCGATCCATCTACTGAGGGATGGAGCTGGTGTCTAGTGGAGGAAAGAGGAGTAGAAGCTCCATGTTGATTCTAAGACAGTTACCTAGGAGCTCTTTGAGGAGTGTTTTCAAAACAATTTTTGTCATGGAGGTTCATACAGTAGCTGATAGATGAGTTCCATGACCTCTGACATGCATCTCTTATAGTGGCTGAGTATGAGAGTAGATTTACTGGATTTACTTGATATGTTGGTTACATGCGGGATGAGCGGTGTGGATCCACGAGTTCATCAGAGGCCTGAACCTAGACATTAGAGGTGCAGTGTGGATCCATTGTCCACAAACATTAGCTGAGGCCATCGAGAAGGCCTATATATCAAAGAGACTCGGGAAATACCCAATGAAGCTAGAGACCGAGTTCGAAGCTACATACAATAGATGTAGGACAACGGATCGGGCGGTCTGCACCTCTTCCCAGGTGGTGGACAAGGTTCAACACAGTCATCTTTAGACCACATCGGTAGTAGCAGTCCCACCCACCTTATAGACCTTCACAGAGATTTGATGCACAGAGATGTCGAAGTATGGGCCCTCCTCCTCGTGGTCCCATCGGGATGCAGGGTGCAATAGAGCTCACTCAACAAGAGCTCGCTAGCATAGACCTTAGTAGACTACAGCTGATCATCAGGATCCACACCACAAACCTCCAGAGTACCAACTAGACCTGCTACACAAGGGAGAGGATCAGGTGGTTGTTTTGGTTGTGGTGTTACTAGACATTTTTGGAGAGACTGCCCACATAACCCTAATAACAAGAGTAAGACACAAATCTCAAGGCCTACTATTGGTGATATGGGGTGTAGTCATAGGATGTATGAAACGGTTGAGAACCACTAGGTAGAGTACAATTATTGAGACTATAGGTAGCATTGGTTGTATTCCTACCTCCATCATATTTGATTCTGGTTCTTCTGATTCTTTCATTGCACCATCTTTAGTAGAGCGATGCAGGCTGGTGGCAGTTAGGCAGGGTCATAGTTGGGATGTTGAGATGGCTTGTGGAGGCAAGATCTTGGTAGACTCATTAGTTAAGGAGTGTGTGGTAGATTTGGGACCTTTCACCACTACCTCGGATCTCTCAGTATCCTTCCTTTGGGCTCGTATGAAGACATCTTGGGTATGGATTGGTTATGCGCACACAGGCGGGATGGATTGTTACCACAAGATTATTGTTGACAATTTTTGCACTTGTCCAAAAATGGGCAACTCTAAACTTCGTCGTTACAATAAAAATTATTGGGTGAAGTATACTAAAGCTAAGGAGGTTTTTATGTTACTTATTGTTGAATAAGTTACAAGATTACATGAAAAATGTAGTTATGTGTGCTGTCACAAAACAGAATAGATCACATAGTCTGAAATTTCATGTCATCTTCAGCAAAAGAACACAAATCCCCAAAGGACAACTATGTTATCTTGATGAAGATGAAAAATTAAAGAGTAGGTGAAGCGCTAAGTCTTGAAACAATAAACAGAAATGCAGATATCAGAAAATCAGGGTTCATTACTAAATGTTACAAGTTCTCATCAATGTTCTTTCCTTCATGATTAAGACATTCAATTATGTTACTGAGTTGTTTAGTTCATTATACAATCCATACAGAGAAGCTAGAATGTAGAAATAAATATACAACTCATTTATAAAATTCAATGTTTTATTCATAAGGAATTTTCAAATGTTTCCCACACAAGCCGTGGGATGTAACAGAAAGTAAAGTATAGCTACTGAAATAAAAGGTACACATGCATGAAAGAGAAAGCAAAGGAGTATGAGTGAACCCATCATTGCCTTGGGGTTTCTTTTCTTCGATTGAATCATCTTCATCTCCATCTTTTGTTTCTTCTTCATCTCCATTGTAGAAGCCATTGTACCTGAAAAGAAGAAAATTTAACTATCAGTTACGAGCTCAGGGATCAATTCATATTCCTACACTGTCCTATTTCATGCATATGAATCTTTTCCTAACAAGAGATGTATTCTACTTGAAGAACAAACTGCATACATGCTTTATTCACTCAGAAAGGAATGAAGAAAGAGAAGAGAAAATAATAAAAACATGGACATAAGAGAGGCCAAAAAGCCTAATTATTTTCTAACTGTTTTCCTAAGTGTGTAGGTATAGGTTGCAGCCAAGGAAAAATAGACAAGTCATAAGTGCATGTAATAAAAGGAAGAATGTAACTCAAAGTTTCAATAACCATTCTAAAATGGAAGAATTTACAGTGTAGAAGAGAAACTGGTAAATAGAAGAACACTTTTCAGTTGTAACTAAAGGAGAAGAATTAGGTTTTGGAAGCTGAAGTTAACTAGAAAAGAAAGGTTACAGTTCAAAGGAATGAAGAGAATTCTAGGAAAATTTTGGCAGGGCTTCGCCATGTAAAATGGACATTTACAAATTTCATACTAATTTCGGCTACTACATGCTTTGAAAGGAGTTATTTGAATCAAGTAAGTGATACGAGAAAAGCAATAAAGCATGCTATGATCAAGATAAAAAAACTATGATGTCTCATTTTATTCACCAATCCGCTTCAAACATGAAGTGTCATAATTTTCTATTCTAAATCAGAAAATACAAATACTATAGCTAGAAATGGATGGAAAAGAGAATTTTGGAAAAAAATTGACAGGGCTTCGTCATGAAAAATCAACATTTCAAGTTTTACAGCATACATGTAAAGCTGTAATGAAGCTCAAATATAGTACTTAAGTAGAAAAGGAAAAGAAACTACAACATTCCAACAAAACTTCAAAGTTCAACATACAGGAATGTGTGAAACAGAAATTCTAGAAATAATGTGTCCCTTCCAGGTTCTCAAACAAAAATAAATGATTAACTTCTACAGTTTTCATTTCTCAAAATCAAATGTTTCAAAGTTATTCACAACAGAAATAAGAATGATGTCCAGTACAGAGTTCCAGAAAATGGAGAAATCAATATCAAGCACATAATTTTACAAAATAACAACCATCATGTGGTACTATTTTTAGGATAAGATGTACATCATTTTCATGTAATCATGATGATGAAAAGGAATTTTAAAAAGGGTCAGGAAGTACAAGCATGTTGAAAAGGATCAAGAGGTTGTTATTCAAAGCTAGTTGCTACAGGAAAGGATAAAATTTAAATTAGGAGAAATAAGTTGTCCATCAGATTATTATACAGTGCTGAAATACAAACAAGAGTGCAGTATTCTAACAAGTAACAGAATCATCTTCAAAATCAAAGTAAGGAGCACTTAAACAAGATTGCAGTGAACTAAGGAAGAAAATTTTACAGCATAGGTATGACTTTCAGAAATGAAGCAAGTTTAAGTGTACAGAATACTACAATAGGTTCCAGGAAAGGCTCAGGGTTTATCCAAAGAAGAACTTTGATCAGAAAACTCATACATATCCAGGTCAAAGGGATATTCGGGAACACAGTTGAAAATGTGTTGTTATCACATAAGCTAAGAAATGACAGTGCGGACCTAGTATCCCCACGAGATCCAAGAATTATAAATATCAAAGTTCTTAGTTACTTGAAGGAGTAAAAGTGACAAACACCTCAGATCCAAGTCCTCAACGAAGGAGAATAAAAAGTAAATATCGCACATAACTGACTCCCAAATCAAGTTGAAAGGAATGAAGATAGAAGAAAAGCGAGATCTGCGGGTATCATGTCATAAAATCACAAATCAGGGAAATGAACAATGACCTGAGATGCAATATTTATCCACATCTAAGCTCAAGTTTTTACAAAAGAACTCATAGATTTGAGAAAGAAAACATCAGAAAATCAGGGAAAATATCTCAGAAAACCCAATGAGCATTAAAAATGGTGACCCAATTTTCTTTACCAAGGTAAAATACAAGTATTTCAAACCAAGAAGAGCCATATTTTTCATCACGAAGCATGTTCGAGGATAAATCCGGATAGAGATATATGCTAATAGAATTTTCGAAAACTCAAGGCAAAGAAAATAATATAGTTCCAAGCTTAAAGACTAAAAATGATGGAAAACATCCACAATGCTCCCACTCTGAAAACTTGTAAAGGAGCTACGAGTTTCTCAAAGACTCGAAAGACCAAAAGATGCAAAAGAAAACTACTTTATGGCCGATACAGGAAAATGAAGTAAATACATAACCCTCTACAGTGAGATAAGAAAACCCAAAAGCGTGAGAAAACTAGAAATAGAAATAGAAGAACATGTAGGTTTCGAACTCACGGTCAATTTTTGACATCCACCAAGAGCAGAATGAATCCAAGTACAAATGATTCAAAATAAAATATATATATACATATCCTGGCCATTAATCAAAAACCCATCAATGGGTATCAAGAATCATAGAAATAAGCAAGAACTCACCTATTGAGTTGAAGCTTTTCAAACCCTCAAAGTTTCAGATCAGACAAAGAGTCATGAAGGAGTCGAGCTCATGATTTCAAAAATAACTTTGCCTTAAAAGGAAGTACCAGAGAGCCCGATTAATGAAGGAAAGAGATCGAATACTTTCACTCACGGAGCTCCATAGATTCAAAGAAACAATTTCTCAGAGTTATCTCACATTCGACATCAAAAGAAAGAATATGGCAGAGAGATCAAATATTTTAACTCATAAAGAAAACTCAGATCTCATGGACTTCGCCACCAAAGACCAAACAAGACGAGAATGAGCTCGAAGAAAAAACCATGGCGGAAAGTAAAAATTCAGATTACAGGAAAAGCTTGAGAAATGACCAAGGCACATAATGAAAACTCGAGCAAGTCTAACTTATGATCCCCTCCGCACAATCTAAACATCCGGATCTCAAAACGACAAAGAAATATCAATGTTTGAGCTCTCATGGCCACACATAAACCATTAAACTAGATAAATATTGAAGAACCAGAAAGTGTCGACCATGAAAACATGATAATGACAGAGAGATTTTACAGAGGAGGAGCTAAAAAATATAGGTATAGTTGAGCTTGAATCAAGAACGAGAACAATGGTGTCAAAGAAATTTTTTCCGGGCTTCGACAGCATAACCAAAAACCAAATGAAATGTGCTTGAGGGTCGAGACCGTGTGAGGAAATAAGAGCTAAAATATGTAGAATAATCCCTTACAAAATCACAACAAGATAGAAACTAATATGTAGAAAATATTACGATCTCAAATAAAAGTGTAGAATAAATAACACAACACGAGAGAGACAAGATTTAACGTGGTTCACCCAATTTGGGATACATCCACCAAGAATCACTTGCTCGATTTTATTACAAGCCTCTACTCTCTCAATACAATACCCAGATCCATTTCGAGCTATGCTCAACAAACTCTACTGAAATTCACACTGAATTCAAAGCACATCTAATGTTTTTCATATATCTATCATATGCATAAAACCATATAAATAGACAACTACTTATGCAGTTTTACAAAACCGTGGGTATCAAACAATGGGCAAAAGATAAAACCGTCCCATAAACTTATGGGTAGCCGAAAAGGTGGTTTTACAAAACAATGGGTACCGAAAAAACCATGGGCCAAAAACAGCCCTGTAACAGTTTACCCATTACCCATGGGTTAATAAATCACCCACAAAATTTGCTTGGGGATTTACCCTTGAACCCTCATGACCCGCTCAGCGCGGCGGGACCACCATAAAAATACAGAGTGTAACACAAAGAAGGTGTACCACACTCTAACATGAAAAAGGCTCCACAAACATAACAATCTCCCACTTAGAGACTAATTTCCACTTTGATTAAGCTTCTCAACCCTTCACATCATCCGTGAAGGCCAACCAAGCTGAACATAGCTTTAGTTTATCCTTGTGACCACCTTGGTCATCATGTCTGCAGGATTAAGACTGGTATGAATCTTCTCCAACTTCAACTTATCTTCCTCCAAAGTCTGTCCTAATGAAGTGATATTACAGCAACTGTATATGCTTCGTCCGGAGAGGAAAGTAAAGTTATTAGCTAGGTGTATAGCACTTTGACTATCACTATGTAGCTTACATTCCTCCTGCTTATCCCCCAACTCCTCAAGAAATTTTTGTAACCAAATCATCTCTTTGCTTGCCTCTCTCGTGTGGCAGATACATACTCAAACCTCATGGTTGACAAAGCCACCAGCTTTTGTAGTCGTGAAATCCAACTCACTGTTGTCCCACCTACAGTGTAAATATAACTTTTGTGCTCCTCCTAGTGTCTACATCTCCAGCCATGTCTAAATCTACATAACCATGTAAAGTGGTGTCTAATCCATTGTAGCACAAAACTGTCCCCATGGTCCCTCTCAAATACTGAAGGATCCACTTTACTGTTTGCCAATGCTCTTTACCTGGATCACTCATAAATCTACTCACAGCTCCCCTTTGCATGGGCAATATCGGCCTAGTTCACACCATAGAATACATCAAACGCCAACTACTTTGATGAGTAAGGTACCTTGGACATCTAGTTTCTTTCCTGCTCTGTCTTGGGACACTACTCCTTTGATAACTTAAAATGGCCTACCAAAGGAGTCCCAATCGGTTTAGCATCCTACATGTTAAACCTATCCAATACCTTCTTAATGTACTCTTCCTGAGATAAATTTAGCTTTCATTCCTTCCTATCCCGAGTTATCCTCATACTAAGGATTTGTCTGGCTACCTCCAAATCCTTCATATCAAAGGATTCACTTAGTTGTTTCTTGAGTACTTTTATTTCCTACATGTTTTTACCTGCAACCAACATGTCATCAACATACAAACACAGGATAATATAACTTCCATCCTCAAATTTCTTTGTATACACGCAATGGTCAGAATGACATCTAATATAACCTTACTCCATCATGAAGCTATCAAAATTCTTATACCATTGACGTGGATCTTGTTTCAGACCATACAAGCTCTTCTTCAATTTGCACACCATCTCCTCTTTACATTTGACTTCATATCCCTCTAGTTGCTACATATATAGTTCCTCCTCCAAATCACCATGGAGAAATGTAGTCTTTACATCTAACTATTCTAAGTGCAAGTCTTTTGTTGCCACTATTCCAAGAACAGTTCTAATAGAATTCATTTTTACTATAGGAGAAAAGATCTCATCAAAATATATACCTTGTTTCTATGCAAACCCCTTGACCACCAACCGGGCCTTATATCTTTTCTTTCCTCCTTCTTTGTCTTTAACTCTGTACACCCACTTGTTCTGCAATGCTCTTTTGCCTTCCGGTAGCTTCACCAAATCCCAAGTCTGGTTCTCCATGAGAGACTTATGCTCCTCATCCATGGCTTGCTCCCACTTCTTCCTAGCATCTACCTGCATTGCTTCATCAAATCTCTCTGGCTCTCCACTATCAGTGAGTAATAAATAATAAAGAGAAGGAGAAAAACGTTCAGGTTCTCTTCTTGCCCTAGAATACCTCCTCAATATAGGAGTTTTGGGTTCCTGTTGAGGTGGTTCCTAAACTGATTCATGGGTCACTTTCTCATCCGGAAGATCCTCTACCACTGCATATTCTTTCTTGGATTCTTTCCTGTTTTCCTGCAAATGTTTCTTATACATGACTTTCTCATTAAATACCACATCCCTAGACCGAATGATTTTCTTGTCCTTAATACTCCAACATTTAAATCCAAATTCATCACCACCATAACCAATGAAAGTACATTTTTCTGATTTAGCCTCTAGCCATCTCCTATTATCCTTGTCTATATGAACAAACACCTCACATCTAAAGATTATAAGAAATGAATAATTAACTTTCTTACCATACCAAGCCTCCTCAGGTATGCCTCCATCCAAGGCACTTGAGGGTCCTCTATTTATCAAGTACATAGTTGTGCTCACCGCTTCTACCCAAAAAGAAAGAGGTAGTCTTGTATGTAACCTCATGCTCCTAGCACATTCCATTATTGTTCTGTTCATCCTTTCTGATACCCCATTCTGCTGCGGAGTTCTTGGAACCGTCTTTTTCCTATGGATTCCATTCTTAGAATAGTAATCATTAAATTCATTACTACAATACTCCCCTCCATTATCTAACCTAAGACATTTTAGCTTAAGACCTGTTTCATTCTCTACCAAGGCTTTCCATTTAACAAAAGTGTCAAATACATCATATTTGTTTCTAATACAATAAACCCAAACTTTCCTTGTTGCATCATCAATAAAAGTAACATAATAACTTGAACCCCCAACAGATGATACTTGAGCGGGTCCCCACACATCAGAATGTACCAGCTCTAACTTACTCTCTTTCTTCGTAGGTCCAACCTTAAGAAACCTTACTCACTTTTGTTTCCCATATATGTAGTTCTCACAGAAATCGAAACTTGTTTCTGTATATCCAGGAAAATTCTTCTTTATGATGTTCATGCCCTTATGGCTCATATGACCGAGCCTATAGTGCCATAATTTTGTATCTACATCTAAAACAAAAGATTACAATCATTAGTACTATCGGTGGTTAAATAAAAGGTTCCAACCTTCTTACCTCTTGCCACCACAAGAGCACCCTTGTAACCTTCCAAGAGTTAGGCAGTAAATATCACAATACAACCATCACTTCCCAATTACCCCACCGATATCAAATTTCTCCTTAATTTAGGCACATGTCGACATCCTTCAATAGCCATTTATTCCCATTATGCATCTTAACCTGAATGAAACCTTTTCCAACTATACTACAAGGGTCATCATCACCAAGAAAAACATGCCCAAAATCCCCTTGAACATAATCAACAAAATAATGCCTATGTGGAGTAGCATGAAAAGAAGCCCCTGAATCTAAAACCCAAGATTCAGTAATATTATGTAAAGAAAGAATCAAAGCATCCTGGCATACATTACCCGATGCCACATTTGCCTCCTTGTTTTCTTCCTATTGTTTCTTCTTGTCTCGAAGCTCCCAACAGTCCTTCTTTGCATGCCCAGACTTTCCATAATTCCAACATACAATCTTGCTCTTGGATTTTGACCTTGCCCGATCTTTTGATTTTCCACGGTTTCCTCTATTCTTTTGTCTCCCTCTAGTTTCCACTGTCAAAGCATTCCCTGAAGTAGAATATTCCCCAGATCTTTTTCTTCACATTTCCTCGCTTAGAATCACCCCTACAACATCCTCAAACTTTAACTTCGAGTTAGTTGGAACCGAGTTGCTTACCACCATTACCAAGCTATTCCAACTTTCAGGTAAAGAGCACAAAATTAATAAAGCCCTAACTTCTTCATCAAATTCTATTGTAACCGAAGCTAGCATATTCACAACCGTATTGAAATCATTTAAATGATCTACTACTGAACTATTCTCAGACATCTTCATATTAAACAACTTTTTCATTAAAAATATCTTATTAGAGGCAGAGGGTTTTTCATACAACTTCCCTAATGCATTCATCAGTTCTTTTGTAGTTTTTTCCTTTGAAACATTAAATAATACTGAAGATGCAAGACATAGCTAGATCGTTCAAGTTCCTTCCGATCCAACAAATCCCATTTTGCATCTATCGAGGCTCGAGGGTTTATTCACCTTCTTAGAAAGCAGTATAAAGATCCTTCGATAGATGTAATCTTCCATCTATATCTTCCAAAGACTGAAATTCTACCCATTGAATTTATCAACCCTAAATCTTCCATCATCTACCATAGCTCCCACTCAAGCTAAAAACTTTCCCTACGATTCAACACTTCAAAAACCAAACCAGGCTCGATACCAATTGTTAGGAAATAAGCGCTAAAATATGTGGAATAATCCCTTACAAATTACAACAAAGTAAAACTAATATGCGAAAATATTACAGATCTCAAATAAAAGTGCGAAATAAATAACACAACACGAGAGACAAGATTTAACGTGGTTCACCCAATTAAGGCTACATCCACCAAGAATCACTTGCTCGATTTTATTACAAGCCCCACTCTCTCAATATAATACCCGATCTGTTTGGAGCTATGCTCAACAAACTCTGAAATTCACACCCGAATTCAAAGCACGTCGGCAATGTTTTTCATATATCTATCATATGCATAAAACCATATAAATAGACAACTTCTTAAGCATTTTTAGAAAACCGTGGGTATCAAACAATGGAGAAAAAACAAAACTATCCCATAAACTTATGGGTAGCCAAGAACGATTTACAAAAAAATGGGTACTTGAAAAACCATGGGCCCAAAAACAGCCCATAACAGTTACCCATTACCCATGGGTTAATAAATCACCCATGAAAATTTGCTTTTAGGGCTTTGCCTGAACCCCCCTCGCTCACTCCCCAGCGGCAGACCGCCATAAAAATACCCGAGTGTAACACATAGAAGGTGTACCACACTCTAACATGAAAATAGGCTCCATAAACATAACAAAGAGACTTTTTACCATGCAAACTCAAGAGGTGAGTTTCAACCTGACTCAACCATGGTTCAAGATCGATGGCTTCAGATCAGAAGTACAAGAGATCAAAGGCCAAGAATGATCCTCAAAGTTTGAAGTAAACTACCGTGATCAGGATGCCACCGACCACATTTAATGTCCAGTTAGAAACCCTAACCGTGAGTCCAAGGATCGACGACATCAAATTAAAGGTATAGAGATCAAGGGCCCAAGATGATCAACAAATATCAAAGCAAACTCAACTTGAGTTACATAAGCCACCGACCAAGTTACCAAGGGGTGAGTCACCATGGAGAAGGGGACAACCCACATGTCCATAAAACAAAATCATTTGCAATGACTTTCAAAGTCTAACCATAGTGCATGCTCCAAATAATATAAAGGGGCCAACCAAATTATACCCAATGATCACCGAAAAGGTGAATTTTGAAATATGCCAAGGCCGACAACTATAAGGTGGTGGTAGACTATATAATATGGTCACCTAAATAATCAAAGGTGGCCAAGTATGGTAGTGGGCTATTACAAGTTGCAAAACCATAATATTATTGCTAAGTCCACTAAGGTGGCCAAACCAAGTAAAGTAAAGGTGGTCCCCACGCCAAGGAGTTGAAGATGATCTGCAACATGTTATCCATGTGATCACTAGAAGACAAAATAAGTGTCAACATCAGAGACAAGGGAGGTCCCAATCAGGATTGATATTTGGATGAATTATTTTGTAAAGTATTGCAAGTATTGTAATTATTTTGTTCACTCACAAAGAGTTGTATTCTTGCATGCCTTCACAATAGGACAGAATAGAGAAAAATACAGAGTTGCATGTTCATGGAGAGAGACTTGCCTAGTAAGAAATATTATTTTTAGCAAATTATTCACCCTTCTTTTCTTAAAAATAGAACAATCAACTTTAATTTGACTGTAATGTAAGTAAGGCTAATAATGCCTATTTGTAATTGTATGCTCTATTTTTTTCCTTTATCTATTATTAAATAAAGGATAAAAATAGGATGCATGGGCGAGTACAAGCCTTAGGCTATTTTTAGGAAGAGGGTGAATTTTATTTTTTCTATATATTGTGTGCCTTTACAAAGCACAAGAGGAACTTCTGGAGGAATTTTTGGATATATGAGTACTGAAGCAAATTTTTCCAGTTTGTCCTCTAAGTGTGAAGTATTTCATCTTGCCTTTCCAGTTATTTTGCAGTCTTGTCTATGTTTCTATTAGTCTTGTGAATGGAAATTCCCTAATCAATCACATTACCCTGCTAAAAATTCAGTCTTTTCTGATTAATTTTAATGTGCATGTTAACTTATTAGTACTGTTATGATTCTCCCTTAGTACAATCAAGTATTTTGCGCTTAGATATTCTACGCAAAACATTATTGGCTCGTGCATCAAAAATTCTTCCCATATCAGGTTGTGCATATACTCGGTCAAGGCCCTCATACAAATTTGGTGTATCAACTTAAGTTTTAATTATTTTTCGATTATATTTTACTCTCAAACTTGCATAAATCGGTTTAGGATACATCAATAAGGAAATGGCCTTGATACAAGAGACTCACCTCAAAATAGGTATACCCACAGACTGAGGTGTTTCCATTGTATCTACGAAAGAGAGATCAATCGTGCAAGCTTAGAAAACCTACAACCATCTCTCTACATGGTTCACTTTTGAGAGATAACAATTTTTGACACGCTTGGTGGGATGACGAATTAGATCTGCATGCAAATTAAAATTTCTATAGCAGATCTATAACAGATTATAGCAAATTAAAAGTTACTTTGGGAGTATTTTGCAGCAATTATTTCTAAAGATTCTAGGATCTTTTGGCAACTCCATGAGCTGATTTCAAACTAGTATTGCAACATGTTCCATGCCTAAAGTGACTAAAAGATCATCGGTAAGAGGAATTCCTTCTGAGTTTGTTTCTTTACCTTTGAATTCTGCTACAAGGAGAAGAGTTGGTAATACTTTACCATATAATAGACCTAGTTTTGATAACCATCCTCCTAATATTCCTTCACCATGTATCAATTTCTCAACTAACATCCTAGTTTTCAAATGTCTATCCAACCACCAAGGAATTTTGTGACCTTTACTAATGGTAGTCCATTAGTAATCCCAGTTTACCATGACATTCCTAATGCTGCCATGAAAAGTTTTCCATCATTCACAGGTGAAAATCATGTTACACCAGCTGAACATATCAAAGATGTTATAACCCTATGTACAGTTCATAATATCACTCATGAAGACGTAGCTTTAAGAATTTTAGCTACATCTTTTAAAGGGTAGGCCTTATGAATGGTATAGAAACCTAGAAATTGGAAGCATAAGAACTTGGGATAACTTAGGTGAAATTTTTTTGAAACAGTTCAGGATAATTCAAGTCATGTATCTATCATTGAACATTTTTCTACTATTAAAAGAGCTCCCAATGAGTTTATGTCCAATTTCAATATCCGTTTTCCGAACTTGGGAGAGAATTCCGAGAAAGTGTTAAGCCTCAAGTGATCATGCTTTCCTTTATTATCTTAGAGCATTAAAAGTGATATCTCAACTATGATTCAATCAATGGGTGGAGAAACACTCCCAAGCCTATGATATTGCTATCTGAGCTGAAAATAGTCTTATTCAAGTTGGAAAATTAGCACTAAGGCCTTCAATACCATTTTCAATAGATTTAGCACCTATTCCTCAACCTATTACAATCATAGAACCTACTTTTGTAGCTCCATCAGATGATGTATTTTAAGTTTTGAAAACTATGGGAAATAAATTAACTTCGATTGAGAACAAAATTACATTACCTAGCAGACCCTATCAGGCTCCTTATCAGCCCTACCAACAGAATCAACAAAATAAGCAACCCTATCAATAGAATAAAAATTATAGGCAGCCTTACCAACAAAGGTAGTTTGACCCAAAGGCTCCTAGCTCATCTAACGCTTTAGTCCCGAGTTAACATGGCTATAAAAGAGTGGTGTCAAACCTTGAAATCAACCTCATTCAAACAGCAACTTGCCCAAATGATTTTATGAATCGAACCTTGTTACACAACCTCAATCAAACATTGTTCATGCCTCAAATGGAGGCTAGCCAGCAAGAGAACTCATATTCGAAAGCACTTGAATAGAATTTAGTCATTTTTAATGAGGAGGATTTCATTGCAGTCCACTACTAGGGCTTAAAGGAAAGGTCATTGAAATTCAAAAGCAACAAAATAGGCCTATCCTCCTCTTGTCCGATAAAACAACATCTATAGCTCAAAAGTCAACCAAAAACCATGTTGTTCCTCAAAAAATAACAAGTATTCCAGTTGATAAAGGCCATAAAAATAGTTACTGACTTGATCCAAGAAGACTATTTATACCTTAGATATCTAAGGCAGTTGAAGCATAATAAGTTTTCGCTAAGGCCTATGCTAAGATAGTTGAATCTATCTCTAAAATAGTTGCTTCTTTTAACATTTTTGATATAATGAAAAATCATAATGTTAACATCTCAATGTGGGATGCTCTAAGTATTCTGGATAGCAAGATTTATTCTCTTGTGAACTAGCTAAGCTACGATTTCTTCAAATACAATAGAAAAGGAAGTTCAGAAGGAAGACATGGTCCTTGGAATGTTTGAACAAGACCACATTAAAGAGGTTAAGTGGATGGTTCAAAAAATTTCTGAATGCTCATGACATTAAGAAACCACCACCTTTGTATTTATCATTGATTATTGGTGAACATTTAGTTCATAATTGCATGGTGGATAGTGGTGTAAGTAGCACAGATTATGCCAAAAGTGATTACGAGAAAAATTGGGTTTGCAGTATGAGCCTACAGAAAGGAGCGTCTTACATATTGATGGAACTGTAACTAATACGGTTGGTGTAATCAAAAATTTTGAAGTGACGTTACATGCTTGCCCAAATGTTTCCATTCTGCAAGATTTTACTGTTGTGAATTTACCTCCATATTTTTCCTTATGCTTATCTAGAGACTTCACAAAAAATAAGAGGTTATGTCTCTTCAAATTGGTCCTTCTTATTTTCACTACTCGTTATGGTACTAAAGTTACTATCAATTGAGCCATTGGCAAGATTTCACATTGAGCCTCACTCTTGAAATGCAGTGGCTAATTATTCATCCCTAGATCAATTTGATTTTGATGAGGTAGCTCACGTTTCAACATTAGATGGTGTTTCTAACATGTTTATGGATGAAAATACGGTGGAAGAACGTGCTCATGATCCTTTTAAGGAATTTTAAGAACACATGTTTGGTGTTTATTGTTTGCATGAAGAAAATACACCTCTTGCCTTGCTATCCAAAACAAAATATTCAAGTAGAAGGGATTTGGAAGCTTCATTTTGATGGAGGTAAGAACAAGAAGGGATATGGAGGAGGTCTAATGCTCACTTCCCCAATGAACAAGAGGTATTTCTTAGCTTTGAGTCTCTAATTTTCATGTACTTGTAACATAGCTGAATATGAAGCTTTAATTCATGGCTTACTTTGGGCCAGAAAGAAAGGTATCAACATGCTACAGATTTTTGGTGACTCTGAGTTGGTTATTAATCAAGTAAAAAATTTCAATTTTTGTAAGAATCCATTAATGAAGTCTTATAGACATAGATTTTCAGACTTAATGGAAGATTTCGATGCTATTAACATTCAGTCTATTCCTAGAGCTGAAAATAAGCATGCAGATACAATTGCAGCAGTTGGGGCTAATTTTGAAGTGCTAAAACATATTAAAAATAGCAGAATCTAACCTCATATAAAGTTAATTGTCAAGCCCTCAATACCTGATAATGATTCAAATTGGCAAGTTTTTGAAAGTGATGATCAAATATGTAGGTTTTTGCGGAAGAAGTGAGTTTTTTGCGATTAATCGGATAAATTACAACACTTATATGGTGACCAGATTGTTCAGTTGAAGACAAATAAACTACCTCAAGGTCTGGTCACATTAGAAGACATCTTCAGCATTGACGATCAATTAAGAAAAGTCAAGACTAAAATGTCAACTCACGCTGATAATTACGAAGAAATCTCGGTTGATGAAGGGAAAAAGCTATTTCTTGGAAAGGTATGTTCCTTAACTGAAAAGCAGTCATTTATTAATCTTTGCAAAGAGTTTAAGGATGTTTTTTCTTGGAAATACCAAGATCTGAAAGGATTTGATCCCAGTTTAGCACAACATACAATTGAGTTGCAACCAAATTCTAAACCTGTTAGATAGAAACAGAGGCATATAAATCCAAAAATAGAACCTCTGATGAGGAAAGAATTATCTAAATTGATCGAATCGGTATTATCTTTCAAGTTAAGCATTCAAGTTGGGTAGCTAACCTTGTTCTGTTAGGAAGAAGAATGATGAAATCGAGACTATGTGTATATTTTAGAGATCTTAATAAGGCTTCATTAAAAGATCATTACCCACTCCCAAATATGGATCAGATTTTGCTGAAGCAGTCTCGAGTTCGATAGACTATCTCTTCTAGATAGTTATAGTGGATATAATTAGATTTTAGTTCAAGAAGAAGATAGATATAAAACAACTCTTACCACCAAGTGGGGTACTTATGTTTACAAAAGGATGCCTTTTGGTCTTTCAAATGCCGTGCAATGTTTCAATGTGCAATAGACATGGATTTTTGGATCTTATTAAATAAATGCATCATTGTTTATTTAGATAATGTTACTATATTTTCAATAGATTCTAAATAACATCTAATGCACTTAAGGCAGACTTTTCAGGTTGTGCGAGGCAATTTGGAATATCTTTGAATCCACTGAAGTCTATCTTTTCAGTACATCAAGGCAAGCTACTTGGTCATATTGTTTCTAAGCAGGGTTTAGTAATTGATCCTTTTAGGTTCGAATCCATATCACAACTATCATTGCCCCATCATAAAAAGGCTTTATAGAGTTCTCTTGGAAAAATTAATTTTGTTAGAAGATTTTTTCCATATTTTGCAGCATTGGTTAAACCACTCACAACTATGCTAAAGAAAGAGAAAATTTTCTCTTGGACCAGCAAAGGAAGAAAATGTTTTGAGGCAATCAAAGCAGCTATCTCTCTACCTCCTACTCTTGCAAATCCAAATTTTGATAAAGATTTTACAATGTATGCACTTATAGGAGCTGAAACAATCTCAACTATATTAACTCAAGTCAATGATGAAAATATTGAGCGAGCACTATTACTTTCTTTGAACAAAGCTTGCATGATTACAAACAAGGTACACATTTATTGAAAAGTAAGTACTTTTAGTAGTTAGAGGACTAAATAATTTCAAGTATATTCTTTCAAAAATCAAATCCATGTTCTTATTTCTCATCCAAGTGTGAAAGCATTCTTACTAAATAAGGAATTGAATAAGAAAAGAGAAAAGCTGGATAATGAAGGTCATGGAGTATGATGTTGATATTCAGGTTGCTAAGATGGTTCGAGGAAGAGGTCTGTGTGAGCATCTAATTTTTGATATGGAAAAACAACAAGTTATAGAACCAGATGATTCAAAACTACATGTTGAAATTGCGTATCAGCAATCAGAGATCATGGTTCAACCAGGAAATCAACAGCTTGAGCTCACTCACGAGATTTAGGAATCAAGATGGATGACTGATTTGGTTAATTATCTATAGCATGGCACCTATCTGGAAGGTATGGACAAGAATAAATGAATGTATTTCAGATTACAAGTTGTACCTTATATCTTCATTGATAATGTGTTTTTCAAAAATGTTATAAATGGAATCTTGCTTTGCGGTGTGTTGATTGTGATAAAGTTCGAAAATATTGTCGAATTCCATGAAGGACCTGCGCAGGAGGTCACTTCTTAGCACATACCATAGCCTTGAAAATTATGAAAAACTATTGGCCTAGCATATTCAAGGACTATTTTGAATGGATAAGAAAGTGTAAAAAAGTTCTTTCTTTGTTGGAAAATAACATCTAGCTTTGTTTCCCTTGTAGCCTATTTCAGGTGATCAACCTTTTATGCGGTGAGGTCTTGACTTTATTGTCATGATAAACCCACCATCATCATAAGGACACAAGTGGATCTTAACTCTGATTATTTTACACGATGGACTGAAGTAATAGTCTTGGAAGATGCTAATGAAACTCCATACTATCCTTTTACGAAGGAATAGTTTACAGATTTAGTGTTCCGTAAACTATCATATCAGATAATGCTTTAGCATTCCTTGGTGCTAAGATAACAGATTGGGCTATCAAACATGGAATTTATTTGAGTGCTTCATCTAATTATTACCCACAAGGTAATGGCTTAGCTGAGAGTACTAATAAGAATCTATTAAGGATCATCAAAAGAACACTCAAGGATAATCAAAGAGCTTGGCATCTGATGTTGAATTCAAGTACTTTGGGCCAACAAAGTGACTCCTAAAATATCAGTTGGCAATTCACCATACAAACTTGTGTATGGAAAGGAAGCAAGAATGCCTATTTTAGTTGAGTTACTTGCATTGGATTTGCTACATCAAATGGAGCTGCTTGAGAATGAACCATTATAGGTTCGTTATGTAGAGTTAATGGAATTACAAGAGCTAAGAGATAAATCTCATTTGAATATGGAAAAGAATCAGAAACAAATGAAGAAGAATTTTGACAAGAAAGCCAAATTCAGAGTCTTCAATGAAGGAGATATTGTGTTAAAGTGGGATGCTGATCGTGCAAAACCAGGAAGACACTCAAAGTTTGATACACTCTGGAGTGGTCCTTACATGATTTTAGCTTGCAAGGAACACAATTGCTTTTCAGATTTCAAAATTGAACGGAGAGGAACTTCCCATTCTGTGAATGGTATGTTTCTCAAACATTATTATTGAAAATCTTATAATGATTGCTAGAGTAGGATTTCCCTTCAATAAGTGCGGTTCTGCACATTACAATGTTTTCAATTCAATAAGCACATTCATGCACGTGATCTAGTTTACCAAATCCTTTCCCATATTTAGTTTCATTTTGGAAGGATTGGACCTTTAAGAAAAGTCAAATTTTGGTTACATGTTTAGACTTCATGCCCAATGGACAAGAGCAAGGCACTAGTCTTTAAGCTAGCAAGTAGCTTTCCCAGTAAGATCACTAGAAATGTTGATAATTTTTGTACTTGTGCAAAAATGGGAAACTCAAAAATTCATCGTTACGATGAAAAGTCTTAGGTGAAAGTATATTTAAGCTAAGGATGTTTTTCTATTATTTACTTCTGAATTAGTTACAAGATTAAATGAAATCTACAGTTATGTGTGTTGTCACAAAACGGAACAGATCACATAGTCTGCAATTTCATGCCATCTTCAGCAAAAGAACACAAAGCCTCGAAGGAAAATTGTGTTGTCTTGATGAAGACGACAAATTACAGAGTAGGTGAAGTGCTGAGTCTTGAAAAAACAAATAGAAATGGAGATATTAGAAAATCAGGGTTCATTACTGAAAGTTACAAGTTCTCATCAATGTTCTCTCCTTCATGATTAAGACATTCAATTATGTTATTGAGTTGTTTAGTTCATTATACAAACCATACAGAGAAGCCAGAATGTAGAAAGAAATATACAACTCACTTATATAATTCAATGTTTTATTCATAAGGAATTTACAAATTTTTCCCAAACAAGCCGTGGGATGTAACTGGAAAGTAAAGTACAACTACTGAAATAAAAGGTACACATGCATGAAAGAGAAAGCAAAGGAGTATGAGTGAATCCATCATTGTTGTGAGGTTTCTTTTCTTCGATTGACTCATCTTCATCACCATCTTTTGTTCCTTCTTCATCTCCATTGTAGAAGCCACTGTACCTGAAAAAGAAGAAAAGTTAACTATCAGTTACGAGCTTAGGGATCAATTCATATTCCTACACTGTCCTACTTCATGCATATGAATATTTCCTAACAGGAGATGTATTCTACTTGAAGAAAAAACTGCATACATGCTTTATTCACTCAGAAGGAATGAAGAAAGAGAAGAGAAAAGAAGAAAACATGGACATAAGAGAGGCCAAAAGCCTAATTATTTTCTAATTGTTTTCCTAAGTGTGTAGGTACAAGTTGCAGCCAAGGAAAAATAGACAAGTCATAAGTGCATGCAATAAAAGGAAGAATGTAACTCAAAGTTTCAATAATTGTTCTGAAATGGAAGAATTTATAGTGTAGAAGAGAAACTAGTAAATAGAAGAAAACTTTTCAGTTGCAGCTAAAGGAGAAGAATCAAGTTTTTTGAAGCAAGAGTTAACTAGAAAAGAAAGGTTACAGTTGAAATGAATGAAGAGAATTCTGGAAAAAAATTGGCATGGCTTCACCATGTAAAATGGACATTTACAACTTTTCATCATACTTCGATTTCGGCTACTACATGCTCAAGGAGTTATTTGAATCAAGTAAGTGATACAGAGAAGTAGTAAAGCATGCTATGATCAAGATAAAACAACTATGATGTCTCATTTTATTTACCAATCTAGCTTCAAACATGAAGTGTCATAATTCTATATTCTGAATCAAAAAATACAACTACTATAGCTGAAATGGATGGAAGAGAGAATTCTAGAAAAAAATTGCCAGGGCTTCGCCATGAAAAATCAACATTTCAAATTTTCCAGCATACATGTAAAGCTGTAATGAAGCTCAAATACAATATTTAAGTAGAAAAGGAAAATAAACTACAACATTCCAACAAAACTTCAAAGTTCAGCATACAAGAATTTGTGAAACAAAAATTCCAAAAATAATGTGTCCCTTCCAGGTTCTCAAACAAAATAAATGATTAACTTCTACAATTTTCATTTCTCAGAATCAAATGTTTCAAAGTTATTCACAACAGAAATAAGAATGATATCCAGTACAGAGTTCCAGAAAATGGAGAAATCAATATCAAGCACATAATTTTACAAAATGACAACCATCATGTGGTATTGTTTTCATAATAAAATGTACATCATTTTTAAGCAATCATAATGATGAAAAGGATTTTAAAAAAGGGTCGGAAGTACAAGCATGCTTGAAAAGGATCAAGAGGTTGTTATTCAAAGCTAGTTGCTTCACAGAAAGGATACAATTTAAATTAGGAGAAATAATTTTTCCATCAGTTATTATACGGTGCTTTGAAATACAAACAAGAGTGCGATATTCTAACAAGTAACAGAATCATCTTCAAAATCAAAGTAAGGATAACTTAAATAATATTACATTGAACTAAGGAAAAATTATATAGCATAAGTGACTTTCAGAAATGAAGCAAGTTGACTTTCAAAAATGAGGCAAGTTTAAGTGTACATAATTCTACTGATAGGTTCCAAGAAAGGCTCAGGGTTGATTCAAAGAAGAAATTTGATCAGAAAACTCATACATATCCAGGTCAAAGGGATATTCGGGAACACAGTTGAAAATGTGTTGTTATCACATAAGCTAAGAAATGACAGTGCGGACCTAGTATCCCCACGAGATCCAAGAATTATAAATATCAAAGTGCTCAGTTACTTGAAGGAGTAAAAGTGACAAACACCTCAGATCCAAGTCCTCAACGAAGGAGAATACAAAGTAAATATCACACACAACTGACTCCCAAATCAAGCTCAAAGGCGTGAAGATACAAGAAAAATAGAGATCTGTGGGTACCCATGTCATAAAAGCACAAATCAGGGCAATGAACAATGACCTGAGATGCAATATTTATCCACATCTAAGCTCATTTTTTTACAAAAGAACTCACAGATTTGAGAAAGAAAACATTAGAAAATCAGGGAAAATATCTCAGAAAACCCAATGAGCATTAAATAATGGCGACCCAATTTTCTTTACCAAGGCAAAATACGAGTATTTCAAACCAGGAAGAGCCATAGTTTTCATCGTAGAAGCACGTTCAGGGGTAAATCCAGACAGAGATATATGCCAATAGAATTTTCAGAAAACTCAAGGCAAAGAAAAGAACCTTAAAACAAAGTGTTCACGTTCGCAGAAACTCACATGGGTCAAAGGATAATATAGTTCCAAGCTTAAAGTCTATAAATGACGGAAAACATCCACAATCCTCCCACTCAAAAAACTCGTAAAGGAGCTACAGATTCTCAAAGACTCAGAAGGCCGAAAGATGCAGAAGAAAACTACTTTATGGCCGATACAGGAAAATGAAGTAAATACACAACCCTCTACAACTGAGATAAGAAAACCCAAAAGCATGAGCAAACTATAAATAGAAATAGAAGAACAAGTAGGTTTTGAACTTATGGTAAATTTTTGACATCCACCAAGAGCAGAATGAATCCAAGTACAAATGATTCGAAATAAATAAATATATATATATATATATATAGATTCTGCCATTAATCAAAAAATGATCAATGGGTATTAGGAATCATAGAAATAATCAAGAACTAACATATTGAGTTGAAGCTTTTCAAACCCTCAAAGTTTCAGATCAGACAAAGAGTCGTAAAGTAGTCAAGATCATGATCTCAGAAATGGCTGCCACCTAAAAGGAAGTATCAGAGAGCCCGATTAACGAAGGAAAGAGATCAAATACTTTCACTCATAGAGCTCCACAGATTCAAAGAAACCATTTCTCAGAGTTATCTCAGATTCGAGATCAAAAGAAAGAATATGGCAGAGAGATCAAATATTTTAACTCACAAAGCAAACTCAGATCTCATGGACTTCGCCACCAAAGACCAAATAGAACAAACCAAGCTTGAAGAAACAACCATGGTGGAAAGTAAACCTCACAGAGTTCTAAGAACTCAAAAAGTTGGATTACAGGAAAAGCTTGAGAATGACCAAGGCACACCATGAAAACTTGAGGAAGTCAAACTTATGATCCCCTCCACAGAAGCTAAACACCCAAATCTCAAAATGATAGAGAAATATCAACGTTTGAGCTCTCATGGCCACATAGAAACCATAAAACCAGATAAATCTTGAAGAACCAAAAAGTGCCAACCATGAAAACCTGATAATGATAGAGAGATTTTGTAGAGGAGGAGCTACAAAATATAGGTATAGCCGAGCTCGAATCAAGAACAAAACAATGGCATTGAAGAAAAAAAAATTCAGGGCTTCACCCGCATAACCAAAAACCAAATGAAATGTGCTTGAGGGTCGAAGACACTCTTTACCATGCAAACTCAAGAGGTGAGTTTCAACCTGACTCAACCATGGTTCAGGATCAATGGCTTCAGATCAAAAGTACAGAGATCAAAGGCCAAGAATGATCCTCAAATTTCAAAGCAAACTACCATGATCAGGATGCCACCGACAACATTTAATGTCTAGTCAGAAACCCTAAACATGATTCCAAGGATCAATGACATCAAGTTAAAGGTACAAATATCAAGGGCTGAAGATGATCAACAAATATCAAAGCAAACTCAACTTGAGTTACATAAGCCACTCGACCAAGTTACCAAGGGGTGAGTCACCGTGGAGAAGGGGACAACCCACATGTCCATAAAACAAAATCATTTGCAATGACTTTCAAATTATAACCATAGTGCATGCTCCAAATAATATAAAAGGGCCGACCAAATTATACCCAATGATCACCGAAAAGGTGAATTTTGAAATATGCCAAGGCCAACAACTATAAGGTGGCAGACTATATAGTATGGTCATGGTAAATAATCAAAGGTGGCCGAGTATGGTAGTGGCTATTACAAGTGCCCTTGTATTAGTTGCAAACCATAGTATTATTCCTAAGTCCACTAAGGTGGCCAAACCAAGTAAATTAAAGGAGGTCCCCACACCAAGGAGTTGAAGATGATATGCAACATGTTATCCATGTGATCACTAGAAGACAAAATAAGTGTCAACATTAGAGACAAGGGTGGTCCCAATCAGGATTGATATTTGGATGAATTATTTTGCAAAATATTGCAAGTATTGTAATTATTTTTTTCACTCACAGGAGTTTTATTCTTGCATGCCTTCACAACAGACAAAATAGAGAAGAAGAAGACAGAGTTGCATATTCATGGAGAGAGACTTGCCTAGAAAGCAATTTTATTTTTAGTAAATTGTTCACCCTTATTTTCTTAAAAATAGAATAGTCAACTTTAGTTTGAATGTAATGTAAGTAATGCTAATAATGCATGTTTGTAATTGCATGCTCTATTTTTCCTCAAGTGTTTTTCCCTTAGATATTCTGCAGAAAACTATTGGCTCATGCATCAAAAATTCTTCCCATATCAGTTGTGCATATACTCAGTCAAATCCCTCATACAAATTTGGTGTATCACCTTAAGTTTTAATTATTTTTCAGTCATATTTTACTCTCAAACTCCCAAAAATTAGTTTAGGATACACCAATAAGGAACCAACCTTGATACCAGAGACTCACCTCAAAATAGGTATACCCACAGACTGAGGTGTTTCCATTGTATCTACGAAAGAGAGAGATCAATTGTGCAAGATTAGAAAACCTACAACCATCTCTCTACAGGGTGCACTTTTGAGAGATAACAATTATATCTTGTGTTGATGATTTGGGAGTTGAGTCGGTGATTTAAGGGGTTAGGAAACCCGTTTCTATTCGCACCATCTCTGTTATGCAGCTTAAGTGGTGTGTGTGACAGGGTTTTTAGATGTATGTTGTTACAGTCAGTGACAAATCAGAGGATGGGTCTAGTGGACCATTGCGAGATGATCACCCCATTTTTAGAAAGTTTGCAGATGTCTTTCTGAGGAGCTACCGAGGTTACCACCCCCACATGAGATTGATTTTCATATAGACCTAGTTCCGGGAGCAGAGCCTATCTCATGAGCACCTTATGGAATGGCCACACCCGAGATCTATGAACTTAAGTTACAACTTGAGGGCCTTTTGGAGAAAGGTGTTATCCATCCTAGTGTATCCCCTTGGGGTGCACCGGTGATTTTTGTGAAGAAAAAGGATGGATCCTTGTGATTGTGTATTGATTACCGCTAACTGAATAACGTAATGATTAAGAATAATTATCCCCTTCCACAGATTGATGATTTGTTTGATCAAATGAAGGGAGCCATGGTTTTCTCTAAGATTGATCTTAAGTTAGGCTACCATCAGCTGATGATTTCGGAGGTGGACATTCATAAGACCACCTTCTATATGAGATATGGCACTATGAGTTCATAGCGGTGCCTTTTGGTTTGAATAATGCCCAGCAGTTGTTTATGGGTTTGATGAATGGGGTATTTAGGAAATTCTTAGATCACTTCATGCTCATCATCCCCGATAACATTCTCGATTTACTCACATATGCATGAGGAGCACAAGGGGACCTTCGCAAGGTTCTTCAGTGTCTTCGAGAGAAACAACTTTTCTGGAACTTGGAGAAGTGTGCATTCTTTCAGATGGAGGTGCATTATTTGGGCCATATCATTTATGGGGAAGGTATCGCCATCGATCCCTCCAAGATTAGAGTTATTATGGATTGGCGAGCACCCACTTCTATGATTGAGGTGCATAGCTTCATGGGATTAGCAGGTTACTACTGGAGATTTTTTCAGGAATTCTCTCAGATTACACACCCCATCACTTCCCTATAGAGGAAAGGGAATAAGTTTGTTTGGTCGACACGTGCAAGAAGGCCTTCATTACACTAAAGGAATGCCTCACTATAGCACCTATTCTTGTCGTTTTGGATCCACAGGGTGATTTTTTTGTTTGCACGGATACTTCTTTAGCAGGGCTTGGAGGTGTGTTGATGCAGGAGGGTAGTGTAGTGGATTTTGAGTCTCGTAAGCTCAAATATTATGAGCTTAATTACCCGACTCCTAATCTTGAGCTTGCAATAGTTGTGCATGCTTTGGTTCGATGGAGACATTTTCTGCTTGCTCAAGATTCACACTCAGCACGGATCACCTGAGTCTTCATCACCTCTTCACGTAACCCAATCTCAACGCTCATTAGCAGTGTTGGATAGATTTTATTTTTGAGTATGATATGGAGATATAGCATGTTAAAGGGAAGGATAATGTGGTGCGACACTCTTAGTAGAAGGAGACATATGAGTATGGCCACCTCGGTGAGCACAGATTTGCAAAGTAGGATCCTTCAACAACTTCCTCTTGATAGCTTCTACATTAAATTTCGAGCAGATATCGAGTCTCGAGACCCCTCGAGGGGAATTTTAATGGTTTTTCTTTGGAGGCGTATGGTCTTCTCGAGCACGAGGGACCGATTTCTGTTCCCAGAGATGGAGGCTTAATCCAGGACATCTGGTAGAGGCACATCATGCACCCTATTCAGCCCATCTCGGGGTGAAGAAGATGCACGCCACCTTGAGACAGTTATATCATTGGAGAGAATTTAGAGAGACATGGCCCGGTTTGTGTCATGATGCTTAGAGTGCTAGAAAGTGAAGGCTAAGCATCGGCATCTAGCTAGCCTTCTCTTTCCTCATGCTATACCGAGAATGGAAATGGGACAACATTTTCATGGATTTCATTATTGGGCTACCAATGTTGAGATATCACCATGATGCCATCATGCTCATGGTTGATAAATTGAAAAATTTTCTCACTTTTCTCTAGTGAAGACCACGTATACAATTAGAGTAGTGGCACGGTATATTTGGATGAGATCGTCAGGTTGTACATGATTTTACAAAAGATCATTAATGATCAAGATCCTTTGTACACTTCCCATTTTTAGACTACCATGCAGCATGCCCTTGAGACGAAGATCAATTTCAACATAGCATATCACCCCGAGATAGATGGACAGACTAAGTGGGTGAATCAGATTTTAGAGGACATGCTCAGGATGTATGTGATGGATCAGCAATCTAGATGGGAGGAGTACCTGTACTTAGTGGATTTTTCCTACAATAATAGTTTTCAGAGTTCTATAGGCATGGCTCCTTTTCAGGATTTGTATGGTAGGGAGTGCAAGACACCTCTTAGCTGGGATAGGCTAGAGGATAGGGTTTCTCTTAGACTAGCTTTGTTGCAGGACATGGAGCAGTAAGTGATTTTGATCAGACAGAGATTGTAGGAGGCACATGATAGGTAGAAGAAGTACGTAGATCAACATAGGACTAACCATATTTTTGATGTGGGCATGAAGGTGTTCCTTCATGTCAGGCCACACAAGAGCCATATCCGTTATGGAAAAGGCTCTAAGTTATCTCCTAGATTCATGGGTCCTTTTGAGATCTTAGAGCGTATCGGCCCTATGGCCTACCGTCTAAAGCATTGCCACCGATATTTTCTCATGTACATGATGTGTTTCATGTTTCAATTCTCGGAGATATGTTGCAGATTCTTCTCATGTCTTAGATTGGACGTCATTGTAGGTGTAGGATCGGTGGAAGGTGATGGTGGAGCCCGTTTGCATCCTGAGATCACAGGACCACGGGCCTTCGAGGCATAGAGGTTGATCGTGTTTGGGTGCAGTGGGAAAGATTTGATGAGACTATAGGTACATGGGAGGATGCTACTTTACTATGAGTTCAATTTCCAAATTTGTTCCAGTGACTTCCAGGAAGAAGTCGAGTCTAAGGGGAGGGGGATGTAGTGCCCACTTCCCTTTGACACCTATGTGATACTAATCATGATAATGTTGATTATATTATGGACATGATTATGGAATTTATTATAGTATGATGTTAAATCTTAGATCATGGATTATTGTTGACTTGTTTTAGTTATGATGCATGATAAATTATTAGAGACATTTTATATGTTGATGATGATATAATGTTGGACGTGGTTATATGGTGGATGTTGTTTGGACTTGAAATAATTGGTTATTTGTATTAGACCTAGAAAATGAAAATTGGATCAAAATTGATGATGATATAGTTATTAATGAAATTTTGAGTGATACTTTGTTGATTTTCGTGATAATTGTTGTGATTCACATATATATTGATGATATTTAAATTATAATTATATTCATTTGAATATTCTAATATGGCCACGAGGTGGAAGGAGGTATTTGTGTTTTGCAGGTTAAAATATCACAACAAACATTGAGGGATTGGAGACCAACCACATTGGAATTCTAGATAAATTCAACAAGGTCACCATGGCAACTTGTTTTTTGTTGTGTGTTTGTATTTTTGTTAGGGATTCCCATGGGGGTAATCACGTTTAAATGTGACCAAGGGATTTTATGTTTTTCTTTTATTTGGTCCCTTTTGTTTAATTTTTGCATGTGTTTTATGTGGTGCACTTACCCTTTCATTATTTATTTAATGTGGTGTTAATATTGTGAGTAATCATATTATTTAGTTAATTAATTAAAATATGTCATAAGAATGTAATTAATAGAGTTGTTGCCCATGTTTTAAAGTGTTGTGAAAATGTGTAAGTAATGTGTAAGTGACCTTGTAAGTGATGTGTAAGTTAACTTTTGAGTATGAAACACTCCACCTTCTTGGAAATTCAAATTTTTCCTTGGAGGCTAATTTTGGAGGCTTGAGGGACAAGTTAAACTTGTCTCGTGCCTATTAAATTTACATACTTGACCTTGCCTATGGTTGGAGGGTTAGATTTGAACCTTTTTTTTTTGCATTTTTTACAAGTCAAGTTGAATGTTGTAATTGCACTTTTCTTACTTAATTTAATTTCAGTCCTTATGGGGTATGGGCTTGGCTTGCTTGAGTGTGTAAGTGAACTGTCATATTATTCACCCACTTATTTATTATTCATTGGAGAATGAAGTTGACTTTTGGGGGTTGGGGTTGAGGCTATGTGATGTGGCATCCTACATGTATCCTCCTTATTCTCTTATCTTCCCTCTTCTATAAAATTCAAATTTTTTGCCTTGTTTTGGGTTCTTTCACTTTTAAAGACTTCATCTCGGGCCAATTTTTCTTGTTGTTTTGAGAACTCTTACTTGGAGGAGTTTTGGAAGATTGTTGCATGCTTGTGCTTGGATGTTTTGGATTGCTTGCATTAGGATAAAGCTTGTTGTTTTGGAACTTGGAACAACTCCATCATGGAGAGGTAGGAGCTTGGCTCTTGAAATGCTCTTCTTTTATATATGTAAATGTTCTTGTGTGAATGTTTTGGTATATTTGTGGGTTGTTGGGTAGATGGCCTAGGAATGGTGTAGGAGAAGACTATGGGGTTATTTTGTGGGAGGCACAAGTGTGTTTTATGGAGGTATAAGGGTGGAGGGAGTTGGGATTTGGGTTCCACCTTACAAAGAAATAACTTGCATTTCTTTACTCATTATGGGGTGTCATAAGAGGTTGGGGAGGCATAAGGAAATGTGAGGAATATGGGGTACTTGGGGAGGCATAAGGGCATGACATGGATTTGAAATTATATGTGTGTGTGTGTGTGTGTGTGTGTGTGTTGGTGGTTTTTCTCGGGTGTGGACACCCATTTCCCCTTTGGGATGCATAAGCAACATCCCCATAGATTCTTGCTCCTCGGCTTACTTGATGAAGCCTTTATATTGTTTTTCATGTTTTAATGTAGTTGTAAACTACATTCTGTTTGGGACTATGTTTCTTTATGAAAATGTTGCTTGTATGTTTATGGAAGCATCTGTTTCCATGAGTTGGATCACATCTTTTATTGCATTGTGGTTGGGGCTCAGGGGCCAATGAAGAAGGATGGATTCTCCTCTTCAATGAATGTTTTGATTGGATGGAAATAATTTTCTTTCCCCTACTCTGTTGTGATCAAATTAGAAGAGTGAAGAGTATGCAAGTTGTTGTTATGGAGCTGAGAAAAGACAGGTTTGATGACCCCTTGTGAAATGAAATATCATTGTAACATTTCCCACTTGAAGTGGATGAACTTGTAAATTTTTGTAATGGAAAGATGTTGTATTGATTGCAAGTGGAAATTAGAAATGTAAAACATTTATACTCTGCATTCTGTTTTGGAAAGAATGTGAAAGAATGATACATATTTTTGTATCTTGCATTTTGAAACCAAATGGAAAGGAAGTTGTAAGAGTTTATTTAAATTAATGGAAGTGGTTTTGTCTTATCTATATGTTATTATTCCATTTAAAATTTGTGTTTAGCATTCACTATGAAATCCCTATTTGAAAAGTGGTAAAGTGAAACACGTGAGAAGAAAATGTATTATTTTGTTCTATATATAATATATGTTTTGGAAGGAATAAAAGAAGAAAGGTTGTAATGTTATATTTTGGAATCAATAAAGGATTGCATTACCTTTTTCAATCTGTATTATTGTATTGAAATTGATCATCCATTGTGTTTTGAAATCTCTGTTGAAAAGAAGAATTATGTGTGAGGAAAAATATAATGCTTTATTCTTCAACAAAAATGTTAAGATTGGAAATCAAAATTTACATTTTAGCCTGTAGATGGTTTTATTGAATCAACTAAATGTATTAGGCTAGGATTAGAATGAATTTCCACACATGGGAGATGGAAAGTAATTAAATAGATCCTTTAAAAATTTTCCCTCTATTTTGTTCTTTCAAACGTGAAACTATCTAAACAAAAAATGCACAGATCAAACCTGAGACGATAAAAGAACAAATTAAATGATTAAATTGAAGTATTAGGCCCTAAACGAATTTAATTAGACAAAAACACTTAATGGAAATACTTCAAAACATGGAAAAACCGAGTTCAAAGTTTCCACAATCGTTTTGCTGTCAAATTTGTAAATTTTGAATTGGAATTTCAATCAAACAGATCTACCTCACAAACTTATCCTAATTCCTCCTAAGAACAACTCTCCATGTCTATTTGACATGTTGAGAGAGGAAGGAGATCAAATTGAATAAATCTCACAAGTTAAAATTTACTAGTTCGCACTATAAAAGCTTGCAGGCCATTTTCTTAAAATTATCCCTAAAAATTGATCAAAATTAAAAATTAATGATCCCTATGTAAAGAGGACGCCGAGAGCTTTCCACTCGTTTTCCCAAAACCGATCTCTCTATCAAAAGTTATGGCCTTCTGAAATTTTTCTTCCTTGGTGTCAAAAATTGGGAAAAATTTCCTTGGCCGGCCCGTGGGCAAGAATTTTTCCCTTAGATCTTCGCAAAATTTTTAGGAAAATTTTTAAAAATTTTCCAATCACCTTGCACCACACCAATGAGAGGCTGCCACATGGCATCACAGGGTGTTGGCGTTGGGGCAGACCCTTTCTTTCAACTTAGCAAATCCAGGAAAGTTTTTGGAAAATATTCCAAGTTTTCTCGCCACCCCGCTAGCCCTCGACCAATCAGGTGATGCCACGTGGCATCACGAGGCATCAAAGGAGGTGTGAGTCCCTTTTTCCTTTTTGTGTTTTAGAAAATTTTGGGAAAATTTTCCATTTTATCTCCATCGTCCCGCCGACCCGCAACGAATCGGGAGCGGCCACGTAGCATTGGGAGCTGGCAGAGGCACGGGTCGGTGTTACCCTCTTAACCCTTTGGGGCATTAAAAAAAAGTTCTCCCCACCAACCCACTTTCCCTTCATTGGCTTAGGTGATGCCTTGTGTCCCTTGCGGCTAGCAGATTTGCGGGTGTAATGTTGGATTGTCGCCCCATGTGAGAAATTTTCCCAAACGCGTTTCCCGTCGCCCGCTCTCCCCACGCTGGATTGAGAAGCGCAACATGTCCCTTGTGGACTTACGCACCCGCGGTGTGTGAGCACAAAGTTTTTTTTTTTCCCCACGTGGGAAATGTTCCAAACCCGCCCTTTGAGAAAATTTTCACCCCAAGGCCCGTTGACCCATAACTTGAGAAATATGAGGAGTTAGGTGGACTTATTTATATCAATGGAAATGTGAGGAAATTTCTGTCCAATGAGGTTGATTTAGGGAATTTTATAATGCGTTAATTGTGAAAAAAATCAAGTTGTAACTTTAAGCCTGTTAGAGAGTGGGTATGGTGAAGATTTACCCTCTGAACCTTATTGAACCGTCTAACCCTAAATTTTTGACTTTATGACCCCTAATAATTGTTAATAAAAGAAAAGTATGTTCTAGTGGATTAAAATTGTTCTGGAACTATTAGTGACAGATGTTGCCTTACAACCTGGTTGTAGACTCTTTTAAAAAAAATAAAATTATTCCATAATTTTTCCTAACTAATCCTAGGTTGTTCCTTGGATCTCAAGTCAGATTGTTTTTAGTGGGCATTACATACGAGATCATTTGGGCTAGAATTTCTTTCCAAAGGTGATAGTAAATATGGTATTAAAATTACTATTTCGTAAAGTTTGGGACATTACTTGTCTTAGGTATAAAATCCAATTGGAAGACCATGAGAACATACCCACATAGCCATAGAAATGCCTAGAATGCTTTGTTTCATATGTAGAATCACCAATAGATTTTCTATAAAAAAAAAATGTAGCTTTCTTCCGATTTCTTCAACATGTAGATATCATGTTTATCTTGCATCTTATGTTGGCTCTATGAGATCTAGACCTCTTAATTCCTGCTTGAATGGTATTATTTACTCTACATGTTATATATTGTTGTGGTCTTTCATCTGATTTTTCTTGGTACTCATATTTTTATTTGATTTCCATTTTACCTTTTACCATATTCCATTCTTCCTTATAGTAGTAATTACATTGTAATTACAATATTCATTTCGCAACAACTCACAAAAATGGTAGCTAGCATTGTACCCTTACAACTTGTCCGGAAACAACCATTAAAGATGATACCTGTACTCACCACTCTACTTTTACCATAAAGTGCCGAGAGAGGATATTACATATGTAGTGTCCACTTCCCTTTAACACCTTTTTGATCATCGATCATGATACTTCGATTATATTATGGACATGATTATGGACTTTAATATAGTATGATGTTAGATGTTAGATCATGGATTATTGTTGACCTGATTAAGTTATGATGCATGATGATTATTACATACATTTTGGATATTGATGTTTATATACTATTTGACATGATTATACTATGGATGTTGTTCGAACATGTGATATTTGGATATTGCGAGTAGACATAGAAATGGAAATTATTTGATGATGATATAGTTGTTGAGTAAAATTGCAAATGATCTTGTTGGTTTCTTGGATGTTGTTGTGATCCACATATCTAGATGATTTTAGAATTTTATTTATATTATTTTGGATGTTCTGATATGGGCACGAGGCCGAAGGAAGTATTCGTGTTTTACAGGTTAAAATATCACAACAAACATCGGGGATAAGAGACCAACTACATTGGAATTCTAGAAGAATTCAACAAGGTCATCATGGCAACTTGTATTTGTTTGTGCGTGTTTGTGTGTGTAAGGGGTTACCATTGGGGATCAACTTTAAATGTGACCAAGGGGTTATGTGTATTAATTTATTGGTTCATTTATTTATGTTTGCATGTGTTTATTTTGTGGTGTATTGACCCTTTCATTATTCATTAAATTATGTGTAATATTGTGAGTATTCATGTTAAGTTAATTAATTAAAATATTTAATAAGAAAGTAATTAATAGAGTTGTTGGCCTTGAATTAAAGTGTTGTAAGAGATGTGTAAGTGATGTGTAAGTTAAATTTTGAGTGTGAAACACTCCACCTTCTTGGAAATTCGAATTTTTCCTTGGAGGCTGATTTTGGAGGCTTGTGGGACAAGTTAAACTTATCCCATACCTCTTAAATTTAGTTACCAACCATGCCTATGGTTGGATAGTTGAAATTAAACTTTTATAATGATTTTTAGAAGACAAATTGTAAGTTTTAATTACACTTTTCTTACTTGGTTTAATTTCAGCCTTTTGGGGTGTGAGTTGGATTCGAGTATGTAAGTAAATTTTCATATTATTCACCCACCTATTTATTATGCATTGGAGAATGAAGTTGACTTTTGGGTTGGGGTTGAGGATGTGTGATGTGGCATCCTACATGGATCCACCTCATCCTCTTCTCTTCCCTCTTCTATTAAATTCAAATTGCTTGCCTTGTTTTGGGTTGCTTCACTTTTGGAAACTCCTTTTGGGGTGAATTCTTTGTTGTTTTGGAGATCTTGCTTGGAGAAGTTTTTGAAAGATTGTTGCATGCTTGTGCTTGGCTGATTGGGATTGCTTGCATTGGGATAAAGCTTGTTTTGGAACTTGGAACAACTCCATCATGGAGAGGTAGGAGCTTGGCTCTTGTAATGCTTCTCTTTCTATTTATGAAATTGTTATTGTTGTGAATGTTTTGGTATGTTTGTGGGATGTTGGGTAGATGGCCTAGGTATGGTGTAGGAGAAGACTATGGGGTTCATTTTGTGGGAGGAACAAGTGTTTTGGGGAGGTATAAGTGTGGAGGGAGTTAGGATTTGGGTTCCACCTTACAAAGAAATAACTTGCATTTCTTTACTCGTTATGGGGTGCCATAAGAGGTTGGGGAGGCATAAGGAAATGTGAGGAATAAGGGGTACTTGGGGGAGGCATAAGGGCATGTTAGGGCTTTGATATACTATGTTTTGGTGGTTTGAAATCATGTGGTGATACACATTTTCCCTTTGGGAGGAACAAGTAGAATCCCCCATAGTTTCTTGCTCATTTGGCTTGTTGGATGAAGCCTTAGTGTTGTTTGTCATGCTTTAATATAGTTGCAAACTACATTCTGTTTGGACTGTGTTTTAAATGTGAAATTTGCATGTGTGTTATGAAAGCCTATTATTGCGATGAGTTGAATCATATCTTCTATTGTTTTTGGTGGGGATCGGGGCCAATGAAGAAGGATGTCTTCTCCTTGTCATTGGATTCTTGGTTGGGTGGAGAGCGTTGCCTTTCCCCTCCTCTTGTTGTGATCGAGGTGGAAGAATGATAGATCTACATATTGTTGTTCGGAGAGAAAGGTAAATGAAATAAAATAGTTGAGCAACCCTTGTTGAGATAAATCTTATTGTAACCTTCCCACTTGAAGTGGATGAACTCGTATATGTTTTGTAATGGAAATATGTTGTATTGAATATGAAAGTTGTAAATTGAAATGTGAAAGAGATATACTTCGTTTCTATTTTTGAAAGAAAGAATTGTATTTTGTATGATGAATTTGAGGAATGAAAGAAATAAGTTGTAAGTTTTCTTTTGGAATCAATAAATGAATGTATTACCTTTCTCAAATTGCATTGTTGTATTGAATCTGATCATTTCAATGTATTTGAAATCTCTGTTTGAAAGGAAGAAATGAGTGTGAGAAAAATACAGAATTTTGTCTTTTGAAATGTGTAAAATTTGAAATCAAAATTACATTTTGGTTTTGAATAGTTTGATTTGAATCAACTAAATGTATTAGATTGGAATTGGAACATATTCTTATACTTGGAAGAAGAAAATGGCAAATAGACCCTTTAAAATTTGATCTCTGTTTTGTATTTTCAAACTGACAATTATTTAATCCAAAATGCATAGACCGAACCTACAACAAATAAATAAAAATGAAACATCAAATTATACACAATAAGATCTAGATGAATTCATCTAGATATTAACACTTAAGGAATTTCTTATAAAACTTAGCAAACTCGGGCTCAAATCGTTTCATTGTCGTTTTGTTGTCAAAGTTGTAAATTTTCAAATTGGAGCTCAATAAAACAAACTTACCTTCCGATCCATCATAAATCCATCTAAGAACAATTATCCATGTTTAATGGACAAGTTGAGGGAGGAAGGAGATCAATTGATTAAAAATTCATATGTTAAAATTTACCAGTTTGCGTTTTTAAAGCCTACAGATCATTTTCATGAAATTGACCCCTTAAAATTTATCAAAATAAAAATTTAATGATTTCTGTGTAAAGATAACATTGAGAGATTCGCAGAAAGTCCTTGTTTGCTAAAAAATGAGTTCCTAATCAAAATTTATGGCTTCCTGAAGTTTCCCTTCATTTGGCTTAAAAAATAATTCTAACTGTCAAAAAAAAATGGAAAATTTTCTAAGTTTTCTCCATGGCCCCGCCGGCCTGCAACCAATTAGGTGCTACCATGTGGCATCATGGGGCATCAGTGGAGGAGCAAATTCTTTAAAAAAACTTAGCACTTAAGAAATTTTTTGGGAAAATTTTCTAAGTTTTCTCCGCGGCCCCGCCGGCCCGTAACCAATCAGGTCTTGTCACATGGTGTCACGAGGCATTGACGGAGGAGCGGATCCCTTCAAAAACTTAGTTCTTTGAAAATTTTCTTTGGGAAAAAAATTCTATGTTCTCCCACCAGCCCGCCGACCTACGACTAATGGATGGTGACATGTGGTGCCTTAGGCGATGACGGAGGCACATAGTGTTTTGATCCCTTAGCACTTTTCATCAAAAAGGAGAAAATTCTAAAAATACTCTGGTGACCCAACTTTCCGCTAGAGTTGGGAAATGAAGACACGTGTCCTTTCAGGCTTGCGAGCACGCGGAGGTAAATCGCAGTTCTTTCCTAAAAGGGAAAAACACTAAAGTTATTCCCTGCTCTGCTATCCCGCACATGGAAAAAAATTGCTTCACCCCGTTGGTCCGTATTCCTCCTCCAGGTGAAAATTATCTCCAAATTCTGTACGTCCGCGCATGGAAAAATTTTCTCCCCTAGGCCCGCAGACTGCTCTTGGGAAAATTTTCCTCCCAAGGTCCGTCGGCCCATATCTTGAGAAATATGAGGATTTAGGAGGACTTATTTATATCACCGGAAAGGTGAGGAAATTTCCTATCTAATGGGAATGTTGTTGGGAATTTTTGAGTGCATTATTTTTGAGAAAAATTAGGTTGAATCTTTTAATCCTGTTAGAGAGTGGTATAGTGAGAAATTACCCTCTTAACCTAATTGATTAATCTAACCCTAAGTTTGGACCTTGTGATCTTTTATAATTGTCATATTAATAAAAATATAAGCTATTAATAATATTTTGCTCGAAAATGTGCTTGCGACAACTGTTGTCTTGTAACCTGGTTGTTGACTCTTTTAAACAAAAAAAAAAATTTCATAATTTTCCTAACTAATCCTAGGTTGTTCTTGGGTCTCAAGTGGGTTGTTTTAGTGGGCGTTACACTTGGTATCATAGTAGTGGTTCAAAATCTTGGGCCATTGGGCACACTAGAAAACTTGAGACATGAACTTTAAACCTAGCACACTTTTAAATCTAGAAAACAACTTAGTTTAGAGATTACACATTTTAGTAAACATGGAAGCTAAGTAAAACCTAGAATAAGGAGCTAACTCTTGTTTTTCTCTCATGGAGGCACAGGAAAGATGAGGATCCTTTTCACATAGACCTAGGCATACCACTTCCACATCATGTTGTAGTAGCCATCATACCAGAGATTTTGTGAACTCTTGAGAATGTTAATCACGCTCTACGAGGAGGGACCGTAGGGGCACATTCATCAGGACATGGTAGGGTGACATTCATTGACACTTGTGCATCTCCTCGAAACAAGGAGTGTAGAGGAGAGAACTCCCATGTGGAGTTAGCTAGAGTAGAGTCACCATAGAGGGGACAGGAGACTGGGTTTCAAGACATAGAGAGAGGTATCGGAGCCCTAGGCTTATGGATGAGCATGCAGAGAGGCCTAAAGGTCATGTCGATCACGGCTTCAAATCACATCAAGGAGATCCTGAAAGCTTTTTCCATCCCATTATTCTTGTGACACAGGTGGATTTTAGGCAGAGGCCTAGTTGGTGAGCTTGAGTAGATGCTTCAAGCTATGTCCTTGTTCTAGCAACACGAAATCTCGTGTTGCGATCCATCTATTGAGGGATGGAGCTAGTGTCTGATGGCGGATAGAGGAGCAGAAGCTCCATGTTGATTCCGAGACAGTTACCTAGGAGTTATTTGAGGAGTGATACAGAGTATATATTTGTCACAGAGGTTCTTTCAATGACGAAAAGATCGATTTCATGATCTCCAATAGACATCTCTTACAGTAGTAGAGTATGAGAGTAGATTTCTGGATCTACTCTAGTATGTTGATTACATGCAGGATGAGTAGGTGTGGATCCACAGGTTCATCCATGGCCTTGAATCTAGACATTAGAGGTGTAGTATGGATTCATTGTTTGCATAAATTAGCTTAGGTTGTTGAGAAGTTCTATATAGTAGAGGAGACTTGGGGTAAGACCCAGTAGGATAGAGACCGAGTTCGGAGCCGTATACAATAGATGCAGGACAGCAGATCAAGGGGGTTAGTACCTCTTCCTCATGGTGGACAGGGTTCATCACACTCATGTTTTAGAGCACAAAGAAGATGCAGATATCGTAGTCCCACCCACCTTATAGACCTCCATAGAGGTTTGATGGATAGAGAGGTCAAAGTTTGGGGCCTCCTCCTAGGGGTCCCATCAGGACATAGGGTGCCGAGAGAGCTAACTTAGTAGGAGCTCACCACAGAGATACCTCAAGGACTACGGTCGAGTCAACAAGATCCACACCACAAACCCCCAGAGTACTGACTAGAGCTGTTACACAGGGGAGAGGATCAGGTGGTTGTTTTGGGTGTGGTGTTACTAGACATTTTTAGAGAGACTACCCATAAAACCCTAATAACAAGGGTAAGACACAAATATCAAACCCTGTTGTTGGTGATATGGGGTGCAGTCATAGGATGTATGCAGTGGTCAAGAACTACCAAACAAAGCATCGAGTACAATTATTGAGACTGCAGGTAACATTGGTGGTATTCCTACCTCCATTTTGTTTGATTATGGTTCTTGATTCTTTTATTGCACCATCTTTAGTAGAGCGATGCAGGTTGGTGGCAGTTAGGCAGGGTCATAGTTGGGATGTTTAGATGGCTTATGGAGCCAAGATCTCTATAAAATCCTTAGTTAAGGAGTGTGTGGTGGATTTAGGACCTTTCACCATTACCTCGGATCTTCGTATCCTTTCGTTGGGCTCTTATGGAGTCATCTTGGGTATGGACTGGCTATCTGCACACATAGCCAAAGTGGATTGTTACCACAAGATCATATCTTTCACAGATGATCTAGAAGTCAAGGGAATGATAGTGGGGTCAAAATACCCATTTATATTCACACAATATCCACTATGTAGCTTAAGCGATGTGTACGATGGGGTTGTTAGATGTTTACTGTCACAATTAGTGACAAATCAAAGGATGGGTCTCGTGGACCATTGCTAGATGACCATCCCATTTTGAGAGAGTTTTCAGTTGTCTTTCCAGGGGAGCTAGCGGGGTTACCACCCTCACGTGAGATTGATTTTCATATAGATCTGGTTCTGAGAGCGGAGCTTATCTCATGTGTAACTTATCGAATGACTTCCCCCGAGCTCTACGAGATCAAGTTATAGCTAGAGGGCCTTCTAGAAAGGGCCTAATTCATCCTAGTGTGTCCCCTTGGGGTGCATTGGTGATCTTTGTAAAGCAAAATGATGGATCCTTGTGGTTGTGTATTGATTACCACAAGCTAAATAAGGTAACGATCAAGAATCGTTATCCCCTTCCACACATTGATGATTTGTTTTATCAGATGAAGGGAGCCAAATTTTTCTCTAAGATAGACCTTATGTCAAGCTACCATTAGTGAGGATTTTGGAAGCAGAAATTCATATGACCGCCTTCCGTATGAGAGATGGCCACTATGATTTCACAGTGGTAACTTTTGGTTTGACTAATGCCCCCGCAGTATTTATGAGTTTGATGAATGGAGTATTTAAGACTTTCTTAGATCACTTTGTGCTTATCTTCCATGATGAAATTTTGATTTACTCACGTACGCATGAGGAGAATGAGGGGAACCTTCGTGAGGTTCTTCAGTGTCTTTGGGAGCAACAACTTTATGGGAACTTGGAGAAGTTTACATTCTTTCAAACGAAGGTGTAGTATTTGAGACAAATCATTTCTAGGAAGGTATCGCCATCGATCCTTCCAAGGTTAGAACTATTATGGATTAACCAACACCCACTACTATGATAGAAGTGTGTAGCTTCATGGTACTAGCAAGATACTACAAGATATTTGTTCAGGACTTCTCTCAGATTGAGCACCCCATCACTTCCCTTCAACGGAAATGGAATAAATTTGTTTTGTCATATAGGTGCGAGCAGGCCTTCGGGACACCGAACGCGATTTCTCACTACAACACCTATTCTTGCAGTGCCGGATCCACAGGTGAGTTTTTAATTTTCATGGATGCTTCTTTGGTAGGACTTGGAGGTGTGTTGATGCAGGAGGGAAGAGTAGTAGCTTTTGAGTCTCGCAAACTCAAGGATTATGAGCTTAATTATTCAACTCATGATCTTGAGCTTGTGGCAGTTGTGCACGCTTTGGTTCAATGGAGGCACTTTCTACATTGTCAAAGATTCACACTCAGGATAGATCACTTGAGTCTTCGCCACCTCTTCACGTAGCCTAATCTCAATGCTCATCAGTAGCATTGGATGGAGTTGCTTTGTGAGTATGATATGGAGATAGACCATGTGAAATGGAAGGAGAATGTGTTGTGAGATGCTCTCAGTGAGATGGCAACATGTGATTATGGCCACTTCAGTGGGCACAAATTTGTGGAGTAGGATTCTTCAACAACATCCTCTTGACAGCTTCTATATTACAGTTTGAGCAAAGATCGAGTCCCAGAGACCCCTTGAGTGGAAGTTTGATGGTTTCTCACTAGGGGCAGATGGCCTTCTCGAGCACGAGGTCATATTTATGTTCCCAGAGACAAAGGCTTGAGGCAAGACATATTGACAGAGGCACATCATGCACCCTATTTAGCCCATCCTGGGGTGAAGAAGATGCACGCTACTTTGAGAAAGTTGTATCACTAGAGAGGAATTCGCAGAGATGTGGCTCAGTTTGTGTCACACTATTCAGAGTACCAAAAGTGAAGTCCGAGCATCATCATCTAGTTGGCCTTCTCTTTCCTCATGCTATACCAGAGTGAAAATGGGACACCATTTCTATGGACTTTATTGTTGGGCTACCGATGTCGAGATATCACCACGACGCCATCATGGTCATGGTTGATAAATTGACAAAAGTGGCTCACTTTTCTATGGTGAAGACCACTTATACAACTAGTATAGTGGCATGGGTATATATTGATGAGATTATCAAGTTGTACAGGATTCCACAAAAGATCATTAGTGACCGCAATCCTTTGTACACTTCCCATTTTTGAACTACCATGCAAGTATGCCCTTGGAACAAAGATCAATTTTAGTACAACATATCACCCCAAGACAGATGGATAGACTGAGCGGGTGAATCATATTTTAGAGGATATTCTCAGGATGTATGTGATGGATCAGCAATCTAGATGGGAGGAGTACATGTACTTTGTGGAGTTTTCCTACAATAATAGTTTTTAGAGTTCTATAGGCATGGCTCCTTTTCAGTATTTGTATGGTAGAGAGTGTAGGACACCTCTTAGTTGGGACATGTTAGAGGACAGGGTTTCTCTTGGACCAAATTTATTACAATACATGGAGTAGCAGGTGGATTTGATCAGACAAAGATTGTAGGAGGCACATGACAGGGAAGAAGAAGTGCGCAGATTAGCGTATGACCAATCGTATTTTTTATGTGGGCATGAAGGTGCTCCTTTGTGTCAGGCCACACAAGAGCCCTATCTGTTATGGAAAAGGTTCTAAGTTGGCCCCTAGATTCATTGGTCCTTTTGAGATCTTGGAGCATATTGGCCCCTTTGCCTACCGCCTAAAGCATTGCCACCCAACTTGTCTCGTACACATGATGTGTTTCATGTTTCAGCTTCTTAGGAAATATGTTGTTGATCCTTCTCATGTGTTGTATTGGACATCATTACAGTGCGGATCAAGGCCAGGTGATGGTGGAGACCGTTCACATCCTAGATCGCAGGACCCTGGGCCTTCGGGGCAGAGAGGTTGATCAAGCCCGAGTGCAATGGGATAAATATGATGAGATTGCAGCTACATGGGAGGATGCTATTTTTCTACGAGTTCAATTTCCACATTTATTCCAGTGACTTTAAGGAGGAATTCGAGTCTAAGGGGAGTGGGATGTAGTGCCCACTTCCCTTTGAAACCTTTTATACTTGATCATGATATTGTTGATTATATTATGGACATGATTATGGAATTTATTATAGTATGATGTTAGATGTCGATCATGGATTATTGTTGACTTGATTCATTTATGATGCATGATAATTATTAGAGACATTTTGGATATTGATGTTGATATACTATTTGGCATGGTTATACTATGGATTTTGTTCAAACATGTGATATTTGGATATTTTGAGTAGACCTAGAAATGGAAATTATTTGATGATGATATAGTTGTTGAGTAAAATTGAAAATGATCTTATTGGTTGCTTGGATGTTGTTTTGATCCATATATCTAGATGATTTTGGAATTTTATTTATATTATTTTGGAGTTTCGATATGGCCATGAGGCCGAAGGAGGTATTCGTGTTTTACAGGTTAAAATATCACAACAAATATCGAGGGATAAGAGACCAACCATATTGGAATTCTAGATGAATTCAACAAGGTCACCATGGTAACTTGTATGTGTTTGTGCGTGTTTGTGTGTGTTAGGGATTCCCATGGGGGATCACCTTTAAATGTGACCAAGGGGTTATGTGTATTTATTTATTGGTTCCTTTTTTATGCTTGCATGTGTTTATTTGTGGTGCATTGACCTTTTCATTATTCATTAAATGATGTGTTATATTGTGAGTAATCATGTTGTTAAGTTAATTAATTAAAATATGTCATAAGAAAGTAATTAATAGAGTTGTTGGTATTGAATTATAGTGTTGTAAGAGATGTGTAAGTGATGTGTCAGTTAAATTTTGAGTGTAAAACACTCCACCTTCTTGGAAATTTGAATTTTCCTTGGAGGCTTGTGGGACAAGTTAAACTTGTCCCATATGTCTTAATTTTTTTCCAGCCATACCTATGGTTTGAGAGTTGAAATTAGACTTTTATAATGCCTTTTGAGAAGACAAATTGTAAGTTTTCATTTCACTTTTCTTACATGGTTTAATTTCAGTCCTTTGGGGTGTAAGTTGGATTTGAGTATGTAAGTAACTATCATATTATTCACCCACCTATTTATTATGCATTGGAGAATGAAGTTGACCTTTGGGTTGGGGTTGAAGATGTGTGATGTTGCATCCTACATGGAGCCACCTCATCCTCTTCTCTTCCCTCTTCTATTAAATTTGAATTGCTTGCCTTGTTTTGGGTTGCTTCACTTTTGGAAACTCCTTTTGGGGGTGAATTATTTGTTTCTTTGGAGCTCTTGTTTGGAATTTTTTTGAAAGATTGTTTCATGCTCTTACTTGGCTAATTGGGATTGCTTGCATTGGGATGAAGCTTGTTGTTTTGAAACTTGGAACAACTCCATCATGGAGAGGTAGGAGCTTGGCTCTTGTAATGCTTCTCTTTTGTTTATGAAATTATTATTGTTGTGAATGTTTTGGTATGTTTGTGGGATGTTGGGTAGATGGCCTAGGTATGGTGTAGGAGAAGACTATGGGGTTCATTTTGTGGGAGGCACAAGTGTTTTGGGGAGGTATAAGTGTGGAGGGAGTTGGGATTTGGGTTCCACCTTACAAATAAATAGCTTGCATTTCTTTACTCGTCATGGGGTTTCATAAGAGGTTGGGGAGGCATAAAGAAATGTGAGGAATAAGGGGTACTTGGGGAGGTATAAGGGCATGTTAAGGCTTTGATATACTATGTTTTGGTGGTTTGAAATCAGGTGGTGATACCCATTTCCCCTTTGGGAGGCACAAGTAGCATCCCCCATAGTTTCTTGCTCCTTTGGCTTCTGGATGAAGCCTTAGTGTTGTTTGTCATGCTTTAATGTAGTTGCAAACTACATTCTATTTGGACTGTGTTTTAAATGTGAAATTTGCATGTGTGTTGGTGAAGCTTCATTATTGCCATGAGTTGAATCATGTATTTTATTGCTTTTGGTTGGGGCTCGCGGCCAATGAATAAGGATGGATTCTCCTTTTCATTGGATGTCTTGGTTGGGTGGAGAGCGTTTCCTTTCCCCTGCTCTTGTTGTGATCAGAATTGGAAGAATGATAGATCTACATGTTGTTGTTCTGGAGCAAAGGAAAATGAAATAAAATAGTTGACAAACCCTTGTTGAGATAAATCTTATTGTAACCTTCCCACTTGAAGTGGATGAACTCGTATATGTTTTGTAATGGAAATATGTTGTATTGAATATGAAATTTGTAAATTGAAATGTGAAAGAGATATACTCCATTTCTATTTTTGAAAGAAAGAATTGTATTCTGTATGATGAATTTGAGGAATGAAAGAAAGAAGTTGTAAGTTGTCTTTTGGAATCAATAAATGAATGTATTACCTTTCTCAAATTGCATTGTTGTATTGAATCTGATCATTTCAATGTATTTGAAATCTCTGTTTGAAAGGAAGAAATGAGTGTGAGAAAATACGAAATTTTTTCTTTTGAAATGTGTAAAATTTGAAATCAGAATTGTATTTTGGTTTTGAATAGTTTTATTTGAATCAACTAAATGTATTAGATTGGAATTGGAACGTATTCTAATACTTGGAAGAAGAAAATGGCAAATAGACCCTTTAAAATTTGATCTTTGTTTTGTATTTTCAAACTGGCAATTATTTAATCCAAAATGCACAGACCAAACCTGCAACAAATAAATAACAAATGAAACATTAAATTGGACATAATAAGATCTAAACAAATTCATCTAGACATTAACACTTAAGGAATTTCTTAGAAAACTTAGCAAACTCGGCTCAAATCATTTCACTATCATTTTGTTTGTCAAAGTTGTAAATTTTCAAATTGGAGCTCAATAAAACAAACTTACCTTCCAGATCCATCCTAAATCCATCTAAGAACAATTCTCCATGTTTAATGGACAAGTTGAGGGAGGAAGAAGATCAATTGATTAAAAATTCATAAGTTAAAATTTACCTTAAACTTTATCAAAATAAAAAGTTAATGATTCTTATGCAAAGAGGATGTCGAGAGATTTCCAGAAAGTCCTTGTTTTCTAAAAACCTAAGTTCCAATCAAAAGTTATGGCCTCCTGAAGTTTCCCTTCATTTGGCTTCAAAACAATTCTAATCAACAAAAAAATTTGGGAAAATTTTCTAAGTTTTCTTTGTGGCCTCGACGGCTGCAACCAATCAAGTGCTTCCACGTGGCATCACAGGGCATTGGCGGAGGAGTGGATCCTTTAAAAAAACTTATCACTTGAAAAAATTTGGGAAAATTTTCTAAGTTTTCTCCACAAATTCCCTTCCGGCCTGCGAACCAATCACATCCTGCCATGTAGTGTCACTAGACGTTGGTGGAGGAGTGGATCCCTTAAAAAACTTAGCGCTTCAAAAATTTCTTTGGGAAAATTTTTCTAAGTTCTCCCATTGGCCCGCCGACCCACGACCAATGGATGGCTAACACATGGTGCCTTGGGTGTCGGCAAAGGCGCGGATTGTTTTGATCCCTCAAAGCTTTTCAAAAAAAGGAGAAAAGTCTAAAAATTCTCTGCAGCCATAATTTCTACAAAAGCTAGGAAACGCCAACACGTGTCCTTTCAGGCTCGCATGGGCGCGCGGAGGCAAATCGGGCTTTTGTCCCAAAAGGAAAAAATGCTAAATTTCTTCCCGCTCCGCCGGCTTGTGCATGGAAAAATTTGCTTCCCCACCTCGGCAGTCCACATTCCTCCTTTGGGAGAAAATTCTCTCCAAATTCCGCATGAGTGCGCGCATGGGAAAATTTTCTCCCCTAGGCCCGCAGACCCGCTCTTGGGAAAATTTTCCTCCCAAGGTCCACCGGCCCATATCTTGAGAAATATGAGGAGTTAGGAGGACTTATTTATATCAGCGGAAAGGTGAGGAAATTTCCTATCTAATAGGAATGTTTTTGGGAAGTTTTGAGTGTGTTAATTTGGAGAAAAATCAGGTTGAATATTTTAAGTTTGTTAGAGAGTGGTATAGTGAGAAATTACCCTCTTAACCTCATTGATTAATCTAACCCTAAGTTTGGACCTTGTGATCTTTTATAATTGTCATATTAATAAAACTATAAGATATTAATAATATTTGGCTCGAAAACGTGCTTGCGAAAACTGTTGTCTTGTAACTTGGTTGTTGACTCTTTTAAACAAAAAAAAAATATTCCATAATTTTCCTAACTAATCCTAGGTTGTTCTTGGGTCTCAAGTGGGTTGTTTAAGTAGGCATTACACCATAACCATTATCCTATGGGGAACATTATATGATGTGGCCACACAAAAATTATAGCCGAATGCTAAACCTACCATACACATGCTAATTCTATCTATTTAATAATCCAAAGTTACAAAATTTAAGCAAAAGGCCTAACTTTAGGGCCTAATATGCGATTATTCCTTACACATGTAGTTCCATAAATAGAGGCTCTTTGTATTTGGTTAGGATTCCCGAAACAACATGTGTCTTAGTATCACTCAATGCGGAGGTAATGGTGGAAAAACCATTGTTGATATATATGCTTGCATTATCGACAACCTTGGAAGCATGTTGCAACCGCATTTGCTGCCATTATACACATCAACATGGAAAAATATTGTTATCCTGTTTGTTCTCACATGGTTAATGGTAAACAATGTCATACAAAATCGCTTGCAAATGTAAACTCATCTTGGCATTGTGTCAACTACAATTACGATTTAGATTTAAATATGCATTACACATGATGGTAGAGGAATGTAATGGCACTATATGGGAAATAAATTTTGACGATGTGACAAAATCTCTTCTCAATTTATCCATAGATAGAATTAAACAACAAAATACAACTACCAATGACTTGTGGCACATTATCAAACAGGTATTGTTCCATGTATACATGTTTATCTTATCTGTTTCAAGGGGTACCTACAATGGAAAGAAATAAATAACTTATACCGTACATAGCACAGTTGTCGTTAAACAAGATTCAAACCATGAAAAATTAATAACATCTTTTCTAGAATCCTCATAATATAAACAAACATTGTAATTATCACATATATGTAAATGATAAAGAGAGTTCCCTTGTAATATTCTGTACACAGACCCAATAATGCCTCTCTTATACCTATGGGACATGCACATATGTCTCGTATGCAACCATATAATATGATGTATATATATTTATAGCATTGGGTTTATTGTAAATAGTTTCCTAGTTTTCCTTAACTAGAAGAGTTCCTTACTCGGAGTCGGTCAAGGTCAAATGCGGTCTTGGAATCACCCCTTGACTCTAAATTCTACGTGTTTGATAGTGCATCCAGCAAAGTGGGAATTATTCTATGTTACTCCTCCCCGAAATATATCTAGCAACAAAACCATCTCATTGTTTATAACTATCGATCTGAACCCACCCTATAAATCGTTATTCTGATCTCTAGGGATGTTCTTGGTGAAAATTATTTGTCCTTCCACCCAACTATAAGGAAGCCTCACGAAAAACTCCCATGTTCCACAGACGGAGGCCAAGTGGAAGAGAAAATCTTCCAAAGAGCGCGCCTAATGAGAAGGCTTTACCCTACACAACGTGTATCGACTCAATAATATAATAACCATGGCAAAGCATATGCATTTTGACACTCATGTTGATGTTACCTACATGTACACCCATACAGATACATACGTACTTATATATACGAAATACTTTTATATTTGATTTAGGTGGCTATTATAATAAATTTCCCTCCCTTACTTCATGTTATTCAACGTGTACATGCCATATAAAGCTACCACCAAAATTTCTCCCATAATCTATCTGTCTCGACATGATGGTGTACATACAAATTTAGTGGGGTTGATATGATAAACACATAATGGTGGTTGGCCTACAACCAAAGGAAGGAATCATTAAATGAAAAATGATGATATATGTACACCCACTTTGGAAAGACACTCTCAATGTAGCGCTTCACAATAGGAAACAACCCAATGTTCTTTTCCTCCCAATGGCCAATTCCCTACCCCAAAATAGTCCCCTTATTGATTTTTGTAGTGTTCAACACAACTTCTATGCCCTCCTAGAATCCTTTTCTAGTGAAACTTGTTTGATCCATAATGAATAATACCCATGGATACAAATCAAGCCCACACATATCGACACCATCTGTTGGAGGTGCTCAAATGAAAAGAAGGGGCGTCTCTTCTCTTCATGGAACAATATGAACCCTAGGCCCCAACTCAAAGAACTTGAAATTTTAACACATATTGAAGAAATACTTATCACAAGAGTTGCACCAATTTTTATATCACCCACGCTTGTGGAGGGTAATACATTTATAGTGTTCGTACCATAAGTTTCACCTAGGAAATTGCATCCATATTGCGTGTTTTACCTCACCGCCCAAAACACCTAGATATCCTAACACTTAAAGGAATAGCAGCGAAGGAATCATATGAGTGATTTGTCGGTAGAGAACGCTTCCTAGGGATGCACTTGCATATAAAATCCAACATGACCCATACTATAGTGATGTCATCATAGATGAAGGTGCCCTTACAAGTTTACCCATTACTACCACAAATATCTTTGATAACCTACCCTGTATAGTTGAAAAATCACCTACCCCAGTCCTACCTTCCACTCAAATAAATGAAGCTACCCTCGAAACACTAGAGCACACCCCAATGCTTTCATCATCATTTGTTGCATGCCTCCCACCTACACGTACATAGGTTGACTAAATTAGGTGGTACGTGCAAAATAAACCACAAAACAACCCATCCGTAGTTGATTGGCCCCAAATAAGTTTAGACCTCGTCAATGAATATTCAATAGAGGGTTTATTTTCTATGGCCTTTCCAAATATTTTCCCATACAAAGTGGCTATGTTTTGCTAGCCATGGCACACTAAAATCCAAATGTATGAATAGGCTCTCCACCTAATGTGGTACCATGAAAACTAGTTTGGCATCCATACCGTGTTCTGCTATTTTTCTATTAAACCTTATGATGTGACATAGAAGCCAAGCCATATCCTCTATTTTTCTAAACAAAATATTAAAGACACCTCATCTATAACCATTTAACACCTCTATACTTTATTACAAACCCTACCAGATGAAAAAATAAAATATCAACCCATGCGATTTGGCTCACACCTTAGAGGTACCCGATCTTTCTGAACACACTGAAAAAAATAACTCTTAGACATGATTATCCAGATAGATAGTACAACCTTAATTTTCATATTGAGTGTTGTTGATACTAGATGGCCCGACTTCACATCACCTTGTGCTTAGCCAACATCCTCCCAACCTTCTACTGCACAAAAATGGAGAATCCACAAGATAATAGTGTATCAACATTTGACAACCACACATATGGAAAAATGATTGGCAATCTTCAATGAAGAAATTTTGGAAAAACAATAGATAGAAAAGACTTAAGTACAGGTAAAGCCATATAGATTACAAATTGGAAATAACTTCTACTCAAACCCCCATTTTCTAGCTTTTTGTGCTAACTTTCCGTGTTTAACCATATTCGAATGGAAACACAGAGGCTCTAACCACGTTCATGGCTTTATATGGCCGAGAGAATACCCCCACATGGAAACATTAGACCGGGACGGATGACCCCACCGTCCATGCTTCTAAATCTTACTTTGATAGCTACATCATAGCTTGAAATTCCATTACTGAGACTTCGCCACTACTTCCCATATGGTGCACACAACCAATGACGATCCATGCTTATTACTTTCTCTATCTATACTCATCAACAACAAGGACACAGATTATGCATCCCTCATTAATTATGTACAATGACATACTAAATGCACTATATCTACATACCTACACAAAAATCACCCAACTATTATGTAGATACAAATGATTGTGGCCAATTCAGGCTAGCTCCACATTGTGTTTGGCCATACATGGACACCCAGTTTATACTCCAACATGAAATGACAACATACTAAATATTCACAACATAACCATGCTAACAACTTGGTGCAACAATATCGATTGTCAACCAATAGTCTCCACACATGTCGGTTTATACTCCAACATGAAATATATAGCGAAGTACGCATCCAATCTTGAACAAAAATAAGAAACATACCACCACATGTTAGTAAGGATCACAAAGAGCACAACACCGAAAAAATCTTATAAGTACAACATACATCAAATTACTTTTAGAAACAATTACTGATCAATACATCGGTGCACGAGAAAACATGCCTTATGCCACTAAAGCTACCATTGATGGTCTATAGCTAAGCTTCTATAACCCTATCCATAGGGAAAATAATTTATAGGAAATTCTAGCAAGAATAACCCCTACGAGGAGGGTCATCAAAATTCATTGATTCATATATTAAAATGCCACCCTCTTTTGGATACCCATTGTTTAATAGAATCAACACGATCATGGTCCTACGATAAGCACCATAAAATCCATGAGTGGAAGGAAACAAGAAAAAGGCAATCATTAAAGTGTTTCCCTGTATTTCTATCACCCTCTTTGGTTGGCTTGACATCATACAAATATTTTTTCTTCACAAAGCTCTTACTATACAAGCCTTTTCGTAACATTCCAGATGACATAGGCATATGCACACAAACACTCAGCCACCACTAGAATGTATTCTCACCAACATATCAGCCATGGCATATAGAACGTGCACCTGTAGATACCACAGATAATTCAGATACAAATAGCTCTGACGAAGACATGTCTGAACCAAGAGTAGGAAAAATGGAAGAGTTGGAGCTCTTCTCTCAGCTACACTCGCTTTGAATTGTCATCAAACATTCTATACCTACTTCAACATATTATTCTACTTGTGAAACTAAGGAATACATACTGTAGATGTCTTCTACTTTTTTTATAAACTACCATCACAGGTCAGTTTTGGTGCATGTTATAGAATTAAAAATGTGCTTAGTCGTCAAAATACATTCACATCTTCATATCTAAAAGCCAACAAGTTTGTCAAATTTAAAGTTTTTGTGATTATTATATTGTCTAAATATATTGCAACTCTAGCCTTCTCCATGTATAAAAGAAAGCCAAGGTGGGCAAGTTATTCATTTAGTTAGGTATAGTATTTTGTATTTCTCTTTACGTGAGAAATATACAAAGTTGTATGTTTGAATAATTAATTTTCTTGCTTTACACCACTATTAGTACGAAAGTTTGCTTTACATGGTCCACTAGCTTTACTTTTGTATTAAATGTACTTTCTACACTTATCAATTAACAGTCCACATTTCTAAGTCTAACAGTACCATGTTTTTAGAGAAGGTAAGGTTTAGTTGACTGTAAGTGCAGATATGTGCACCATGATTGGAAATTTAACATGCCATCAGAACCATGCAACTCAGAATTTATTTGATAATAAACTCTCATATCTTTCACAACCAATCTATAGAAAATGCTTATTAACGTGGGATCAACAAATATCATTACCATGTACATTGCAATGAAACTCGTACATGTATACATTAAAAGTATTAAGTTTTTTGTCATTGAAAACATTAAATCATTGTCAAAATCAAATATGACCTCTTCGACCCATCCTGCTGAACACCATGATACCTTTATAGTAAAAAAACATTTCCTTGTTCTTACTTTCATTATACAACTCTCGCTTGCATAATTAATTAAAAAACATAATTTATATGTTCAATCACCTCCTACTCATTTAACATACATATCCGTACGCATTTTAAATACTTCATTACATAATACTGAGTCATGACCTGCCTCACCATCTATTTCAAATATACAAATTCTTTATAATCCATATGTAGGAACGCTAAAGATGGCAAAAACTTCTACAACCTAGTCATGTGTGTATTGACAATGAAAATAGCTCTATATAATATCTATTATTTGAATGCGTACAAGACCATTACGAAAGAGGAACGCCTCGGAAAAGATAGAAGTTTTGCAATGCTTCTCACACAAAACTCGATCGACGCCCGTATCTATATGGAAGATCCGATCTCCCATAGGGGTATGTCGCCATCTCTCTATATATCCCTCCCTATCTATAAATAATGTACAACTCTGCAGTCCTTCAAATATATATACCAACAACTTTATAACGTGTAAATATAGTTACCATTCGCTAAAATGAAAGCACTTACATTACATAACACATAATGGCGCCCTCCAACTAGTCCCAACCACTATTCCCACTTTCATATAATTACTCCACCATTTCCTTGTCCATTTACTTCTACCCCAAAAAAAAACTGATGGCATGGTGGAATCTCGGACCTCTCCACCAATTGGGTTATCTCTACTTTCTCTTTTTCTATTTCCTGTTTATGATTCAACTTTGTAAAGTGTTGACTGAATGTGCATCTTGTTTCTTGTTAATTGTGTCTTCTCGGATTCCCGAATCATCATCATCAGAATCATCAACATCAATACATTTTAATTTGGGTACTATAATAAAATAAGTATTTAGTGGCAATTCTACAGTGACTTAGGTCACTAAAAATATCCTATTTAAAAATAAATTACCACGATTATTTGAAAAAGAAAAATAAATAACAATTACTAAACACCCTAGTATGTTATTAGTACATGTCGCTCTGCTAGCATGCGTAGTATACTATTGTTTTCACCGCTCACAATTACTTTGCATGGGTACTGGTACAATTGTAATGTATGAACCAAATATTTCAAAAAATATATCCTTTGGAGCTATGGTTTTTCAAGAAAATTTTTTTGGAATCATTCTAATTGGTGCTCACTAATGCTTTATTGCTGAAATAGAATCTGGTATATTGCAGATAGAGCTTGTTTTGTTAAAGTTTATATGGACCCATTAAAAACTGCTATGCGGATTTGTTCCTATTGTCGGGTGGAGGGAGGTGCATGTGGCTGAGACAAGTGCCTTCATGATGCCGTTGACACTTGGTTTTTTGCATGAAGCTTGTGTGGTTGGTGGTGTGCAGGGGAGAAGAAAGACAAAACCAAAGCTTGTGTGGATGATATATTTGAACATGGAGAGGAGAAAAAAACAACCGCAGATCTGTAGGAGCCCGCTCTGAGAGCTTTAAACAAACATGCTTTTACCAAACAATTCCATTTGAATATGATTAAATCAAACACTTTTTCTCCAGGCTTGGATCCTTTCGCTTCAGCTGAAATTCTCAAATGCTATAAGGGCTCCGAACATAGTACAAAAAGATTTTACACCCAGGGTTAGGAATTTACAGTTAAAGTAGGAATTTACACCCAGGGTATGTTCTTCAAAAACATTTAAATGTATGGGTACTGTTCTGTTGCAGATGGATTTGAGCAATAACTCAAAACAATATATGTTGGCTCCATTTTTGTTTAACTGGATGGACTAATAATTTGATATTACTAGTTCTAAATAAGATAGTTACCCATAATTACACAGTTGTCGCATATGGCCACCGAGTTTCCAAAATTGAAGTCAAGAGTTCCTTCTATTTTGCAGCTCTTGTAAAATTGACAAAGACTGTGGGTGTATAGTCCTGGTGGACCATAATGGCATAGTTGTTGAGGACAAAGAGATCACCATCTACTCTTAGGTCTACTGCCTGATGATGGTCAGCCATTGCTTTTTGGAATGTAATTTCACGTGCCATGAAAGCATCAACATTTACAGCTTGCATTTGCAAATGTGAACCAAATTTAATTATAAGTTGTATTCATGCTACGGGAACAAAAGGAAATATTGTGACATTCCCCGGTGATTTTTTTTTTGATGACTATAAAACCAGCGAGGACCTGACTTTAGCTACGTCATTGTCCTTAATTTGGGTTTCAATTAATTTCTTTTGCATTTACCTTAGATTTTGATTTAAGATTAGCTCACATTCCTGGACTTCAATGACAATCCGTCATTTTCAGCAATAAATCCCCAATTTAGTTCTCTGCTTTTTGATAATTCAAAATTTTTACTTGCATACTAATGCTCATCAAAACTTTCTAAGTTCATATGGCCTCTGGCTTTCCTAAATTCCTTAAAACTTGTTCTTTTCTTGTTGTAATGTTTTGGAAATGGACCTAAAATTCAAATTTCAAGTTAGTTTTCAACAAAATAAACCTTTTACATTGAATAGGAACAACTCTCAGGCCCTGTTCAGCTTTACATTTAGCATTGGCAACAAAGTTTTGCATATTGCTCAGATTTGGCCTACATTCGTTAACATTTAGATTTCCCTATAAATTGTACCTGCAACCACGTCTACGTTCACTTCCACACAGCTCCTAGAAAGCATTTCTGAAAATCACCAATGTTTGGAAAACTCAAAAAAATATGTTTGCATAATTGCATCCCTTCTCCACATGCCACAAGCCTTTGCATGGCGAGTACTCTTCTTGCACCGCACCCTTTTTCAACGTGTATTTACATTTAATATTTAATTAATCTCAGTTTAAATATTGAGAAAATACATTAAAGATCAAGGAAAAACTTCACGCCGCAACCATGCACCTTTTTGTCCTTTCGTGCGCCCGCGCCGTGGTGTGCCATGCCTGCCGGTTCCTCTTCCAGTGACCTTCAATTCTTTAATGGTGCACTTGCAACCCCGCCACATGCCCTTGCACCTCCCGCCACCTATCCTACTTTGCAACCTTTTCCATGCATCATTGTTGTATATGGTTGCGCTTTGTTTTTTGCCTTCCTTGTTTATTTGTTCGGATTTTCCCCACCAAAGATTGTACAACGAACTTCAGTTTGAATAGGGAAGGTTTATCGGAAGATATTTTCCGAAGGACAAAATTAATTTTTGAAGATTCTTCTTGTACACCTGAGTTGGCCTAATGGTGAAGAACATGTGCTCTTGAAATAGAGGTCACAAGTTCAAATCCTGCAGGGGTAGGGTATGTACGCCTCGTTTGTAGCAAAGTTAGTTGCCTCCCGCATGTGAGTACGAGGTAGTCCCATATGCTATAAGCTGCTTGTAGACCCAAAAACAAGCTGCCCCACGGCATCGTGGACTGTAAAAACCTATTATTATTATTATTATTATTATCTTTGCCATTTTAACTTTGTGGAAGCGTTGGCAGATCCCCTGTCTAGAAGGTCGGTGTTTTCCAACATTTTAAGGCGATAACAGAATTCGCGAGCTTTAAGTCGAACTCCTGTAAGGAATTTTGTTTAATATTATACAACCGTAGCTAATACTTTTCATAAAACCCTGTCTGAAGAAGCTCCTAATATCTCAAATTGAGATATAAGAGGGGAATTACAAAATATATTCAATTAATTGTTTAAGATTTTCATAGATAGACATTCGAGTTTTATATCTATAATGAATCTGCGTTGTATCCTTTCGAACTCAAAGGATGCAATATAGGCCATTCCAGGTATTAAACCGACAACGTAATTGGTATTTCCATTCAAGTAATTTATATAATAATTCTATTGCTTACCTTAAAAATAATGAGAAAGATTTTTTTAGTAATCTTTTTTCACAACTTTTCCATTGCATACTTTATCAATCAAAATTATTTGATTTGTAGATGTCAACATTATCTCCCCATCATTAATAAAGATTAATAAGAATTTAGATAGAATAAAAGAGGTAATGAAATATAAAATAATAATAACTTGAGAATCTAGATAAGATTATAGTTAAGGGACCACAAAGTTCTTCCCTGCAACTGTGATGTCTACTATCAATATCAATCTCAATGACATCAAGGCATGCATCATTTGATTGAATTTCTTGGTTCTTAATTAAAAATATGTTGATTATTTGTTTATTCAAATCATTCTTTCTATCTTTTTTTAACTACAATGTTTTTGTTTAAATGGACAGAGTGAAGCTCGTATGTTGAGTTTTGGGCCCATGTTTTGTTCTTGATTTGATGTAAAGAGTTTGAGATGTACAAATCGAATAATCCCTTATGAAAAAGGACATTGTTTATTTTTCATGGCTTAAATGCTATTCTCTTTATCATATTTTTTGTTGAAAATTGTAATGCCCCGTTTGGCGGTAAACCCTTTTCGAAGGTTGATTGGGCTAGTAATTTTCCTTGAAGCCATTTCCATCCTGCTCCTATTCGTTGTCGAGCCAAGGACTTTAACCCATCGACAAGGGTTGATGAGTTCGGACGTTTGGTTTATTATCGCTTGGGGTCCGATTTTTGTTATGAGTTGGGATAGAACCCACTGTTAGTTGCAGAGAATTAAAAGACTGAGGTTTTTCGACTTGCTTTAGCCCAATGTATAAACTTGTTACTAAGTTACTATTGGAGATGTTCTGGTGACTCTGGTAAATTTGGATTATATACACTCCTTTTTAAGTATCTGTTGTTGCGCATTTCTTTTACATGGGATTATATTTTTAAAAAATAAAAATAAAATACCCAGAAGACATGGGTGTAGAACGATATATGTATTTATACACTAGTAAATCGAATCCTTAGATTCGAGTGTGTGGCTTTTAACTGATATGTTTTGGTTTGGGGAAATAGATGAGACCTTAAGCCGTGCAAGCCTCTTAACTTAGTGTGTTTTTCAATTAGGTTATGTTGAGAATTATATTGTAACCTTTAGCTTGGTCTTACATCGTGAAAGCAAGTAGCTTATAATTTTACAAATCATAGGATTTGAATGCAATAAATACAGATTTATACCGATGGCTTAATTTCTATTCTGATTAAGGTTTGGAATATAATGATCATTGGGTACTGAAAATAAACAGATAAAGGAATGGAGGGGTTGCGTGGAAAGATGGGGGTAGGTGTGTGGCGCAGGTTGGAGGGGACTGTTTTAAAATCAATTTTTTTTCTACTTGTGCCTAAGACCCTCATCGTCCCTCACCCCCTTCCCGCCAAATCTTCCCCCACCTTCTTTAATTCCTGTGATTTGCAAATATCTTGCGTCCTGTGCTACCTGCTCTCCTTGACCTGTTCTAGCCGCGTGAGCAGGGAGGAGTGTTTTGTTGGGATTTGAGATGAATTGCTACAGCGTGTTCTGGATAGTGGATTCATTGATGGTGAAATGAAGGTCTATCACCCTGATGTTGCGAGGGTGGGTGTGGGTTCTCAAAATCGTGCTGCACAGGCAGTATCAGTGGAGCGTAGAACTGAAATTCTCCTAGGAAAGTGCCGTGAGGAAGTATTTGGCTATATGCAGCAGCTACAGGGTAGAGAAGTAAACTTATCTCGTAAAAATCAGTGGCCTCCAGAGAGAGAGTTAAGTGCGGCAGTGCTGCCGCAGGTGATCCTAAGGAGCCGTTGGTGTTGATCCCGATGTTCTTGCAGCGCGACCACAGTCGTGATTAGTTGTTGCAAAATCTTACAGCTGTAGTAGAAGAACGAGATAAAGTTTTAGTTGAGCTGTCTTGCCTTTTCATTTTGGAAAGTCGCTTCCATCCAGGTGGTGAATTTAACATGGAAGAAGCTCGATCAAATCTTGAGGAAAGTTTTGCAAGTGAGGCTGAGATTGCGTTCACTACTGTTTCTAGTACTGACCGGAAGTTATTCCAGCGCCTAGCCCATGGGTTTGATATGGTGGTTATAGATGAAGCTACAAGCTAGGGAAGTAGGCGTGTTACCTCCACTTTCATTGGGCACTGTGAGATGTGTTCTTGTCGGGGATCCACATCAGAGACCTGCCATCAAGCTTTTCGGCCAGTAGCCTGCAAGCACCTTATAATATAGTAGAAGCCTTCGTGAGCACCTCCAACAAGCAGGTCGTCCAACTATGATGTTATCTGTCTCTGTATCGACTGCATCCTCAATTTGGGATTCTCCTTCAAGGTGATAGATCACACCCACGGGCACAAGAGATCTATGCAATGTTGGAGAAAATGTCTTGGGAGATGAAGGTAGCAGGATATTTTTTTTCAAATCCAGATCATGTACTGAGTTGTTTCTTCAAAATCGGTTATGTGACAGTGAGGGTGTTACCAGCAAACCTGATGAAATTTATTTACAAAGATTCTCTATTGAGATCTTACTTGTTGTACGATGTAACTCATGGAAGAGAACCTCATAGAGGCCGATCTGTTTCATATCAGAATATTCATGAAACACAATTTGCTCTGCTATTATATGAGCTTCTTCAACGAGTCACCAAGTTGGCAGGCATAAAGTTTTCTGTTGGAATTATCACACCTTACAAGCTACAGCTATAATGTTTGCACCGAGAGTTTGATGTTGTCCCCAATCTGATGAAGAAAAAGGTTTATTTATCTTTACGGTAGATGCCTTTCAGAGCCAGGAGCGTGATGTAATCATTATGTCTTGTGTCCGAGCTTCAAATCATGGGGTTGGCTTTGTAGCTGTTTTTCACCGCGTGAATGTGGCGCTAGCACGAGCTCAGGAGCACTTTGGGTTAAGGGCAAGCAGCTGCATTGAAACAATCAGATGCATTTTGAGATGGCGTTTTAAACCAGGCATGTTAAACCTGCCCTTGCAATCTTCTGCTACCCTTTTATTATGTCATGAATTGAATGTCCTTCTATTTTTTTTTTTATCTGTTATGGCATTTAGAATGGGCTTCTGCTTTTCCTTGTGAATCGACCCAGATTGAAGGAAAGGAAGGACTGTTGGGAGTTGTTTGTTTTTCATACCCTGATAGCAACTGTGATAGCATGTATACATTTCTTTTCGCCTCATTTTTTTCTTTTCGAAATAAAAGAGTAACTGCTATGTGATAGCAAAATAATGGTTGAAGTTTTATACCGTGGGTGTTAGATTTTTGACCGGGGTGCTTTCCTGCTTAATTCTTAAAATTCGGGTGACATTTAGAGACGATAGTGAACAATGGCCGTTGAGTTCGATTTCTAAACCAGCAGTAGCAGATATAAACTTGAGCCATGAATAACATTAGCGGATATTTGTAGATTTATCGACTCATGGCGATTTAGGCTAAATTTTTGTTTTTGTCTTGGTAAAAGCTTTTCTTGGGCTGAATTTGTGTGTAGACCTCGCATAGTGAGCATGATGTTTTCTTAGACGCCTACGTGAGTGGAATTTTGACTGCTCAATACAGATCCTATGACGTGAGTCACTGTATCATAAGATAAAAGAGTTCAATCGAACTCTGTAGTAGCAGATGTTTTCTTTGGAGTGACTATGAGGATAGGTCGAGTTGACAGTCATGAAATAGATGGGTATGCCCAAGCTATTCATATGTTATTTTAGAGACGGAAGAGAAGGCTTAGTTCGTAGGAAGAGTATTTTGCTTTGTATTCCTCCTTCGCTGACTGTAAACCTTGTGATTGGTGACTCGTGTTGGGTCACGGTAGAGGATCTTGTGTCGATTCACTTATATTTTCAACAGACTATCCCTTGCTTGTTTAAATTTAAGTATCGAATGAAATGGGTTTCTATTAAATCCATTTTGTAGCTTAGCAAACCTTCAATAATTCAGGTAGGGACTTTCTGAGTAAGTGTTGACTGAGGCATGTATGAAAATAGAATGGTTACCTTTCTTTGAATTGGGTTAGACTTGTATGAAAATGGAAAAGGTAGGAATCGACTCAGTTACATATTTTAGTGAGCTAAGTCCTTAACTCTTACAACGATCATACGAGTGGTGGATTACGGGTTTATTACTGATTTATGTGATGTAAGATAATAACAACCTTTGGTGAAAAGACTTCTTCTTGATCCTTGCTTGTGTAATCCAACTATAGTTGTTGAATGTAATTTAGTTGGATAGAATCTAATTTATTTAACTTCTTGAAGAAAAATAATTAGGTTCGGTGAGAATTACTTGGTATTTTGAATCTTCAGATCCAGTTTTTGTGTTGTGAGTATTATATGTATGTTGGTTTATTCAGTCGAGTGAAGTTAACTTTAATCTTTGACTGATTTGTGTTCATATATGGTTGGGGCCTATATTCTTCCTAAAACATGGATGTGCATTAATGCAGTCTTGTTAACAAGCAATTTTGAATATGTTAAGTCATTTGACTGATCTTTATCCTTTTGGTTAATAATAATAGAATGATGTTGGGTGTTAGATTTCAATCACGTAATCCGTAGGATTACATGACTGAAATCTTAATACTCTCAGCCTTGTTGTCTTCACCAATAAGGTCTCACCTTGATTATCTTTGGAATATTTCTCTCACTTGAATATTGGGATTCCTCCTTGTTGGCTGGTATAAATCTCGTCATCTTGTGAAACATATTGATTAGTGGTTTGTGATTTGATCCATTCTTGAGTTTAGAATTTTACTTTCATGATATTATAAAATGTTAGCTTACTGTTGCAATGGGTAGTCTTAACATGCTCAGTTCTCGCGAACTGATTCCAGCTAGTATTTGTGCAGATGGATTGTGCGAGTAGATTAAAGGAAAGAGTTGTAAAGGTTTCATCAGTGCAATTTATGAAATTCCTTGTAAAAATGTCCAATGTGAGGTAAATTTTGTAATAGTGATTGCAAAGGAATTTAGAAGACCTCTTGCCTTGGGTTGTTCAGAAATTGCGTGAAGATGTTATCTTGTCCTTCTGTAGGTAAACTGGTAACTTATCTTTGTGGGAAATGTTATTCAAACTTTTCACTGGCATAAGCATTGTAAAACTTGGATCTTGAGAATTAAGTGTTAATTTAAATCTTTCTGAGACTCTGTATTGATGTGTTATATGTAAGTTTTAATGGGGTGGTTTTTCCTTACAGAAGTTACCTAAAAGTTTTATTCAAAGAAATATGTTGTGGTTTAGATCCCCTTGAAAACAACAATGCCTTAAGTAATCAAGAGTGAGACTATCCTTGCAAAGTGATTTTATATAACGTGTTATCCCTCACTGAACTAGTAAACACTACTCTTTTGGTGAACGCTAAAGACAAGCTTAAAGGAAAACAATGGTTAGTTTCTAATAAGATTTAACAAGTAAGAGAAGAAAATTTTGAAACCACTCAATTTGTCTCTC